>CM042159.1:20223441-20233441 GCA_023376005.1 Doryteuthis pealeii | reverse complement strand
ATACATACACACACACACACACACACACACACACACACATATATATATATATATATAATATATATATATATATATATATATATATATTATTTATAATTTGCTTGAAGCATTGTTAAATAAAGTATATTATTATTTATATTTTGAAGGCAATTACAATGCGTATAAAATAAAATAAATATTGTCCAATGTCTAATCAATTTCGAAGTATCTTCATCTTCAGAGACTGTTTTCAAAAACAGTCACTGAAGATGAAGATACTTCGAAATTGATTAGACATTGGACAATATTTTATTTTATTTTATACGCATTGTAATTACCTTCAAATATAAATAATAATAATAATAATAATAATAATAATAATAATAATATATATATATATATATATATATATATATATATAGGGTGTCCCAGAAGGTACACACCATTCTGGATTTCAAAAATACACCTTTGTTGATTTCAAATCACTGTTATTGAGAATAATCATAATAAATGCTCAAATGGAGAGATAGAAAATTAATTTCATCAATCACTATCTATGAATATGTTTTTGAAATAACTAAAGGTGTTGTTTTTCAAAACCTGGATAATACATGACTTCTGGGACACACACACACACACTATATATATATATATATATATATATATATATATATATATATATATATATATATATACTTGTGTGTGCGTGTGTGTGTGTGTGTTGAAATAGGCATACTTGGGCAGCATTTCATTTAAAAAAATTGGTTAAAAATCATACAATCGTTATTGTGTTCAAGTTTTTGGAGGTTATTATCTTGAAAGGCGTTAATTCACAGACAGAGTTATTATTGGTAAAGCATTTTCATTAGTATATAAAATCTAGACAACCCACTAATAATAGAATTAACTTTGAACTATGGACAATATTCTAAAATGCTTAAAATAGATGAAACAATTTCTGTTCGAAGTCACCTTAGTGACAAAAACGAACAATAGTTTAATCAAATAATAAACAGTATTGATAATGATAGTTTAGACAAATATAAAGTCTTGATGATAGTTTTAAAAAACCCGAAAGTACTTGCTTTTACAATGATAACTCTTCTGGGCAACTGATTAACGCCTTTCAAGATGATGAAATCTAAAAAAATTGCTTGAATATATATATATATATATTATATATATATATATATATATATATATATATGTATATATATATATATATATTTACCAACCCCTCCGCACGAGCAGGATGTGACACAAGCTCAATTTCTTAAGCGGAGTTTAACAGGTTTGATTTCAGAGTTTTCCTTCTCCTAGATTGGTTGCCTAACCAAGGTTAAAGAGCCCAGTCTGCCCTACTATTTACTCATAGTTGGAGGGAGAGTAGAATTCATACCTTTCCCAAGGATATTAGCGCTAAATGAAATGCAATTACCACGAGTCCATTTCCTATGACTTTAACCATTACACCACGCACTTTCTACTCTCTCTTTATATAAAGTACCGAGTTTGAAGCTATATTTACCAAGATGGAAATGAACAATGAATGGAATGTTAATTTTTTCAGAATACAAGGTGTGTCAAAAGTACAAAAAATTTCTATACTTTTTTGACACACATTATATATATATATATATATATGTATATTTATATATATATATATATGTATATATATATATGTATAAGGAAAATGAAAATAAATCGGATGGTATTTAAGTATAGTACCTGTTACGGTTTCATCTATAAGTTAAATAGTTAAAATGTGATTTAAAAACCTTAAATAACTAATAAGAATGAAATTATTGTTGTTCCTAAATCTTCCGTCGTTACCATCCTGCAACACCCTCTGGTTAAAAGTGAGACCTTCCAAATCGTCCAGTATGCAATGAAAAATATGGATACAGATTATTTATTGTCGCTTTAACGCAGATTTCTTATTTGTCCTATTTAATTTAACCCAGTTTTAGACATGAAGCATTCCAAATGATCTTACGTCGCTTAAATGCACAGTGTAAAATTAAAATGAATTAAAAATAATTTAAATGTTTATTTTATTTTTAATATTGAAAGTATCAAGTACGCAAGGTATGTTGGTAATTTTGATCTCATATCGTCCAGGGCCTCCTGCCCTCGTTTACGCTAGCGAGCCAGGGTCAGGTGAATTTCCATCCCAACGTTTTTTTCCGAGTCGTGTTTTTGTCACTATTTTTTTGTATTATTTATTGCAAAGAAAACAATAGGGTTTATATATAATGAAATTTCAAATCATCTTTTCTGGTTTAAATAGCTCCTCTTGATTTTTGTTTCGCTTCGTTGAAATTCTACGGGTCCCGCTAGTGAGAATGAATATAACTAAAACCTCTTCGGCATAAAATAACCCACCAAGGGTTGACATGCCGTAAAACTGAACCAATCACGCGTCTATGTTGCTTTTAAAAATACGTTCTAAACACGTGATATTGTACTGGATACTCTATTTTCCTGTTACTTGAAAGCATGCATCAATGAATAATAATAACATATTCTAGAAAACCTTTCTCAGAGACCCAGCTGAAGAGGAATGTAATTGTATGGAAAGGAAAGGTATATATATATATATATATATACATATATATATATATATATATATATATATATACATGAAAACATATATATATATATATATATATATATAGATAGATAGATATAAGAAAAATCATATATATATATATATATATATATATATATATATATATATATAGCATATATATATATATATATATATATATATATATATATATATATATATATATATATATATAGAGAGAGAGAGATAAGAAAAAAGCATATATATATATATATATATATTATATATATATATATATAAGAAAAGCATATATATATATATATATATATATATATATATATATATATATATATATATATATATATATATATATATATATATATATATATATTATATATATATAAGAAAAGCATATATATATATATATATATATATATATAATATATATATATATATTATATATATATATATATATATATATATATATATATATATATATATATATAATATATATATATATAGAGAGAGAGAGAGAGATAAGAAAAAGCATATATATATATATATATATATATATATATATATATATATATATATATATATATAGAAAAGCATATATATATATATATATATATATATATATAAGAAAAGCATATATATATATATATATATATATATATATATATATAGAGAGAGAGAGAGAGAGAGATAAGAAAAAGCATATATATATATATATATATATATATATATATATATAAGAAAAAGCATATATATATATATATATATATATATATATATATATATATATATAGAGAGATAAGAAAAAGCATATACATATATATATATATATATATATATATAATATATAGAAAGCATATATACATATAGAGATATAAGTAAAAGCATATATATATAGAGAGAGATATAAGAAAAAGCATATGTATATATATATATATATATATATATATATACATATATATAAATATAAGAAAAAGCATATATATATATAGATATATAGATATAAGAAAAGCATATGTATATATATATATATATAGATATAAGAAAAAGCATATATATAGAGAGATATAAGAAAAAGCATATATATATATAGATATAAGAAAAAGCATATATATAGATATAAGAAAAAGCATATATATATATATATACACGAAAGAAAATATCATAGGCGGTAACTAGGAACGTGATTATTATCGAGGAAGATGAACTGACTTGACGTAACGTTGGAACGCCTGGACAATATATTCAATCCCGAGTCTTCATTAAAATTACCCGCGTCCTCATCTTTTTAAACCAGCGAAACACCCCCCCCCCACACACACCTCAATAAAAAAAAAACAAGATTGCGAATGAATTTAAGGATACATTACCAGCTTTCTCTTCATAGCGCGTAAGATTTCCGCACCATCAACATTGTAGGTGGAGCATAATGCAATATATATATATATATATATATATATATATATATATATATATATATATATATATATATATATATATGACACATTAGTAATGAGATTGGGTAGTTCGGCCTACGAGAGAAAGTGGAATTTAGAATCCTACTTAAATGATTTTTTGTCATCTTACATCCGCGAATTATGCAGTGACACTCACCAACGAGGCATTTTCTTATTTAACCCCTTCCAATGCAATCTAGATTACCACAATTAGAAGCCATTGTATAAAAGTGTCTCGTTTTTAGCGGGAAATCTCAGCTAAAAGTCTACGTAAAACTTTACACTTTAAATGGAAAAAAGAAAGAAAGAAAGAAAGAAAGAGAAGTTCATGAGTAACATCTAAATGATAATAGATGGTTAAAAACGCTTTTAACCCATTACATGCCGAACTTTAAATTTTATTTTAAATTCAACCAGTTTTAAGATAACCTAAATTTAGCTGGATGCTACACCTGCTTAATTTCTTTAAACGCAGTATAAAAAAATGTAAAGTCGTCGGGGTGGCCTAAAGTCGGTATCAACCACTCAGCGATGGGGTCTATCTCCTTTTTACCAGGGCTAGACCAAGGAGATTGTTTTTGCGTCTGAAGTGGAGCGGTACACCTACCATCAGCTCCTTACTTTACTGCACATATACCTGTGATACTCATACGCTTAGTTGGCGAGGGCCGGTATCGTACTAGGAACCCTGTGGTTTCTAGCCGAACGCTCTACCGACTGAGCTAGAATATTAATGTATGATAAAAAACAGATGACATTGAATTATAGAATTTCGCGATAAACGGTTCGTTTATTAACGAACCGTTTATTGCGGTAAGCACACACGTGTAATCGACTGCAATTAATCAATATCTTGATTAATCCAGTGGACTTAACCCTGAAGACCCTTATGACGAAACTCGAGTAGGTTATCACTTGTACCTGTATTACAATATATATATATATATATATATATATATATATATATATATGTATAATCAAAAATCATATATTATGGATTTAATATCCCGTTACTAAAGTGTCATGCTTACTTGCAATCATCAGACGGTCAAATTGTTAAGATTAAAAAAAAAGGTGGATTGTTTAGCGTTTATATAAAGTGAAGCGTATTCACGCGATGGAATGTTATAACGCTAAAGTTGTATTTACAAGATAAATAAATATGCATAGGTCTTAATGCATACGGTGTCCTGAGGAATTCATTTTTTTTTTTAGATAAACAGAGTGCGAAAAATAAGAGATTAATTAGGGTCGGGTTGTAAATGGCATAATAAATTTGTTTAAGTGTCTACATTTGGAAACGAGTTCGCCTTAGTTACGGGATATTAAATCCTTAATATATAATATTTGATTGTAAATCTGCTCTGCTATTTTAGAATTGAGCACTTTTATATGCCAATACTTTTTTCATTCATGCTATATTGCATATATATATATATATATATATATATATATATAGATAGATAGATAGATAGATAGATAGATAATGAAAGGTTTGAATTCTAAAAGTTCTAAAAAAGGCATACTAAAACCAGACTTTGCGGGGATCCAATCGAAAGGCCAAATTTTTGTTGGTAAAAATGATTGATGTATTTGAAAAAAAAAATACAAAAAAAAAAACAGGACTGGTCCATAGTTCAATTACCTTAATTATTTTCGTAACAGATAAGGAGAGAGAGCTTTTAATTTTTAAGTGACATTTTAAACGTTAAATAAATCTTTAACAGTAATATTTGCGTATGAAGTTTGAATGCCAAGACTGGCGAGGGATTTGTTTTCCATGGTTATATTTTGTATTTTGCTGAAAAGGTCACAAGATTTTTTTGAAATGAGAAGAGGTATATTGCTTGCCTTTTTCTAGAATTTTTAGAATCCAAACATTTCAAATATATTTACCCAATGATACTCTTTCCTTCATATATATATATATATATATATATATATATATATATATATATATATATATATATATATATATATATATTCTCTCATAAATTTGGTATGTGCTCTCTAACTGGTAACTTAAATTAACTCTCACTACTAAGCATATAAGCAATGATCGTTTCCCCGGAAATTTGATCTCTCTGCGACCGTAAAATACATAAACAAACCTATGTCCTTAATAGTTTGAAATACCAGTCCTGCTACATCTGGCAGTGGCCGAGGGGATAAGATATCAGGCTACCAAACGGTCAGTCTGAGTTCGACACTAGCCAAGGATAGCTGTGTCTAGCCCACTGAAGAGGCGTGAAACGCCGAAACACGTCTCTATGGATGACATATATATATATATATATATATATATATATATATATATATATATATATATAACCGATCTTTGGGTCACATTAGGGAGTCACATTATGGCCCGGTGTGTGTAAGGACACAGGCTAAATAATCTCAATCCCAGGGGGCCAGGCAGACTTTACTTACCTCATTACATTAAAAAGGGTTAGGTCACTGTCAATCCTTGATGTCTGCGGTGTTCCATATGGGAATATTGACAAGCTGGACTATTATCATTTTTTTCGATAGGTAAATATAATCGCTTTATCGGCTTTTTTGGCTCATTAAGCTAAATGGATATCAAATTACAGTGTTGTGTACAAACATAATTAAATAAAACTACCTACTAATCGAAGGAGTGGTTCTTATCGACCAATCGCCTAGCCACGTTAAGCTCTAATACCGATATGATTGTCCCAAACTCATTACCCTAATTGTAAACGCGTGGTGTAATGGTTAAAATCATAGGAAATGGACTCGTCTCCCCGAGTTCAAATCCTGGACGTGGTAATCGCATTTCACTTAGCGCTAATACCCTTTGGAAAGGTATGAATTCTACTCTCCCTCCAGCTATGGGTAAATAGTAGGGGAGACTGGGCTCTTTAACCTTGATTAGGCAACCAGTCTAGGAGTAGGAAAACTCTGAATTCAAACTTGTTAAACTCCGCTTAAGAAATTGACCTTGTGTCACATCCTGCTCGTGCGGGGGCGTTGGTAAATATATAATGGTAAACCCCAACCTTTTTTTTAATTATATATGTGATAGAAAGCGGTGACTGAGCGGCTTAATGTCCTGGATAGGACTTTAAACTATCAATCGGCTGGTTATGTCAAGCTCTAGAGCATATGCGACTGTCCCAATCCTATTGCCCTTATGGCAACCCAAGCCTTTTTATCATATATGTGCTAGAAGGCAGTGGCTGATGTTCTTAATGTCCTGGGTATGAGTTAAACTCTATCTGATGGTGAACTTTCAATTCTGAACTCTGTCGAATGTGGAATACCCCTTCATCGTCATTACTCCTTGGTCCACTCTGACCCGCAGTGGTAGTACCTGTTAGGGTCCCCTCAATTGAATAGAAAAACATGAGTTTTAAAAATGTGTTTAAAATTGTGGTAAAAAAACTGAATACCCATTAATAATGATATAATGAATAAAACAAAATCGTGTTCGGCATAAAATAACCCAACAAGGTTGACATGCCGTAAAATCCAGCCAACATTAAACGATCATAGTCGAGTTATATCTTATTATAATTGAGATTGTGTGTTTATCTGTATGTAACCGGAACTATATTAACACTCAAGTCACAATTCCCTTAGTTATTTACGTCAGAATGTCCATGATTTTAGTTTCATTTAAACCTCAATTATTAATAAAATTGTTTTACATTATTAATACTGTTGACAATATCTACATACTAATAACATGCAATTGTATTGATATATACAACAAAGTAACGGTTCACAGTGTGTACGGGAAGGCTAATTTTCATATTGATATTTAAAAACTTATTTTAATAAATATCTGGTTGGTATTATTGATTTCTAATTGTTTGGTTTTATTTTAATGAATATGAGCAAAAATCTCGGGGATAAATCTTAAAAGAAATTGATTAACAAGAAGAAATAACTAATTTTATTCTTTACTTCCTAATTTAACTAAATAGTTAAATTAAGAAAATTTAGCAATGAAAGACGGGAGTGATGAAAGAGTAAGTTTCAGTTGTTCTACTTTTCGAATATAGCCCCCCCCCTGTGTTTCAAATGTTTTTATCTGCATTCTTATTTAGTTTCATTAACCTTTCTAATTTAATATATTTTATTACATTGAAACTAGGGCCGGGTTAGCTCAGTCGGTAGAGCGTTCGGCTAGAAACCACAAGGTTCCTAGTTCGATTCCGGTCCTCGCCAACTCAGCGTATGAGTAGCACAGCGATCTGTGCGGTAAAGTGAGGAGCTGATGGTAGGTGTGGCGCTCCGCCTAAGACGCTAAAACAATCTCCTTGGTCTAGCGCTAGTGAAAAGGGGATATACTCCCTCGCTGACTGGCTGATACCGACTTAAGGCCACCCCGACGACTTTACTTACTTTACTTACATTGAAACTTAAACACTTGCATTCGGAGGGTGGTTATATTTGCTAGTTTGAATAAAGCATCAAGTCAAACTATTACCTTGTTTGTCTTTTAATGCACCGTATATTCTTTTTCCCTCGTGTAGTTTTATGTTCTAAATGGGTTTTTTTCGTGTGTGGCATTCTTTTGTGTTTTTTTATTTATTTTTCGTTAAAGGCTTTGACGTACATTTTGTTTGAAACTGTCTACAAAAGAAATTTCTACAAAATACATACTACGTCTCCCCCCCCCTTTTAACTCAAAAGACAGGCGAAGTGGCATTAACAACTGATCCGATGATGGATGATAATACAAAAGTCACTATAATCATACGAACCATTATCGGCCAGGACAAACAAGTCACACGTTATAAGAGAAGTCAAGTAGTATCATCTATACATCAATACTAGGGTTCCTTAGAATTACGAACGTTATCATCTTGCAACACCCTCTGGTAAAAAAATTAGACCCTCCAAATCATTCAAGATAAAATACAATAATGTAAATCCTGATTATCTGTTATTGCTTATATGTCGAGTTCTTAGTTCTCATGAGTGTTCTCTCCTCGCCTAAATAATGGGCCATTCCGTTGTTATTATTATAAAAAAAGGGAAGAAAAAGAACATGCTACACAGAAAAAATATAATAAAAAGAAAGAAAGAAATAGAGTAGGGGAAAGATAGAAAGTAGGGTGAGCGAATGGAAGTGGTAACACTAATCTGTTCATCTTGTATCTTTGCTTAGTAATCATTTTTTCTCTATCCTTAATACGCATTGTGTTACTTCCTATTATTTCTCTGTTAATTGTGATACTCGAGTTACGACACAAACATAATGAGAATTTTAGTAATACATGGATAGTTTACATGTTATGTAGCCTCACCATCCGATACAGTTAAGTGTCATTTCCAGGACACACCATTTATTTGTTTGTCTTTGTTGGTGGTGGGGAGCTTGCACCCCTAAAGGAGATACAGGCAGCGTATTCTAAGTTCCTCTAAAGCAGTGGTTCTCAACCGGGATCCATATGGACCCCAAGGACCATATAACATTTTTGGGACCCAGGCAAGTAAAATGTATTTAACTATAAAAATACAATGGAATTTTTAAACAACGAATGGCTATGGGGGTTCCACCAGAGTAAAACAGGATTAAAAAGGGGTCAATAGGTAAAAAAAGGTTGGGAACCATTGCTCTAGAGCAGTGGTTCTCAACCTGCATCCATGTGGACCCGGGGACCATATAACATTTTTTGGACCCAGGCAAGTAAAATGTATTTAATTATAAAAATACAATGGTATTTTTAAACAACGAATGGCTATGGTGGGGGTCCACCAGAGTAAAATAGGATTAAAAGGGGGTCAATAGGTAGTAAAATGTTGAGAACCATTGGTGTAAACCATTTTAAGTGTTATTTGTCTATTTTCTATATGAGGCTTAATGTGTATAATTTTGATTTTTCGGACTGTTGTCCTCATCTGTATAGTGGTATGTAAAATCACAAGTTAGACCAAAAACGTAGTGATTTTGCATACCAAAATACAGATGAGGACAACAACCCGAAAAATCAAAATTATA
>CM042159.1:20200941-20218441 GCA_023376005.1 Doryteuthis pealeii | reverse complement strand
TTTTTTAAAGAAGATTGTTATACATTTTAAATTTGAGTCGCATAGCATTGCTCCCATACTCAAGAGTTTTATCTTGCATTTGTGTGGGCCGACAGTAAAAAATTTATTTACTGTCTTGATTGGTATATTATTGGCCTATGAAATTAAAGACCGCTTAAGTTAATGTATTACTGGGTGTCCATAAATTCTCTTTGCAATCTCTATATTAATAATATAATATTTTTATATTCGTTCTTATTTAGTTTCATTAATTTCTACATTAATGTAGTGTTTTATTACATTAAAAATTAGGGGGCGCATACCATTGCTAGTGATGATACTCTATCAGTAATTGAGAAATATTTATTTGGAAGTGATGATAATATCTATCAACACCTTGACACACTAATGATATTTTCTCCTTGATAAACCTAACAGAAATAATCTATATATCTATACTCGTGTTCCTTAATCGTCCGACCGTTATCATCTTGCAACACACTCTGGTAAAAATGAGACCGTCCAAATCATCCAAGATAAAATGCAATAATGCTCATCCTGATTATCTGGTGTTGCTTTTCCACCAAATACTTATTTCTTATGAGTATTGTCAACTTAGCTAAATAAAGGACCATTCCGTTTTTATTATAAAGAAAGAAAGGGGAGAAAAAGGACATGCTATGCAAAAAATATAATAAGAAAGAAAGAAAGAATGTAAGGGAAAGACAGAAAGGGACTGAGCGCGTTGAAGCGATAACACTCACCTGTTTCAGTCGATGTTTAATAGATGAAAAGAAGGAAAGAAAGAAAAACGAGTGAGACAATTAAATCAAGATGATTATACTTTTTATATATTCAAATATTTTTCATTATGTTCGATTGAAGCAGATTAGCGTTATCGCTGCCGCTCTATGTTTTTCTCTACTCTTTTTCCTTGTTTTCGTTCTTTATTATCATATAACAATTCGGCAGATAAGTAGCACCAGATAATCAGGATTTACATTTTTGTATCTAAATCTTGGATGATTTAACCAGAGGGTGTTGAAAGATGATAATGGTCGTACAATTAAGGAACACGGTATTAATATATAAATTTGTTAAGTATAAGTATTTTGAACATTCTCAGAGAAAAAAAATTGCAGTTATCTTTTGGAAACTCTTGTTTCTCAGTAAAAAGGTTTTAATAACACATTTTTAAAGTGCAAGAGAGGTGATACATTTTGTTTTAGAGAGACCCCAAAGTTGTTGGCGCCTTTTGAGAACAAACATTTACACGTTTCTGAAAAAAATATACACCAGCGTCACTTTCCAAGATACTCGAAAAAAAGAATTGTTTTCACCAAAGACCTGCCCTGTCGGCTGGGACTCTAGACTACACCGACTGCACCTCTGTAAAGGGGTGAAATCCGCCCATTGGGGTCAACTCTTAGCCGTGGGTAGCGATCCTTAAGGATGGAATCCTGGAGGTTGAGCAGTCCATGATATGCAACACTCAACTTTGACGCTTACTTAAGCTAGTCGGGCGATGGAGAGGCCTCCTCCAATCAGTTGGCTGGTCACACCAAAACCTAGCACCTATATGATGGTCCCGACTCTATTGCCCTTATGGCAACCTCTAACCCTTTTTATCATATATGTGCTAGAAGACGGTGGCTGAGGGTCTCAATGTCCTGGGTATGACGTTAAACTCTATTTGATGTTGAAATTCCAAATCTGGAGCTTTGGAGGAAGGTGAAGTACCCTTCATCCCCATTACTCCAGGATCCACTGACCCGGAGTGGTAGTACCTGTTAGGGTTCCATCGATGGGTTGAATAGTAAAATATGAGTTAAAAATGATTTTTGAAAAAACAATCTTGAATACTCATCAAGAATGAATAAAACAAAACGTCTTTGGCATAAAATAACCCAACAAGAGTTGAATGCCTGAAACCCAACCAAACTACCAATCAATCAACAGTTTTTAAAGTGCTAAAGAAGTGATACCTTTTGTTTTTAGAAAGACCCCGAAGTTGTTGGCGCCTTTTGTAAACAAACATTTACACTTTGCAGAAAAAAATATCCACTAGCGTCACTTTTCTAAGATACCCGAAGAAAGGAATTGTTTTTTTACCAACGATACCTTCTAAAGAAACGCGAAAGGGGAAGAAAAATAATGTATTTTGAACATTATGCATATCATCATGTGGTAGAAAAAATTATTCCGTTCGTTATTTTTTTTTTAAGTTGTAAAAAACATAAGGGCGCAATATTGTTATATATTTTTTATTTCCGGCACGTGAAATTTGTGCAATTTTTTGCTATTATATTTAATAAATGCTTTTTGTTACTTAGCAAGACCTTTCACCTACGTTATTCGTGCATTTTATTTTTTGTTAGTAAATTTTTATACATAAGTAAACCTTTCTATTACTTTATGAATGAATTGTATTTTCGTTACTTAATATCTTTTTTATGAGTCAGTTCCAAAGCCCAAAATATTTTTAGAATAATGTTTTTCTCAAAATCATAGATTATATGTGTATATATAAGCATGTATTTATACACACACACAGATACACGCTCACGCCTACATATATACACACATACACGCACAATGACTCATATTTATATATTTTAGTAGTTTTAAGAGGAACTCAACGGAACAAAGAAAAAAAAAAGGAGAAGAAAGAAAGAAAAACCGAACTGTTGGGGAAAAAACCGAATGAGTTGAGATAATGATTATTGGAAAGTCATCAATACGTCATCTTTGTAGGGCTGGTTTATTGAACTGAATCAGCGAGCAAAATGAACTACTCAGGATTCACTGAAAAGATCTTCAGGATAATTCTGACATTAGTTAGCTCAGTCGGCAAAGCTTCTCCTCAGGAATCGCAAGGTTCCGTGTTCAATACTCAGCGCAGGAGTAGCACAGGTTGGGTAATCTGATATGTGCGGTAAAGGATTTCGGAAATGATGATAGTTGTGCCCCCCCCATCTCAGCAAAAACAAGCTGGTCAAGTGCAATCGAAAAGGGGATAGACTCCCTCGCTGCCCAGCTGATACCGACTTATTGTTATGGATGGGGAAGTCAGAAAAGGGCATAGACATAGTCATACAATCAATGTGAATGAAAAGTTGTTTTTCTTTTGAAAATAATCTAAGTAAAAAGCTATTGCTGTAATATATTGCCTGATCAGTGAACCCAAGGACCAGGCTGACCAGGAAGTGCATGGGAGTCAGGTGCAACCTGGAAACGAAAACAGGATGTGGCCCTGACCTGATCTTTTGCACCTGGAAATGCTGGTGAACACTTGACATGATTTAGGTGCAGAAATCTGTAGGCGTAGCTCATAGCCAATGAAAACAGTCTGCGTGGGTGAAGAGGCATGTCTACAGAAAAACTGCGTAGGTGTCACGATCAAAGAGGCGTGACACAGGGGTCAGACTACAATAAAAGAAGCCCGTAGAGATCGATTAGAGAGACAACGATCAGGTTCGAGATCACTTGAAAAGAACTCCTGAAGGCTCCAAGTTTGCGTAACCCTGCCAACGACTCTCAGCTTTGCACAACCGAGGAAATAAACATCTCATCTTACATTTTCCCAAATACAAGTGTTTGTGTTCTTTGACGGGTCCAGTGTGTAACAATTGCTAAGATTGGGTAAATTCATAAGATGAGCTTCAGTGCATTTGTGTTTTTCATTGTTGCTTTGTTCATGTTTGTTGGTTTTACGGCATGTCAACTCTTGTTGGGTTATTTTATTATTATTTTATGCCGAAGACATTTTTTTTCATGTTTGTTGTGTTTTCAACTTTTTTGACTTAATTTTTTAAACACATTTTCAAAACTACCTTTTTGATTTCTTTAACCTATAGATGGGACCGTAGATGATACGACCCCTCCGGGGCAGAGTGAACATGTGAGTAATGGCGATATAGAGGTACTCCACACTTCCCAGAGCTTCAGAATCGGAACTTCCCCACTAGATGCAGTTTAACGTCATACCCAGGGCAGTGAGATCCTCAGTCACCGCATTCTAGCACATATATGATAAAAAGGGTTGGGGCTTGCCATAAGAGCAATAGGGTCGAGAATATCATATCGGTACAAGGGCTTAACGTGACTAACTGATTGATCGGAAGGGATGTCGCCGACGCCTGTTTAGACCAAGTGAGTGGAATACTGCATGTCATGTGCCACTCAGCCACCAAGATTCCGTCCTTTAAGCATCAGGATTAACCACCAACGGCCAACCTTGGCCGCATAGGAGGGTTCTTACCCCTCGTCATAGGCGCAGTCAGTGTTGCTTGTTATTGTATAACGATAATGTTTACGGATTTGAATCAGCAGTTTTTTTAAAATATAAATAAAAGTAAGTTAGCGGAGTGGCCTACTGTTGATACCAGCCGGACAGCAAAGGAGGGCCCCTTTTCGTTACCGCACATAAGCTGGAGGCGCGTGCTATAATGGTTAGAGTCGTAGGAAATGGAGTCGTCGACCCGAGTTCTAATCCTGGTCGAAGCTACAGTTCACATTTGGGAAAGGTATGAATCCAACTACTCCCTCCAGCTTTGGGTAAATAGTAGGACAGACTGGGCTCTTTAACCTTGGGTCAAAGACCTTAAGTCTAGACCATGAGTCTAGGAAATGGAAAACTCTTAATTCAAACCTGTTAAACTCCGCTTGGGGTGCTCACTACTAGAATAGACTCAGTCCTAATTAGTGATCTATTTCACTAAAAAAAAATCAGATACCGATGTGCTGAGTTGGCGAGGACCGGTATCGAACCCGGAATCTTGTGGTGTCCAAGGTTGACACCCTTTCCGACTGTGCTAAATCGACCCTAAATAATTTAAGTAAAAACCTTTTTGCCAAGATTTATGTGGTAAAATTATAAGATGACCTTCGCTGTGTTTGTGCTTTTCGTCATTGATTTATTCGAGTTTATTATTCACGGCTCATCGTTCCTACAAGTGCCGGTTACATAAAGAAATATACAGAAAGAAAGAAAGAAAGAGAGAAAGAAAGGAAATGGAAAATGGTCTTGAATTAATGGTCTGCATTGGAGCATTTCCCTCTCTTGATCCAGCCGATGGAGGAAGTGATTTCAGCGACACGCACGAACGACCACAACGGTGACCATGTCAGGGAAGAGTAAATTAAATGGCGGTCATGCCTCATTGGGTTTTGCTCTTCAAGCATATTTTTAGAATTTCAATCAGGATTTATGAACGACGCACGCACATCATATATATGTATATATATATTATATATATTATATATATGTGTGTGTGTGTGTGTGTGTGTGTGTGTGTGTGTGTGTGTGCGTTTAGAGATTCCTCTTCACTCTGTGGTCGCTGGTTCAATCTCTAGTGGCGGAATTGTGGTATGCACTGCTGATGAGACCTAAGTAGGTCGAAACAGCGGTCCAGTGGTCCGGATGTCGCACATGGTGATTGCCGAGTTGTCTGGTCATGGTAATTTAATTCATTCCTCTATTATATATATATATATAATATAATATATATATATATATATATATATATATATATATATATATATATATATATATATGTATATATATATATATATATATATATATATATATATATTAGTTTAGTTGACCTTTCACCGTTTAGCGTAAAAGCATTTACTCCTCTGTTTTTTTAAAGACTTGAGTTCTCTGGTCATTGTAAAACATACACCCTGTAAGTTTGTATCTATTAATTGTGACCCTGACTGACAGTCCCTGATAGCCGTGAGAGTAAGACAAAAAATTATATATATATATATATATATATATATATAGTATATATATATGGGAGGCGGGGTGAATTTGATAAATAAGTAGAAAATGTATTTACATAGATATATAGAGTGATAAGTGCTAGCATCAGTCTGTGTGTGTCTCTATCTCTGTCTCCATCTCTCTCTGTAATTTTAGATAAATATCTGACGCCAGATAAAAAGTTAAGATTACGCAGAGGAGGGTTGACAGTCTAAATATACTCTGTTAATTTTATTTAGCCCAGTACCTTCTAGTTTGAAAAAATATTTTCCATATATATATATATATATATATATATAGTGAGAGAGAGAGAGAGAGAGAGAGAGAGAGAGAGAGAGAGAGAGAGAGAGAGAGAGAGGGTGGGTGGTGCCTTACTTACGAGTTTAATTTCCGCTCGTTAATTATGTGTATATCAAGCCATTTTCCCATTGAAATAAACGGAAATGCTATTAATTCACTTGCATATACATTATTCTATCAAAAATTATTTCAAATATAAAATAAAATGTGATAATAACAGAAAAACAAAAAAGTAAGCATATAAACAATAGGTCATCACGTGGGCAGTGTTTTGATTTTTTTTTCAGGAAAGGCAAGAAATATAAGAGAAATATTCAAAATCTATAACATCGAAAAATGGAATCCTAAAAATAAAAACAAAAAACCCAACAAAAACAACCCCCCTTCCAACCCCCCAAAAAACCGTTTCCTGGTTTGAAAAGTAAAATGAATATATTTTTTACCTTTTTATGTTCAAAAAATTGGAAAAAAAACATTTTTATTGTTTGGGGCAATGTTTGTCTTCTGTTTATCTTTTCAACATATTTTTCAGATTCATCCCCATCTTTCTCACTATAGAAATATAAGTAAGTAAAGTCGTCGGGGCGGCCTAAAGTCGATATCAACCAGTCAGCGAGGGAGTCTATCGCCTTTTCACTAGCGCTAGACCAAGGAGATTGTTTTGGCGTCTGAAGTGGAGCGCCACACCTACCACCAGCTCCTTACTTTACCGCAACAGATCCCTGTGCTACTCATACGCTGAGTTGGCGAGAGCCGATATCGAACCCGGAACCATGTGGTTCCTAGTCCGACGCTCTACTGACTGAGCTATACCGGCCCATATGTACATGTATATGTATATATATATTATTTGTAACCCTTTGTGTTGAATTTTAATCGGATTATGTCCATATCCTGATTAATTCATTTCCAGATGTTGAATTCCCTGTGGCTAAAATCGTTTCTGTTTTTTAAAAACATCAAAAATACAAAATACGCTGAGTTGGCAAGGACCGGTATCGAACTAGGAGCCTTGTGGTTTCTATCCGAACGCTCTAGCGACTGAGCTAACCCGGCCCTTATGTATGTATGTATGCATGTATATATATATGTATTACAAAAAACTCACATATACATATATATGTTTTATATATATTTATGTATTACAAAAAACTCAAATGGGAAAATTATTTCCAAAAATATTCTGGGAGCAATTTCCCAAAACAAATAAGCGAAATAAAATATTTATTAAGGAAACAGTGAGAAATTAACAACGGCTCATCAGAAAATACCGAAAAAACATTAAAGAAAATAATAAGATAACAAATATAATATGCAACTGTAACTCTCGCTCAGTTTCCAAGAAAACTAAAAACACAAGAAACCTGCCCATTATGTGGGAATTGCATAAGAAAAGGTAATACACAAAGAAAATGTGTAATATCAGAAGAACCAAAGTAATCAAATATTTATATCGGGGCTACTGAAGCAGAATAGAAAATAGGATATAAACACCATATGATGCTATTGGGAAATGCGAAAATGGTACAACTTTATCGGAGTATATCTGGGGAAATAGGCCGTCGCGGAAAACAGTAATCTACAAAAGAATTTGAAAAAAAAATTTCCCCAACCAGTTCACACTGGGTAGGATTTGACACAAGGTCATACGTATAAGACATCCAGCGTGGATCAAACTCGCTTTTCAGTAGTAATAGATCTGTGAGACTAGCTTGCTAAATATTACACCACGCCGGGACTTTCCAAGAAATGTCCAACCAGAAAAATTAGAAATACGAGGTGAGTCACAAAGTAATGCCATTTTCTTTATTTCATGTGACGTTTTTAAAAATAGATCTAAGGCCTACACTGATAGAGAGAGATAACGAGAGAGAGAGAGAGAGAGAAGAGAGAGAGAGAGAGAGAGAGAGAGAGAGAGAGAGAGAGAGAGAGACGTCCCTCAAACAAAAATCAACCTACCCTAACCCCACAGAAAACCCTCTTCAAATCAAAACAAAAAAAGTAAAACGTCTATTTCAATCATTGGATCGTACTTGAAGCATCATTTTTGATAATTATAATGAATATCATATCGTATATTTGATTAATTGTATTGAAACTGAAAAAGCGATTAAAAAACAAACATCAATTATTGTCGGTTACTATATATATATATATATATATATATATATAGAGAGAGAGAGAGAGAGAGAGGAGATAGATAGATATTGTATTAAATACATCTAGTCAACGCCGGTTTTAAGTAACACTTTCTGTCGTACGTAATTTTCAATATATATTGTCAGTCATATGGAGATCCGATCTCCCTGACAAGCTGAAGCGGCAGTTCTTCCAGGCTGTGGTTGTATCGGTGCTGCTATATGGCTGCACCACTTGGACCCTAACGAGGCGTCTTGAGAATGAATGATAGGGAAGGTTGGCGAGAGATTGTCATGGATATCCGTGCTGCAGGCGCGACATAATGATGATGATAATGATGATGATATATATATATATACTAGGATATGTCAAAAACTAATGCCATTTTGTTTAGGACAGGTAGAATTACCAATGTATCATACATCAAATTGAAACTAGCTCAAGAACAATCAACAGAATTTTACGCTGCACGGATACATGCTTCCATTCGATGGTGGAACATTGCCATTGAGTGAAACGGTGACTATGTGAAGAAGTAGGGATGTAATTCACAGAGGAGCTTCATTTCGATGTATGATACATGTTCATGCGTTGGTAATTATACCTGTCCTGAACAAAATGGCATTACTTTTTGACTCACCCTCGTACAGTGTTTATTACAAAGATTGATCTACTTCAAGAGAAGTGATAGATAAAGGCGACATAAATAGTCAGCAAAGTGTGTGTTCAAATGTCATAAGTAATCTTGAAATTGCTTCTTCGTATTTTTCTAATATGTTCTATTCTTATTTATTCTCATTAATTATACGGTGTGTTTGAGGGTGTGTTTTTGACCCGCAACAAATCCTCAAAGATACTAATGACATTTTTATAGACTCTCATCTAACAAACTTAAATATAGCAATAGGTTAATGGTTTTCATTAATGTATTCTTTTAATAAACACAAGTGTATGAGGTTGAATGAGGAAGAAGGAAAGGGTGAGAGAGAGGGGGGAGAGAGGGAGAGAGAGTGTGTGTGTGTGCGTGTGTGAGAGAGAAAGAAACATTATTTACTGAGAGAGAGAGAGAGAGAGAGAGAGAGAGAGAGAGAGAGAGAGAGAGAGAGAGAGAGAGAGAGAGAAACATTATTTGCCAAGAGAAAACAGAGAGACAGAGAGAGAGAGTCAGAGACAGACAGACAGATAGACATAGATTATTTGGAGAGAGATAGCAAGAGAGAGAAAGAGAGAGAGAGAGAGAGAGAGAGAGAGAGAGAGAGAGAGTGAGAGAGAGAAAGAAAGAAAGAAAGAATGTAAGAAAGAAAAATATTAGGTTAGAGAGAGAGTGTGTGCGAAATAGAGAGAGATAAATAGAGACAGAAAGAAATTATTTGCAAGAGGGAGAGAGAGAGAGAGAGAGAGAGAGAGAGAGAGAGAGAGAGAGAGGGCGAGAAAGAGAGAGAGAGAGAGAGAGAGAGAGAGGGGGGGAGAACTATTCTCTTAATTGATTCATAATCGACATAAATGTATCCCACTAATGGTTTCACCTCATCTGTTAACACAAGCCCCCCCCCCCTCCTCCCGCAAATATAACACGACTCTTAATTTGACCAAACAGAGAATTTGTTTCTAAACACGTGTCGCTTTGGGAGGTGAATAAAAAAGAGGGGGTGGATTGCGCAAGAAACTGCTTTTATTGCAATCAACAAACAAGGCATGCATTTAACCATCTTTTATGATTATAAATAGTACATTTATGGGATATGTTTTGTGTAATATATTGGTACCGTGACTCCTCTATTAATAACTAGAAGCGGCTATCCGGCATTGCCTGGGTAGAGGAGAGATAATAAAAAAAATTAGTATCGCAGATAAATTGATTGTTTGGGTCTTACATAATTGATTTGTTTTAATCACGAATGCAACCAATGACTTTCTCTTCTCTTACTATTCAAATCCTAATTTTTTTAAATATCTCCCCTGATATAAATAAAATCCTCATCCTTTTTGCACAAAAAGCAAGCCCTGGTGATAGTGAATATGTATATATATTTACTTGGTCATTAATTGTTTTGTTTTCGTAGTTTCTTCCGGACATAAACCCATACATACATGCACACAACTGCCCTTTATATATGTACTAGCAGCGGCTACCCGGCGTCGCCTGGGTAGAGGGTGATTTTTTTTTAATGGGGTTGAATCCTCGTGAAATGCCTCATTTAAATCCCTATGTGAAAAATATAACTTGCATTGATCCAGCTACTCTGAAAAAAAAATGTTAATGTCTACTATCTAAAATATTAAATGAAAAAAAATCCATGCTGTTATCATTTAAATTTTATTTTTTAATTATCTTTACGAATATAAATAAAATCTCTATTATTTTTGCTCAAAAACCAAGCTCTGGTGATATTTAATGTCTATATATATATATATAATATATAACTTTGTCGTTAATTGTTTTATTTTCGAAGTTTCCTCCGGACATACATATACACACAACTGTCCTTCATATATGTATAGATAGATGGATATTTAGTCTCTATTTGTCTGTAACCTAAATTATATCACCACTTACGTCACATTACCCCAAAATTGTCGAATATCGAATAAAGAACAACCTCCTTTGAATTAATTTGAATTTAACTATGAGAAACTTGATCTTATTGAAAAAAAAACATATGTATTTGAATTTTGACAGGAAAACTATTTTTATGTCTATTACTAAATTATAAAAATTTCAAAGGACTGTTAATATTTTTTATCAAAGAGCGTGGCAAAATGTTTTTTATATTCTTTTCGACGTCGATAAAATCAAGATAAAATTTTTTTAAATATTTTTTTTTACACTAAAATTAAGATATTCGTTCAATTCAATAGGATTTTGTAGAATTATGTTAAAATGAGTGTATTTAAAAAAAAAAAAAGCACTGTCGTCTGTCGTAAAACAAAACAAACTCCATGTCTTAGGCAATATCTTTCGAAAATTAATTTTTACGCCCCCGGAGGACGTTTTTGTTTTGCTATTCTTTCTGCTTGTAAATAGTTTTAAATCTCCTCCTCTTTTTATAATAATGTCATTACCCGGAGTTTCACGCATCGTTTAGGATAGAGTCGCCAGATGAAACTTGAATACTTCGAATTATCGGTAAAATAGCGTTGTAGCGGAATTATGAAATAAACGTTTCGAGATTGAAACTGTATTTTCCATTATAGAAATGAACAATGAACAGAGCGTTAATTTTTTTTCACAATACAAGGCGTGTCATAAAAGTGCTGAGTTTGAAGCTGTATTTACCAAGATAGAAATAAAGAATGAATGGAACGTTCGTTTTTTTTTTTCAGAATACAAGATGTGTCATAAAAGAGCTGAGTTTGAAGCTGTATTTACCAAGATAGAAATGAAAAATGAATGGAGCGTTAATGTATTTAATAATACAAGGTGTGTCAAAAAGTACAAAAAATCTCGATACTCTTTGACTCACCTTGTGTGTGTACGAGAAAAGGCAATGAATTGACATGTTTCACTTTAAGGTTCTTTTGATTATTTTAATTCTACAAAAACAAAATATAGATAAGTACTGTGATACATTGACTTGCGAGTTTAATTCATTCCACTAATAACTCAATTTGCTCGTATATCAAATCAATGTTCCCCATTGAAATAAACTGAAATGCCATTAATCCATTCCAACCCTCCCAGTGGTATCTTGACTTATGAGTTTAACTTGTTCTCCCCATAACTCAATCTCCTCGTATATCAAATCTATTTTCCCCATTGAAATAAACTGAAATACAATTAATCCATTCCAGCTCTCTCAGTGGTACCGTGACTTATTAGTTTAATATGTTCCACCGAAAACGCACTTTCCTCGTATTTCAAATCAGTTTTTACCAACTAAATAAACTAGAATGCCATTAATCCGTTCTAGACCACACTCGCCAAAACATCCTTTTGTTCCTTTCTTCAAATGACTTCAACCCAAGGGAACCTGACTTTCTTCACTGATGACAGTCCTCTGCTAAGGTCTCAAAGGAGTCAAGGCGTATTACACAGTTCTTCAAGTCAGTTAACCTTGAACCATGTATCTTTGAGAATCTGTGTAACGCCTCAAAGTTAACTGACCTGAAAAAATGTAAACGTTTTTAAATAAAAAAAAATAACTAGTGTATTATATTATTTATTCATTAATAAATCAACACCGAAAATTTCATTAAATTCGGTTAATTCCCTGATTTTTTGGTATTTTTTCTTTCGGTGGGTTGATATACGATAGTGGAATTTAGGTCCTTTAAGTTCGATTTAACGCTTTAGTCTAATGTTAGGAAATCGTACCATATGCGAGATACATTACTTTGTGTTTTTGATCTCTAATATTATTGTTGTAATCTCCAATGTATTAAAATCAGTTCTATGAAAGATTTTATAAGGAAACCAATTAGAATATAATTAAAATAAGTGTAATCTGTTTTATATGCGTTCTTATTTAATTTCGTTGTTTATCTGATCCAATATATTTGATTACATTAAAACTTAAATCCTCACTCCCAGAGGGCGCAATTCTTGCTAGTTCTATATTATATCTTTATACCATACGGTGCTATTTTTCTTATTTAAAAAAGGAGTGACAAAAAAATTGGGTTATTTTTAGGGTGGCAAAGTATTAATGGCATTTCAGTTTATTTCAATGGGGAAAACTGATTTGATATACGAGAAAAAGAGTGGAACGAATTAAACTCGTAAGTCAATGTATCAGTGTACTTTTTTTACGCAATTTCATTGGCGTTTCATTTCCCTAAGGTTCAAAGAAATGCTTTCAATTGCCGGATTTTTTTTGTTATGTTTGTTCGGATCATGGAATCGTCCAAACGAAACTACAGCAAATATTTATGAAGCATGACAAGTCAGTTGATTTATTTTACCGTTTTCTTTTATGTTTTTGTTTATTGGGACTTTCGTTTGGTTCACGATACATTTGGTTTCTAGGCATTTCCAACATTGTGTTGGTAGTTTTCAAAAATGGTTGCCCAGACGAAGAAACGATAACGTAATCAAAAAAAGAAGAGATCTCTGGTTTTTTTTCTTCTTTTTGTTTACTTTGCATTTTTGCACGTTGTATTTTTTTCTTTTCTTTTTGTAATTCTTGTTGAACGCGTTCTGGTCACAGCGCCAGATCAGGGATGTTGCGTTGTTGACTGGTTCCAAAAGTTTGATCGAAGAACCAAAGAGATGGGGAAGATGAAAGATGAAAGAAATCGGCAAATAAAGTTGTTACAAGAAGGCGCGTTAGGAAATGGAATTGACAACCCGATCTAAAATCATGGAGCAAGCCTATTTGCACTTAAATTTGCTTCCATTTTGATTAGCCTCAAAACAAATATTTCTGTGAGATTAATATATATATATATATATATATATATATATATATATATATATATAAGCTAAGAGAAAGGAAATGAATCCGACGGTATAAGTATAGATAAAAGGATATGAAAACACACATTGCTGTTAATATAAAAATATTTGATATCATATCCATAGCCAATATTGAACAATATTTCGATTTATAAAAATCATCTTTTGAGCTTGTTTTTACTCCGGGTTCATCGAGAGAGGAGCTGAAAATAATTTGAATTCAAAACGAAAATATTGATGTTCCAAAATGTTAGGAACATCAATGTTAGGAACATCAATGTTTGGACATCATGTTTAATATATATATATATATATATATATATATATATATATATAAGTATACGAAGGTTATCCAATAATGTTATTATTTTTAGATAAAATCATTTTTTTCCATAAATTTTCCATAAATATAAATTCTGCATTGTTTGGAATTAGTTTAGAATAAAAAATATATAATATAAGCTCCCAAATCCGGTAGGACACTTTTTGAAAGGAATTTAGCTGACGGTCACCCTATTTCGCTTAAGCAAGGCTCTCTGTTATTTAACTGACCATAACATACCTAGGCGTTTCATTCAACAAATTTAAATAGACTGACCAACAAAAGCAAACGAGTCTAACAGATTTATTATTCTCTGTGATACACGTATTATACTTATTTTTCCTCAAACTAATGAAAGCCCTGACGAAGATCTATTTAAACAGATCGAAACATTGCAACATTACTTAATTTATAAACTTGAGTCTTTCAATTTTTTCATAATATCACATACCTATTTATCTATCTATCAGTAATGTCTGCTTCCGGAAGGTGATGATGGCCGAGGGGTTAGGGAATCAGACTGAAAAATTAGCACCTGGCTTTAGGTTCTCTACTAAGTCTAGCCACACTGAAGAGACGTGAAACGCAGAAACGCGGTGTTTGTAGATGACTATATATATATATATATATATATATATATATATATATATATATATATATGCTATATTTATGAGTAAACAGTACTCAATTTCATGTATATATAATTTATATCTAAGTTAAGGTAGCATCGTCAAGTGCTTGTTACTTTGTTTGAAGATCACATAGACGACAAGCTGTCAGTTCCCACGCCCCGTTGATTACCTGTCTACACTACCTTAAATAATATATATATATATATAATATATATATTATTATATAAGAGAGAGAGAGAGAGAGAGGGAGAGAGAGAGAGAGGGGGGGATATATAGATATAGATAGATACGTAGATATAAATATATGTTTTTTTTTTAAATTTGGGAATGACAAAAAATCGAGCAAGTCTCAATATTGACTAACGATAAAAACAAGCAAACGAATAAATTAGAATTATGAATTAATATAAAAATGCTCAATTCATGTATATATATATATATGAAAAAAATAATGGTCGAATTGAAAAAATTGCAACAAAAAATTCGACCAATTTTTCTCTCATGAAATATTCTATAAAGAAATCTACGATAGAACATTTCCAATCATTTTTCATTCTCTCCAAAAAAAGAAAAAAAAAAGATCAAACGATGTCTGTGACCCTGACCAAAATAGTGGGAATCACAGACCCCGGTCCCAGTTTGAGATCAGCTAATAAGCCAATTCAAAGGTAACACTTTACCTTTGAAAAGTGGCGTTCTTATCGACAAACATATATTCAATATCGGTGCTAAATCATTCGCTTATACTCTATTACATTAGGCGCGTGATGTAATGGTTAGATTCGTAGAAAATCGACTCGTCGACCCGAGTTCAAATCCTGGGCGAAGCTGTTTGCATTTGACGTAGTGCTAATACTTTGGGAAATGTATGCATCCATCTATTCTACCACAAGCTATGGGTAAATAGTAGGACAGACTGGGTTCTTTAACCATGGCTAAGTAACTAGGGAAAGGTATGAATTCTACTCTCCCTCCAGCTATGGGTAAATAGTAGGACAGGCTGGGCTCTTTAACTATGGCTAGGTAACTAGTCTAAGAGAAGGAAAACTCTGAATTCAAACCTGTTAAACTCAGCTTAAGAAATTAAACATGTGTCACATCCTGCTCGTGTGGAGGGGTTGGTAAATATATACGTTATGCGTCTGTGTGCAACGGTTGGAAATGAAATCGACAATCCGACCTCTAATTCTGGACGCTTCATATAGTTTCAAGCTTCATATGGTTGCTACGTGAAGTACCACCTGATGATGACCATGAAATATTGGAGGGGAAGCAGAATTACCACTAGTCCAGGGTGTTATGATTTTATGGGCCATCCTTTGAATTCTTGGTAAATAATCCTTTGGTTGTTTCTTAATGCTCCTCAGTATTGCAAGTCCTTCGTCAATGATTGCAAATGGGCGTCTCTCAGTATCAGTGATTAAATAGTCAACCAGCTACGCATTCGCACGGTGATTGGCTGATGTTTAAATCACGTGTCAAGTTCTATATCATGTCAAGTTCTATATCTATGTTATCGCGAAAAGAGTCTGACGGAACTAATGCTTCTCGGTTTGTTTTGATTTATTTCCTCGAACATTTTTCTCATCAGTCATGAATGATATTTTTCCCGATGAGTTGGCGTAATTAGGTCTACGATCACAATTAAAAAGTTTCATAGTCACGAGGAAATAAAATACGGATAATAAATCTCTTTATAACGTTTCCTATCAATTGTATTGGCATAGTGGTAGAATATGCTGTCCTACAACATCGTAGTAAGCGAGTTCGAATCCCAGTCTCGCTATTTTCACTTTCAGACTAATACCTTTGGGAAAGGTATGGACCCCTTCATACACCAGCTATAGGTCTACGATCACAATTAAAAAGTATCCTAGTCACGAGGAAGTAAAATACGGATAATAAATCTGTTCATAACGTTTCCTATCGATTGTAGTGACATAGTGGTATAATAGGCTGTCCAGCAACATCGTAGTAAGCGAGTTCGAATCCCAGTCTCGTTATTATGTTCACTCTCAGGCGAATACCTTTGGGAAAGGTATGGATCCCTTTATACACCAGCTATAGGTCTACGATCACAATTAAAATGTTCTTACGATTTTATGGGACATCCTTTAGGCTCCAAGCAAGAGTGCCTGTCCAGCGGAAATCCTTGGTAAAGAATCCTTTGGTTGTTCCTTAGTGCTCCTCAGTATTGCAAGTCCTTCGTCAATGATTGCAAATGGGCGTCTCTCAGTATCAGTGATTAAGTAGTCAACCAGCCATGCATTCCGACTGGTGATTGGCTGATGTCTAAACCACGTGACCTCACTTAGTCTATAAATTTAAGTGGTGCATTAAGCACGGCTTATATACGCAAAATAATCCAACACAGGGTACTCTAGGAGAATGTGGGAATACTATATATATATATATATATATATATATACAGCTTCTGACCTGATCCTTGACTCTTTTAAAATCTTTTCTCGTCTTCTTCTTTTTAAGGCACTTTTTCTTTTATTGGTACAAATGCAGAACAGCGTGCAAGAGATAATATCATTAGAATCGCATTTTACGTATAAATAGCATTAGATTACGGAAACTCCCGAAGTCGCCAAACACACAAACACAAACCCTAATCTTAACACTAACCCTAACACTAACTCTTACCCTTACCCTAACACTAGTCTCAAAATTTTCCGGTATTTCCGTGAAATGTAATGCTTTTTATACGTAATCTAATGGTATTATATGTTACGATCTATTGTGCAGTAGTACCGGGGAGACGTCATTACCACTAGCCCATGATACTCAAGGAGAATGTAGGAGTACTAGATACAGATACAGTTTCTGACTGCCCTTTGAATCATTTTATTATTTCTTGTTGTTGTTGTTGTTGTTGTTGTTGTTGTTCTTCTTCTTCTTCTTCTTCTTCTTCTTCTATTACCACTACTTCTACTACTAATACTAACGAAAATGAT
>CM042159.1:20190941-20198441 GCA_023376005.1 Doryteuthis pealeii | reverse complement strand
AGTGGTACCTTGACTTGTGAATGTTTAAACTTACGAGTTTTGCAAATTACGGGCTGTCACTCGGTCGATATATAAATTGACCATATCCATTTATTCAGTTTGGGTATGGAGCAAAAAAAAAATATACAAAACCGAACGGAGAAATTTTGAGATGATAAATATCTATTAATAATAGAGATTAGGTCTCTATTTGTAACCAAAACTATGTCACTGCTTACGTCATTGTCATTTTAGGAATTAAATAAGTTTATCAATAAGTATTTAATTATTATTATTATTATTATTATTATTATTATTATTATTATTATTTAAGTGTCATTACAACATAGAAATATCTAAATTCTATGAAAAATTAATTGTCAAGTTTTCACGAAAATTTCGATACTTATTCACCTTTAGATTAATTCATATTTAAAGTAGTTTTTTTCCTAAAATATATGTCTGAATAATTAAATCAGAATTTTTTAGAAACTTTATATTAAACGTTTTACTTTATTTAATTTTCTGGAGCATATAACCTTTAGACACCTCTTTTGCGATCTCGATTCATAAGGACATTTTTTCATTCACACCGTCAAAATCCGGTTGTTTGTTAGGGGTTAGGGTTAGGGGTTTGGGTTATGGGTAAGTTTTATAATTAAAAAGAAACTCTAAAAATTCTCTGTTAACAAACAACCGGATTTTGACGGTGTAAATGAAAAAATGTTCTCATGAATCGAGATCGCAAAAAAGGTGCCTAAAGGTCATAGGGTTCGATTTTCTCAATCCTCTCAGTCAGTAGTTTTCAAGAATGTATTTTTACACCACCCGGGGGGTGTTTTTTGCTAGTTCTTATAAAGTCATAAGCATAGGGTTAATGGTTATCAGGATTGCTCCCACGGATCATTACTTTTGAGTAGAGGAGATCGAATTTCTATGGATGTAGGATACTTGTGGCTTCGTGCCAAAACAGCGCCGAGCTTAATAAATGGTAACAGGGCCGAGTAGAAGAATGTTAACATTGAAAAGAGTTTTATCTGATTTCATGTTGATTGTATTTAAAGTTACCTTTTTTCTTGAGTTCCGGGAGAAATGCCAAATGAATCAAGAAAAGGAATTCGCATTTATTTCTTTGGTCAATTAGAAAGTGATATTTGAGCCAAGCAATTAACCTCAGACCGAAATGGTTTTGTACAATTAGAAACCCCAGGAAAAGAAAACGTTGATTGTATGATTTAGGGATAAAAAATAGTTTTGGGAGAGAAACAGCATTACAACTAAGCCACACGCTTTTACAAATACTATAATCTTATTATAATGGAGATTGTGTGTTTTTCTGTCTGTAACCGAAACCATATTACGATTCAACTCACAATTCCTTAATTAATTATGTCACATTTTCCATGATTTTATTTTATTCAAATCATTATTTGATAAAATTGTTTTACATTATTAATACCGTTGACCTTATCTACATCTATTAATAATGGAGATTCGCTTGCGGTTTTTGGCTGTAACAAAAATTACGTCACTGCTTACGTCACATTACCCAAAATCGTCATAACATAGAATAAATACACTCAACATTTGAACATGCAACATTAGACAGTCCTCATTGTTTTTTAAAACAAGTTTTAATAAATTCATGACTGGTATTATATATCTATCTATATATAGTTTGTTTTATTTTAAATACATATTTAAAGTTTACATTTCAAATTGTTTTTATTTTTTAAACCCTTCAATGAATTTGATGATTTTACTTACTTAGGGTAGAAACTCGCTGACATTGAACTTTTTACTCCCACCCCCTCAGGCATATGTTTCAAAAATCTATTTTACATCGCCCGGAGAGCGTTTTTTTTTATTTGTACTAGTTATTATAATGGAGATTGTGTGTTTTTTCAGTCTGTAACCGAAACCATATTACTACTCAACTCACAATTCCCTTAATTAATTACGTCACATTTTCCATTATTTTATTCTATTCAAATCATTATTTGATAAAATTGTTTTACATTATTAATACTGTTTGGCCTTATCTATATACAAATAATATTCAATTGTATTTATATATACAATAAAATACCGGTTTACAGTGTGGAATGGAAGGTTAATTTGCATATTGATATAAAAATTGATTTTCATAAATATATGCTAAATATTATTGATTTCTAATTGTTTGGTTTTATCTTAATGAATATGAGCAAAAATTTCGGGGATAAAATCTTAAAGAAAATATATTAACAAGCGGAAATAACTATAATTTTATTATTTACTTCCTATTCAAACTAAATAGTTAAATTAGGAAAATTTAGCAATGAAAGACGAATGTAAAAGAAGAGTAAGTTTCACTTGTTCTATTTTTCGATAGCCCCTACCTGTTTCAAATCTTTTTATCTGCATTCTTATTCAGTTTCATTAGCCTTTCTAATTTAATACAATATTTTATTACATTAAAACTTAAATACTTGCACCCGGAGTGTGCATATATTTGTTAGTAGATATATGTGCAAGTACATTTCATCTTTGAACACAACAATAATCATTCATGTATAAAATCTAGTTCCATAAATAATATTCAAGTAAACATCGTTCCCTTAAATTTGGTCCTGAAGGATATAGAATTTCATCTATTTCATGAATATCCTTTGCATAAAAGGATATTACCTTTTTAATTCGTTTATTTTGAAGTGAATTGTGAATTTTACATTCATTTTTTTCTATTTAACTCATCATTCTATTTAACTTAATCGGTACTTCCACTCCGGGTCAGAGTGGATTTGGGTGTAATTGTAATACTCAACATTCCTCAGATGTCTAAAATTGGAACTTCACCATTAGATACACTTTAACGTCGTACCCAGGACACTTACATCCCCAGACACCGTATTCAAGCACTTATATAATAGGCAAGGGTTTTCCATAAGGACAATACGGTCGGGACAATGATATAGGCGCTAGGGCTTGATATGACCAACCGATTGATCTGAAGGGTCTCTCAGCGACCGCTAGCCTAATGGTTCTCAACCGGAGTACATGTGGACCCCGGGGTTATATACAAATTTGGGACCCGGGCAAGCAAAATATATTTAACTATAACATTACAATGGAATTTTTAAACATCGGATGGCTATGGGAGGGTCCACCAGAGTAAAATAGGGTTAAAAGGAGTCCATGGGTAAAAAAAAAAAGGTTAAAAACCATTGGTCTAGCCTAAGTAAGATTAGACAAGGCGAGATCTCCTTGTTAACTAAGTTTAGATTTTGGGAAAAGTCATTATCGTATCAATTCTTTTGACTTATTTTTAATTATTTCATCTCTGGTAGAAACAGGGTTAAGGGTTACTGTGCGACTCATGCGCTGACAGGGACCGGTATCGAACCCAGAACCTTGCGATTACAGAGCCGGGTGTTCTACCGACTAAGCTAAACCAGCCCGTTAGATTCGAGTAAATATTCATAATATAAATAATTTACACACAGTTATATGAGTTTAAATATTTATCTAATACAGATAAGTTGAATATCATAGTGAGATTTTTATTAGAGGAATATGCTCTGAGAGAATCAGACAATTTACAAAAAGGGGAATTATAATATAGGTAGACTAAGTAAGTAAAGTCGTCGGGGTGGCCTAAAGTCAGTATCAGCCATACAGCTAAGGAGTCCATCCCCTTTTCACTAGCACTAGACGACGGATATTGTTTTTTAGTTGGAGCGCTACAACTACCACCAGCTCCTCGCTTTACCGCACAAATCCCTGTGCTACTCATACACTGAGTTGCCGAGGGCCGGTATCGAGCCAGGAACTTTATGGTGTCCTGACAGTCGCTTTACAAACTTAGCTAAACCGACCCCTGGGTAGACTACTTTTTAAATTGCAGTGATTAAGTATTTATCTAAATCGGACTGTTTGTAATGATATTTTACGAAAAGGGAAAATCGAGTCTCTTCTTGTAGCAAAATGGCGATTACATCATGTGAAAGGTTATTAAGTCCGGAATTATAATGAAAACAGTCAATTCTGTAAGACTCTGCCGGAAAACGAAAGCAATCCAGCGGTATTTGTTAAAGAGAAAAGAAAAAGTTTATAAAAAGAATAATAAAACAAACATAATAGACACACGCACATATATATCTATACATTACTTATTCATTTATTTTTTACTCTCTCTCTGTCTCTCTCTCTCTCTCTCTCACTATATATATATATATATATATATATATATATATATATATATATGCACCAGCTACACGCTTTTTTTTTTGAAAAACAATGCTTCAGGTTTGAATTTAAATTATTTTCTGCTTCTCTCTTGATGAGTCCGGATTAAAAACATTTACATCTAAAAACAGACCTAATTATCATTATGCTCTGATGATGATTTTTTATAAATCGAAATATTGTCAATTATCAGCAATGAAAATGATATAAAATATATTCATTTTAACAACAAAGTGTGTTTTTTCATACACTTTATCCACACACACAGACACACACACATGCACACACACAGAACACAGACAGAAACACAGACAACACACCACACACACACAGCACACCACACATTACATATATATTATATAAATATATATATATTATATATATTATATATATATATATATAGAGGGTGAGGTAAAAAAAAGTAATGTCCTTTTGTTTAGGACAGGTATAATTACCACACAGGACATGTAACATATCAAAATGAAGCTGGTCCTCTGTGGACCTTATTCGTACTCCACCACATAGTCAATGATTCTCTCAATAGCAATGTTTCAACTTCGAATGAGAGCATGTATTCCTGTTCCATGAAATTTCGTTGACTGTTCTCTGAGCTACTTCTTCATTACAGATTTCACTTCCCCGTCACTGGAATAATGTCTGCCTTTCTTCGGCCCTATGAAACCTTTCCAACCCCTCCCACTCCCCCTCTCCAAAAAAAACCGTCTTCATTGATTGGTTGAAATTGTGTGTTGGACTTGCATGTCAACATAAAATACCAAGTGACAAATGCACGCAAGAAAAAACATTTGGTCCCCCAATAGGGGAACGTATTACCTCATCCAAACGACCCCCCCACCCGGTCATGTTCTGACGGATTATCACCATTTTAGCATTGCGTGAATGGTAAACAGTACACGAATTATGAAAAGTTAAAAAAGCAGTAATTGAAATGCCATTTTGTCACGAAACAAAACGAACTCTATACGACTCCAATTAAGCACTTATTCTCCAAAAAATTATCGGCAAAAAGCCATTCTAAACAAACCTTGTTTACAACTTATCACATCGTCGTGTAATAAAAGTCACTAGAAAAGAATGTTAACCTACTCTAAAACAAATCATAAAAATCTAAGAAGTTCGTTTGGTGTTGGGGTTATGGATCGGCCTGTCAGCTTGGCAGTCCGGTTTTCAAATCACGCACAGGGCGGTCTTCCGATCTATAGCTCTGCTGATGAGGCCTAATAGGGCCGAAATGTACATACAGAGATTGATTTTTCTCGATTTGTTTAGCCATACATTTAATAGGTATTCCCGCCTAATTCATTATTAATTAATTAATTTTCAAAATTAGGTACGACTCCAATTAAGCACTTATATATATATATATATATATATATATATATATATATATTAAGAGATTTATCCAAAACTTGGTAGTAAGGGATGATTCTATATGTGATTTCTAAAGATCCACTGCATTAATATTGATGATCCAGTATGTATAAATACAGCGAATCTTTAAATCACTGAAGAGAGCTCAATGTATAATAAAACCTTTTAGATTATATACAGAGCAATATTTATCAATAAAGGAAGGAAGAACTCAACACCATAATTCCATAATAAATTTATTTCGACCAAAATTGGGGCCTGTTTAAATCTAAGTTGATTTAAAACGGCTCCCCAAATTTTCGTCTCACCAGATGCGTCTCATACCTCCTAAAAAATGAATCTTTTAATTTATATATATATATATATATATATATATATATATATATATAAGGAAGAAAATAACAGATTAGGAAAACTCTGAGAGAATGTGAGGAAAAATATTGGGAAAGTGAATAACGAACACTAACAATAACATTCAATTATATTAACATTCTGATAAAGGTTCTAATACCTGCAGAGGCGAAATATTAATTGACTGTAATTTCAATACTTTTCCTCTCTCTCTCCCTCTCTCTCTCTCCTCTCTCTCTCTCTCTCTCTCTCTCTCTCTCTCTCTATATTATATATATATATATATATATATATATATATATGATATTAAATGAATAACACGCCTATGTACACATACCTAGGTCTCAATAACGATATAGGATTCCTCAAACAAACAAAATATTCTCCAACACCACCACTGACCCCCAGTGGAAACCACAAGAAGTGACCATGACGGACAGTAAAGACAAACAAACAACTAGAGATAAACCAATTAAAGCCGCCAAAGAAACGAGGTCACAAAAAGCAACCGTATATATATATATATATATATATATATATATATATATATATATAATATAAATATCAATAAAGGAAGGAAGAACTCAATACAGTAATCCCATAATAAATTTATTTCGACGAAATTGGGGCCCATATAAATCTAAGTTGATTTAAACCGGCTCCCCAAATTTTCGCCTCATCAAGATGGGTCTCAATTCACTTATGGACAAGCATATCACAAAAAACCCCAAAGAGCTGAATATATATAAATTCAAACAAAAACAAAGAATAATAAAAAGAAAATTATATTTTTAAACAGTGTGGGATTGTAACCATAAGAACAGGAAGTGAATGAAAAAAAGAGATTACATCTCAAAGTTGATTTCTAGGGTGTCCAGACAGACAAAAAGGTGACATGACAGAAAAAACAGAGTAGTATATTAAAATATAAATAGACAAGTAAAATAAAAAGATTTTAAATTTAAAACATTTGAGTATAATGATGTATAAAAGAAATACTAGTTAGATATAAATAATAAAATAAATTAATAGAAGATCATAAAATAAAAAATAATAAATAATAGAAAATAAAAATCAATTAAAAATAATAATACTAATAAAAAATAATACTCAGAAGAGTCCTGAAAAACAAAATGACAGGTCGGAGAAAGAAAAGGAAATATATAAGCGAGTCACAATATTAACAAAGTCGGAATAAAGAAACTAAATGTGTCGCTATAATATCACATATTAAAATGAGCTCAATACGTACGTATAGCCTGTTTAAAGAGTATAATCTGTCTGTGTGTCTGTCTATATATATACAGGGTGTTCATAAAGTCTTGCCGCAGTTTTAAAATTAAAAATTTAATAACTCACGTTGTACACGTGATAGAACCATTTAGTAAAAGCTTATGAAAACTGAAGTCTTGTACTTTTATTTTTATGTACATTTTGATTATTGCATTTCAACATGACAGCATCTTTGTTGTTACATTTCAAATGTGATGCAGGACTTTATAGACAACCTATATATATATATATATATATATATATATATAGCAGAGAGAG
>CM042159.1:20185732-20190841 GCA_023376005.1 Doryteuthis pealeii | reverse complement strand
TGTGAGAGAAGAGAGAGAAGAACAGACAGATGAGACGAGAGAGAGAGAGAGACAGAGAGAGAGAGAGAGAGACAAATAGAGAGAAGCGGTATAGATAACAGAAGCTTAACAATTATAGGTAAGAGGGTGAAGTATGAAAAGATATAGAGCAAAGAACCGAAGGGCGAGAAGAGAGAGAGAGAGAGAGAGAGACGAGAGAGAGAGAGAGAAGAGAGAGGAGAAGAGAGAGAGAGAGAGTGAGTCTTTTTCAAGGCTAGGGGAAAAGGGGTGAATCAGGAGCAAAAATGTTCAAGAAACAGGAGAGAATGTGATTCTTAAAACCCCACCGAACAGGACACGCAAAGTTCGAGCTCAATAATAACCGTTACGTTTATTTTATTTATTTTTATTTATTTATTTTGTCTGTTCGCGGCGTGTCTAAGCAGCTAGAGCAAGTATGAGAGAGAAGAGACACAGAGAGAGACATAGAGAGGGAGAGAGTGGTGATAAGGAGAGAGAGAGAGAGAAAGAGAGAGAATGAGAGAGAGAGAGAGAGAGATGAGAGAGAGAGATCGTGTGCATGAGCGACATGAAGGGTTGGATGAGAGTATTCTAATAGATGAGAGAGAGAGAGAGAGAGAGAGAGAGAGAAAGAGGAGAGAGAGGGGGGGTTGGAGAGAGTATCTAATAGATGAGAGAGAGGAGAGAGAGAAGAGAGAGGGGGGGGTTGGATGAGGATATCTTAATAGAAAGAGAGAGAGAGACGAGAGAGGGAGAAGGGGGGGGTTGGATGAGAGTAAGTATTCTATATGAGCCGAGAGATAGAGAGAGAAAGAGAGGAGAGAGAGAGACAGTGACATGAAGGGTTGGATGAGAGTATTCTAATAGATGAGAGAGAGAGAGAGAGAGACGACGAAGAGAGAGAGAGAGAGAGAGAGAGTGACATGAAGGGTTGGATGAGAGTATTCTAATAGATGAGAGAGAGAGACAGAGAGAGAGAGAGAGAGAGAGAGAGAGAGAGATGAGAGAGAGAGAGAGAGAGAGAGAGAGTGACATGAAGGGTTGGATGAGAGTATTCTAAACCCACCACATCGATAGGACTCTGTAATTCCCAGTTCAGGATCTAAATGATAGTTTAGTGGTACCTTGACTTGTGAATGTTTAAACTTACGAGTTTTGCAAATTACGGGCTGTCACTCGGTCGATATATAAATTGACCATATCCATTTATTCAGTTTGGGTATGGAGCAATAAAAAATATACAAAACCGAACGGAGAAATTTTGAGATGATAAATATCTATTAATAATAGAGATTAGGTCTCTATTTGTAACCGAAACTATGTCACTGCTTACGTCATTGTCATTTTAGGGATTAAATAAGTTTATCAATGAGTATTTAATTATTATTATTATTATTATTATTATTATTATTATTATTATTATTATTATTATTATCATTTAAGTGTCATTACAACATAGAAATATCTAAATTCTATGAAAAATTAATTGTCGAGTTTTCACGAAAATTTCAATACTTATTAACCTTTAGATTAATTTATATTTAAAGTAGTTTTTTTCCTAAAATATATGTCTGAATAATTAAATCAGAATTTTTTAGAAACTTTATATTAAATGTTTTACTTTATCTATTTAATTTTCTGGACCATCTGACCTTTAGACACCCCTTTTGCGATCTCGATTCATAAGGACATTTTTTCATTTACACCATCAAAATCCGGTTGTTTGTTAGGGGTTAGGGTTAGGGGTTAGGGTTAGGTGTAAGTTTTATGATTAAAAAAACTCTAAAAATTCTCTGTTAATAAACAACTGGATTTTGACGGTGTAAATAAAAAAATATTCTCATGAATCGAGATCGCAAAAGAGGTGTCTAAAGTCATAGGGTTCAATTTTCTCAATCCTTTCAGGCAGTAGTTTTCAAGAATGTATTTTTACACCACCCGGGGGGTGTTTTTTTGCTAGTTCTTATAAAGTCATAAGCATAGGGTTAATGGTTATCAGGATTGCTCCCACGGATCATTACTTTTGAGTAGAGGAGATCGAATTTCTATGGATGTAGGATACTTGTGGCTTCGTGCCAAAACAGAGCCGAGCTTAATAAATGGCAAGAGGGCCGAGTAGAAGAATGTTAACATTGAAAAGAGTTTTATCTGATTTCATGTTGATTGTATTTAAAGTTACCTTTTTTCTTGAGTTCCGGGAGAAATGCCAAATGAATCAAGAAAAGGAATTCGCATTTATTTCTTTGGTCAATTAGAAAGTGATATTTGAGCCAAGCAATTAACCTCAGACCGAAATGGTTTTGTACAATTAGAAACCCCAGGAAAAGAAAACGTTGATTGTATGATTTAGGGATAAAAAATAGTTTTGGGAGAGAAACAGCATTACAACTAAGCCACACGCTTTTACAAATACTATAATCTTATTATAATGGAGATTGTGTGTTTTTCTGTCTGTAACCGAAACCATATTACGATTCAACTCACAATTCCCTTAATTAATTATGTCACATTTTCCATGATTTTATTTTATTCAAATCATTATTTGATAAAATTGTTTTACATTATTAATACCGTTGACCTTATCTACATCTATTAATAATGGAGATTCGCTTGCGGTTTTTGGCTGTAACAAAAATTACGTCACTGCTTACGTCACATTACCCAAAATCGTCATAACATAGAATAAATACACTCAACATTTGAACATGCAGCATTAGACAGTCCTCATTGTTTTTTAAAACAAGTTTTAATAAATTCATGACTGGTATTATATATCTATATATAGTTTGTTTTATTTTAATACATATTTAAAGTTTACATTTCAAATTGTTTTATTTTTTTAATCCTTCAATGAATTTGATGATTTTACTTACTTAGGGTAGAAACTCGCTGACATTGAACTTTTTACTCCCACCCCTCAGGCAATATGTTTCAAAAATCTATTTGTACATCGCCCGGAGAGCGTTTTTTTATTTTGTACTAGTTATTATAATGGAGATTGTGTGTTTTTCAGTCTGTAAGGCGAAACCATATTACTACTCAACTCACAATTCCCTTAAATAATTACGTCACATTTTCCATTATTTTATTCTATTCAAATCATTATTTGATAAAATTGTTTTACATTATTAATACTGTTGGCCTTATCTATATACAAATAATATTCAATTGTATTTATATATACAATAAAATACCGGTTTACAGTGTGGAATGGAAGGTTAATTTGCATATTGATATAAAAAATTGATTTTCATAAATATATGCTAAATATTATTGATTTCTAATTGTTTGGTTTTATCTTAATGAATATGAGCAAAAATTTCGGGGAATAAATCTTAAAAGAAATATATTAACAAGCGGAAATAACTATAATTTTATTATTTACTTCCTATTCAAACTAAATAGTTAAATTAGGAAAATTTAGCAATGAAAGACGAATGTAAAAGAAGAGTAAGTTTCACTTGTTCTATTTTTCGATAGCCCCTACCTGTTTCAAATCTTTTTATCTGCATTCTTATTCAGTTTCATTAGCCTTTCTAATTTAATACAATATTTTATTACATTAAAACTTAAATACTTGCACCCGAAGTGTGCATATATTTGTTAGTAGATATATGTGCAAGTACATTTCATCTTTGAACACAACAATAATCATTATGTATAAAATCTAGTTCCATAAATAATATTAAAGTAAACATCGTTCCCTTAAATTTGGTCCTGAAGGATATCGAATTTCACATGTTTATACATGGGAGATACGATTTTACCATGTATATCCTTTGCATAAAAGGATATTACCTTCTTAATTTCTGCGTTTATTTTGAAGTGAATAGTGACTTTTACATTTATTTGATCCAAAATACTTTCCTTCCTTGTATATTTCGCAGTTGGTTTCAATTTAAACACTAAACGGTTGGTTGGTTAGATTTTACGGTATGTCAACCCAGACTGGGTTATTTTATGCCGAAGAGGTTTTGTTTTATTCATTCTTGATGGGTATTGACATTTTTTTCTAAACTCAATTTTTTCTTTTGAGCTCATTTTTTTCTATTTAACTCATCATTCTATTTAACTTAATCGGTACTTCCACTCCGGGTCAGAGTGGATTTGTGTGTAATTGTAATACTCAACATTCCTCAGATGTCTAAAATTGGAACTTCACCATTAGATGCACTTTAACGTCGTACCCAGGACACTTACATCCCCAGACACCGTATTCAAGCACTTATATAATAGGCAAGGGGTTTTCCATAAGGACAATACGGTCGGGACAATGATATAGGCGCTAGGGCTTGATATGACCAACCGATTGATCTGAAGGGTCTCTTCCAGCGACCGCCTAGCCTAATGGTTCTCAACCGGAGTACATGTGGACCCCCGGGGATTATATAAAAATTTGGGACCCGGGCAAGCAAAATGTATTTAACTATAACATTACAATGGCATTTTTAAACATCGGATGGCTATGGGAGGGTCCACCAGAGTAAAATAGGGTTAAAAGGAGTCCATGGGTAAAAAAAAAAAGGTTAAAAACCATTGGTCTAGCCTAAATAAGATTAGACAAGGCGAGATCTCCTTGTTAACTAAGTTTAGATTTTGGGAAAAGTCATTATCGTATCAATTCTTTTGACCTTTTTAATTATTTCATCTCTGGTAGAAACAGGGTTAAGGGTTACTGTGCGACTCATGCGCTGACAGGGACCGGTATCGAATCCAGAACCTTGCGATTACAGAGCCGGGTGTTCTACCGACTAAACTAAACCAGCCCGCTAGATTCCAGTAAATATTCATAATATAAATAATTTATACACTGTTATATGATTTTAAATATTTATCTAATACAGATAAGTTGAATATCATAGTGAGATTTTTTATTAGAGGAATATTCTCTGAGAGAATCAGACATTTTCCAAAAAGGGGAATTATAATCTGGGTAGACTAAGTAAGTAAAGTCGTCGGGGTGGCCTAAAGTCAGTATCAGCCATACAGCTAAGGAGTCCATCCCCTTTTCACTAGCACTAGACAAAGGATATTGTTTTTTAGCGTCTGAAGTTGGAGCGCTACAACTACCATCAGTTCCTCGCTTTACCGCACAAATCCCTGTGCTAC
>CM042159.1:20175732-20180732 GCA_023376005.1 Doryteuthis pealeii | reverse complement strand
TGAGTCATGCGGTGTACATTCTCAGCAAAATATTTACAAGAGCGTTAAGCATGGCAATGGAATTGGTATATTAATGATTTTTTTAAGAATTCAAATTCTCAATTTAAATTCTTAAAGATATAGTTGACTCACAATAAAGCATTTTTCAAACTCATCTATTAACTTAAATGGATTTAATTTTTAAGGTATAACAATGACGGTAGATAGGGCTCTTTAGCCTTGGTTGAGAAAAAGTCTGTTATAAAACCTCCCTACCTAGCGGCTATAGCTAATCTTATAGGAAAGGAGCTCGAGTCCCTTGGGACACTATCGTTACCTAAATGTTTTGATTTTATATTGTCTTTCATATGGACCACAACGGCAGTGTGGAGAGTGAGACCTGCTGCTTGGGCATCTTCAGCCTTCATCCCACCCAGGCTACCTGGTCCCACTAGATTTTAGACACTACGCCATGGATAATACAATGTATGCATCTATTATATATATATATATATATATATATATATATATATATATATATATATATATATATATATAAACAAGTTTTTGGTACAGCTAAATTTATATATAATTTAGAAAAGTAACATACTTTATTAATGATCAGCAATTAAACGATTGAAAAAAAAAAGTATTATTTTAAAAGTATATATATATATATATATATATATATATATATATATATATATTCAAATGCCTAGGGGCAATAAAAACAATAGATCTGATGACAGGATTGCACCGAGATATCACCACTTAGTAAGATTAGTTTCAATCACAAACGCACGATATTCACCTTTCCCCGCCATGATTTCAACTGAAATGATATTTCTGCTGCTTTTCAGAAATATGACTTCCACCTGCTCAGCGCTACTAGTGCATGTGCCTAGACAATTTTAAATCCCGGGGATCATTTTGTTGGACTCTGTATATATAACAGGGTGGACTGAACTCTCTAGCCTTGCTTAACGACTAGAACGATGACTCATGAATATTAATCAGATATCATAAATTCAACAGTTAAAATGATTATTCAGATATCACACAAATTCATGTCACGTTTTACGAGTTTATCCTGCAATAGAGAAATAACGACTGTCCTGTTGACTCATCTGCATAGACATTGCCGCGTCACATAGAACTCGTAACTGTTAAGATAGATATACTTAAAAGATATATATATATATATATATATATATATATATATATATATAAAAGATAAATCTAATGAGTCAGAGGAACCTACTAAAAGTTTCGCCTAATGCTCTTCAGGGCTAAAATCTGAGTCAGATCTTAGCCCTGAAGAGCATTAAGCGAAAGTTTTAGTAGGTTCATCTGACTCATTAGATTTATCTTTATTATTTGCTCTACTTAGGTATTGAGCACTTTTTACTTATTAGCTTTAGTCTCCTGGTGGGTTTGTATGTATATATATATCTTATATATATATATATATATATATATATATATATATGCATATAAATTGTTTTTTCTTTTGGCAAAGATATTGTGCTAATAGATTATTTTTTGTTGGTACGATTATCTTGGTCTTTTCTTTTTTACAAAAAAATTTTTCTTCCCGGTTGATGTTTGGTAGTATATTTTTACAATCAAACTATTTGATGTTTTTTTTCTCACCGGGAGGATTTACCAATAAGTCTGGTATATTATATATATATATATATATATATATATATATATATATATATATATATATGAAAACTCACACACACAAACTCACGCACACACACACACGTAATGAAAATAATCATGACAAGCGAACTCGAACGTAGAACATCGTACACCAGCTGTTTCAACTTTATTAAGTCTCATCAGCGATGTATACTTACGATTTCCCTCCGATAGAACTCGAAACCGGGAACTCAGCACGCAGAGTCAGAGACTTTACCACTGGGCCAACGATACTATTCTATCCTATTATTCCAGCTGGGGGGAGAGTATTTGGATGCATACTTTCCCAGGGGTATTAGCGGTATGTGAAATGCAAACAGCCTCATCCAGGGGTTGAACTCGAGTTGACGAGTCCATTCCTCACGTATCTAACCATCACATCACGCGCCTCCCATATATATATATATATATATATATATATAGAGAGAGAGAGATAGATAGATAGATAGATATATGGGTGGCCTAATGTCAGTATCAGCCAGAAAGTGAGGGAGTCAATCCCTTTTTCACTAGAGCTAGACCAAGGAGATGGGTTTTGCGTCTGAGACGGGGCACCACACCTACCATCAGTTTAACGCACAGATCCCCGTGCTAATCATACTCTGAATTGGCGAGGGCCGGTATCGAACCAAGAACCTTGCGATTCCTAGGCAAGTGCTCTACCGACTGAGCTAAACCAGCCCTCAAGCTAAACCGGCCATATAATTCTAATATTTTCTGGAAAATGGTTATTTACTATTTAATACGGTATATATAAAATAATAAGTGGATATATCAATTGAGACAGGAATTGTTATTAATGTAGTGTGAATGTTGCTTTTAGCCCAAGGACAGTTTCGCCTTTGGCCCACGTAGAAAGGAATAGGTTACAGATAGATTTAACCCCGAAAATCGATTAAGATTGTTGAAATGAATGTCTTTATCGTTTAAGACGTCAGATATCCAGAGAAAACTGCCATTCATTTAAGATTATCAATTAAGTGTGTTACAAAGGAAATGTTGCTTCATAATGATGCATGAAAATCTACTGGGCTTAACTGATTTTGGAAATAGATGAAATATAAGAGAACGATTGTATTGCGCCAATCTTTCATCTGGAAAGGGCTTGTCACTGGCATTCGAAAAAAAAATCCTGGTTCTTCTATGGTTTTATTGATATCGGAATATATATATTTACCAACCCTTCCGCACGAGCAGGATGTGACACAAAATCAATTTCTTAAACGGAGTTTAACAGGTTTGAATTCAGTGTTTTCCTTCTCCTAGACCGGTTGCCTATCCAAGGTTAAAGAGCCAGTCTGCCCTACTATTTATCCATAGCTGGAGGGAGAGTAGGATTCATACCTTTCCCAATGGTATATATATATATATATATATATATATATATATATATATACTATAGTGTGAGATGGTCACTGTTTCAGCTTTTGCTGGAATGGTGTACCAAGGGCAGTATTATTGGTAGAGTGCTCAATATAAAATAGAGCTGTTATATAATATAATAAGATAAATATATAAAGGTTTTACATATCTATTTATTAGGTGACAAAGGAACATTCAAAACCATATCGGTTTCATGCGATGCAATCATCAGGTGAAGATGTTTCAAATGCATATATATATATATATATATATATATATATTTATTTTTTTTTAGTTGTTATTGTCGACGGTGTAATAGGAGTAATATATGAGTATGTTTGCACACTTGCTTGGATAAATAAGGACACGAGGAGGAATTTTGTCTGGCGTTTTGTTTTATGTGAAATCATGGAATTAATCTTAGCGACAAAAGTCAATTTATCCTAGTGGCCATTTTCTTAGAAATTCCCGTGGCCTGTGACAAATTCGGCCGGCGATTAACCGGGGTATAAGACTCTGTATCGGTCTCGACCAGCCTGACTGACTGTTTGTTTTCAATTCGAGAATTTTATTTAAAAAAAGATTGTATCTATATCTGTCATCGGACTGGGACAACGAAGTGCTAAAAGCTGCCAGCCCCGAAAACATTGATTTGACAGCTATGTCAAATCTTTTAAGGTCAATACTGCAACCCTTTCCTTCTATGTATAAACAATACGTAAAACCAAAAATATATATTTTGATTTTTGCATTTTGCACCTTAACCCAAACCAACTACGCTAACACAAAAAAAAAATAAACTTCTATACTTTTCTTTTTCGTTAAAAATTAGTTGACGCCGGCAAAAAGAACTCATCTTGTCACACTAGGAATCTCAAGGTTTCTGGTTCGATACCGGTCCCCGCCAACACAGCGCACGAGTAGCACAGATTCAGTAATCTAATCTGTGCGGTAAAATGGGGAGCTAACGGTAGATGCGGTGCTCCACCCCAGTAAAAACAATATCCCTGGTTGAGTAGTAGCGAAAGGGGACAGACTCCCTCGCTGTCTGGCTGATACCGATTATAGGCCACTCCGCCAACTTTGCTTATAAATTATACCAACCCCTCCACACCAGTAGGATGTGACACAAGGTTAATTTCTTGAGCGTAGTTTAACAGGTTTGAATTCAGAGTTTTCCTTCTTCTAGACTTTTTGCCTTCCCAAGCTTAAATAATTCAGTTCGCCCTAGTATTTACCCATAGATGGAGGGAGAATTGTTGGATGCACACTTTTCCCAAGAGTATTAGAACTATGTGAAATGCAAACAGGCTTGTCCAGGATTGGAATATGTAAATTAAAAACAAATGACAGTTGGTGCGTGGGGTACGCCGTCTCCATACAGAGATTATTGCTAAATGTTTTTTTCACTCCGAATTCAATACGTCCATTTGTAGACTTGTCTTACTTGAAGAATTCTTCATTTCTTACAAAATTTTGTAACATTAAATAATCCGAAAATAGTGGCGGGGGTACGAGAAGACAATCAGCGAACGTCTCCATGCAGAGAACATTGCTTATTGCTTTTTTCTCCAAAGACAATTTACTGTGTTGTCTTACTTTAAGAATTCCTTATTCACTTCTTACAAAGTTTTGTAACATTAAATGATCCGAAATGGTGGCTGGGGTATGAGAAGACAATCAGCGAACGTCGCCATACAGAGATTATTGCTTATTGTTTTTCTTCCCGAATTCAATACGCCATTTGATGTCTTACTTGAAGAAATTCTTCTTCACTTCTTACAAAGTTTTGTAACATTTTCAATCAATTTATTTCGCCAAATTAATACAATAAGTAATAACCTCGGTCATGTCTTCTTCTCTGAAATCGATACGTGTAATTTAATTTGACCTCTCCTCGGCCGTTCGACTAATCTCAGTTAATTAACTTGACGGCGTATGTCCCAAACCAA
>CM042159.1:20148232-20170732 GCA_023376005.1 Doryteuthis pealeii | reverse complement strand
GGAAACTGTTTTTGTTTATTGGATTAAAAACGATCGTACACGTACATCAGCAGATGCAACCCTGACGATTCAGACGATGAAACTCGAGTAGGTTACTTTATATCCATTTCTTAAATACATTTTGCTCTACATTGTATTAAGAACTTTGTATTTGTTTTTTCACGGTCTTAACCCCTGGATACTGTGCACTCCCAACGATCGTACCAGTACCCACCGGTAAGCCACTACTCATACATAAATACATACATACATACATACATATATATATATATATATATATATATATATATATATATATGAGAGTAAAGTCTTCGTGTGTGAAATGAAATAATATTTTTCAAAATATTTACTTTAATTTACGGATATGAATGCAGTCTGGCACTGTATGATTTGATTTGAAGAGAGAGAGAGAGAGAGAGAGAGAGAGAGAGAGAGAGAGAGAGAGAGAGAGAGAGAGAGAGAGGGGGGGAATTAGAACACAAAGAAAATATTTTCACTGCTTGATCATTCAATTACTACGATGTCGCAATCTATCAAGTTACCATTAAAGCCACGGGAACTCCTCCGCATATATATATATATATATATATATATATATATATATATATATATATATATAAAATGTTATTGGGAATGAATTTGGTTACATTAGAAGCATTGAAAAATATGAGAAAACAAAATTCTAAAGGAGGAACGTTGTATTGCTTTTGATCTTCTTTATTATATCCAATGTTTCGGATGGCCTTCACACTTTTTCAAAAGCTTCGGTAGACAGACTGTAGAGTGTAATATATATAATAGAAAACCGGTCATATTACCAGTTAAAATTATTTCCACGGATATATATATATATATATATATATATATATATATATATATGTGTATATATGTATATATATATATATATATAATATGTAGTTGTAGAGTTCGTGGCTAAATTGTAGTGTCAACAAGCAGTCTTCCTTAATAAATATCTATCCTCTCTAGAAAGTACATCCAAAAAGTGTTCATGTCATTTGAATCCCGAGAGTCTTAGTGTCCTGGTTATGACATTAAACGAGGTCTAGTGATGAAGTTCCAATTCTGAAATTATAGGGAATGTGTAATCCACCTTCATCCCCATTACTCCCAGGTCCACCCTGGTAGTACCTGGTAGGTAATGAGTAGTAAAATGTGTATTAAAAATGAGTTTTAAAACCAATTGAATACACACAAAAAATTAATTTAAAAAAATTATATATTCGACATAAAATAACCCTAGACTGATTGAGATGCCGTAAGAACTAACCAAACAACTAACCAACCAATCAACCAACCAGAACACACACATACACACACACACACAAATAGAAAATTAGTGAAATAGATCACTAATTAGGGTATGAACATATTCTATTGTAGTGACCACCCTGAGCGGTTTGAATTCAGAGTTTTGTTCTCCTAGACTGGTTGCCTAACCAAGTTTAAAAAGCCCAGTCTGGCCTCCTATTTATCCAGGGAGAGTAGTTGGATTTATACCTTTCCAAGGGTATTAACGCTATGTGAACTGTAGCCTCGTCCAGGATTTGAACTCGAGTCAACGGGTCCATTTCATACAAATCTAATCATTACACCACGCACCTCCAGCAACTATTATTTTGAGAGTAATTTGATTTAAGGAAAAATACACTCCCGAGCTTCGAGATTGTGTTGGTGAATATGCAAATTTCGCACAGGTCGGGCAGCGGTAAGCATAATTGGCCCGGATGTAAGATCTTGGTGAGTGCCGTGGTCTGCATAAATATAAATTATTATTTAAGGCCTGCCTTCTCACACCACGGGGCAGTTTTGTTTCATCTTCCTAACCAGAACGGAGACGAGCTGTGACAAATAAACCAATAAACATTTGCGTCGAACTGGAGACTAGTGGATATTTGCGAAGGATTTGAACTCGGGTCGACGAGTCCATTTCTTACGACTCTAACAATTAGACCACGCAAATCCAACACACACTCCCACACGTATGTGCCGTCTTTGTGTCTGTCCCCCCTCCCTGTCTCATCTTAAAGCAATATAGATGCGCCTAGATATAAAACGATTTATTCTAATTTGCGGAGATCAAGGCAGTCTGGCGCTGTGAGATGCGATTTCGAACAGAAGCCGGAATATTGGAACACAAAGAAAATATTTTCATTGTTCGATTATTAGATACAAGTCTGGACAATGCATACGATATGAGATGGTCGATCGTTTTGTAAGGTTGTTTGTTTTAGGAAATCTTTCGAGTCGACGATATCAGATAGCGATCTATAATATTAGTCTACAATTATACTAAGAGATTGCTCAATCATGGCATGAAAACTATTTATTTCTAGAGAAAACACAAAGCTTTAATTGTTGCAGACACTATATATATATAGCCTTCACGCATTTCCACGCGCACGCGCATGACATACAAACAAACATACGCACAATACTCACATACGCACAAACAAAAATACGCACACGTACAAGCAAAAAAACATTCCACATCACGTAAACACGCAAACACGAGGATACAGTTAAAAAAAAAAAAACGCACACATTTGACCATTTACACCATTTCTGTCATTTTCAAAGGAACCGTTTCGTTTTACCTGATGAATGCTTTCAGCAAGAAACCGCTGGTTGTAATACCGTTCCGAAATGAATGAATAAAAGCAAAAACTTTTATTTGTTTTGATTTTTCATTGAACTATATATATATATATATATATATATATATATATATATATATATATATATATATATATTAACTGGGAACTTCAATGAGCCGGGCTTTCATGCACGACAGCATATATATATATATATATATATATATATATATATATATATATATATATATATATATATATATATATACGACAGCTCTATCTTTGATAATGCGCACTCTTCTGATAATACCGTAAAAACAATGTCTACCAACTATAGGTCATTTCTCTGACTTTACTTTTACAGACATACGCACACACACACACCACACACACACACACACACACACACACACATATATATATATATATATATATATTTATAAATGTATATATATGTGAGGATAAAGTAGACGTTCACTCTGGTGACTGGCAGTTTATTGCTTGGTAACTGACAGTTATGTGATTATATATATATATATATATATATATATATATATATATATATATATATATATACATACATGTATATATATATATATATATATATATATATATATATGATGTACAGTGTCAACTTTTATTGATCAAGCTATTGCATTCACAATAGAATATTAAACAAACGATATTGACAACATTAAAAATATCTATATGAGAAATATTTCTTATGTGTTTTTTAGCTTATCTCCTTTTTATCATAAATATTCAAACTAACTTATTCAGTATGTGTGTATTGTTCCTCATAATTTGTACACACACACACACACACACACACACACACACACACACACACACACACACATATATATATATATATATCATGGCATCATTATTCATATTTATGTTTAAGTCCATATATATCCATGTACAATAATGTCATTATTGATATGTCTCTCTCTCTAATATATATATATATAATATCGACACACAGACACACACACACACACACATATATATATATATATATATATATATATATATATATATATATATATATGCGTAGGTGCGTAGGGTCGTAAAACAGATATAATCTCAAAAGAGAAATACGATATTGCAAAGTTATTGAGTGATAAGAACAAAACTTTGAAAATTGCAAAAACGCTGAACGTATATCACTGAACAATAAAAAAACTGAAATTGAAAATATTGGCAAGATAAGATATGAAAAAAAGGAAGGAATAACCTCCAAGACATTTGAGAAAAATTCAAAAATGGATTGAATATCAAGAAAATGGTAAGCGGAGAAGTTGGCGTTGGAAACGTTGGCAGAAAAAAGCAAATGATGAAAATTAAGAATTTTGGCTCAAAAAATAAAAGCATCCAAAACTAAAATCTTCTTAATATCATAAAGAAACGGTGGAATGGATTACTGTCGTAGGAAATGGACTCGTCGACTCGGGATCAAATCCAGGACGAGGCTGTTTGTGTTACATAATTCGTGGGTAGCCTACGAAATAGGTCTGTGAGTGTAGTTAGTTTTTGAATTAAAATTCGTTGAAATTCAAAATCAGGGGTGTTATATTATTGATAGGTAAAAAACATTTAATTGACCTCCCTGCTTCCACCTATTGTGAGAACGGATATAAGTTTAGTTAGTTAGATTTTGGCCGTTACTCAAAGGGACTAGAGGTAACGTTCATCGGTTCCAATATTCCACCCCCAATGGGGCAACCTGTTGGCCGTGGGTAGCGACCCGTGATGCTTAAGGATAGAACCCAGGTGGTTGAGCAGTCTATGACATGCAATATTCCACTTTGGTCCTTACTTGGGCTAGACACTATTTTCTTAATGGCAAACCCCTAATCGTTTATCATATATGTGCTAGAAGGCAGTGATAGAGGGCCTTAATGTCCTCGGTATGACGTTAAACTGTATCTCGTGGTGTAATTTCAATTTCGGAGCTCTGGTGAGTGTGGAGTACTCCTTCTTTCATCATTACTCCCAGATCCACTCTAACCCAGAGTATGAGGGTCCCATCTATTGGTTAGATAGATAAATGAATGCGTTTTAAAAAGGTGTTTTAAAAATAAGCAAAGAAAATTGATTACCCTACAAGATTCAATGAAACAAAACGTCTCCAGCATAAAATAACCCAAGGGTTTATATGCCGTAAAATCCAACCAACCAACCACATCCCCATCTTTTTTTCTTATTCTTTCCTTCGTTCTTATTCCATCTTATTTCTTCCTATTTATTCTCTCTAATTCTCATCTTATTCTCTTATTCCTCTTAATAACCCAATAAGGGTTGACATGCCATAAAAACCAACCAACCAACAAACCAACCAAATAACCAGCCAGAAAGATGTGACACAAGGTCAATTTCTTAAGCAAAGTTTAATAGAGCTGAATTCGGAGTATTTATTTATGCATGACTGGTTGCCTAGCCAAGATTAAATAACCTAATACGCTCTACTCTTTACCCATAGCTAGAGGGAGAATAGTTGGATCTCTACCTTTCACAAGGGTATCAGCGCCATGTGAAACACAAACAGTCTCGTCAATGATTTGAACTTGTTTCGCCGTGTTCATTCTCTACGATGATAACCATTACAAAACGCAACTTCGTGATGAATTTAGGGTGAAGTTGGACAGATATGATGGCCGGGTTAAAGTTTGGTCAGGTCATGAAGGAAGACGAGCAACTTAGAAGAAAAGAGGAGGTGGTATACTTTCTGGCTTGTATAGTCGACAATAAAATTATAGATCCCTTTAGAAATGATGTCGGTGTCAAAATAAAGACAGAAGCTGACAAGAAAACAGACAAGAAATGTTTTGAGTGATACAGATTATAAGAAAGAAGCTTCAAGCTAAAGAGTAGATTCATGGAAATCATTTCGCCTTCAGATTCGGAAAAGTTGTCTATCGCTCACATTGTCAAAAAAGTTTCAAAGTTTTCATCTTGTTAAAAATCCCGCCAGCGTAGCCAGATACAAACCCAATAGAAAACTTGTTGGTTGGATGGTTGGTTGGTGGGCTGAATTTTACGGCAGGTCAACCACTATTGGGTTATTTCATGCCGAAGACGTTTTTGCTTAATTCATTCTTCATGGGTACTCATTTTTGTACACATTTTTCACTCATTTTTCTATTTAACCCATTGATGAGACCATAACAGGTACTACCATTCCGAGTTAGAATGGATCTGGGAGTAATGGCTATGAAAGGGTACTCCACACTCCCCAGGGATCCAAAATTGGCACTTCACGATTAGATGCAGTTTAACGTCGTACATACCCATTGGATGGTTGGTTGGTTGGATTTTACGGCAGGTCAACCGATTGGGTTATTTTATGCCGAATATGTTTTTGCTTAATTCATTCTTCATCGGTACACATTTTTTAAATTATTTAACCATAGTTTGGATCTTAACAGGTATTACCACCCAGGGTCAAAGTAGACCTGGGAGTAATGGTGAATGAAGGGGTACTCTACATTTCCCAGAGCTCCAGAATCGGGACTTTACTATCAGATAGAGTTTAACGTCAAACCCAGGACATTAAAACCCTCGACCACTGTTGGTGCTTTGTGTAATGGTTATCGTCGTAGGAAATCGACTCGGTGCCCCAAGACCAAATTCTAGAGGAGGCTGTTTGCATTTCACATAGCACTAATACTCTTAGGGAAGGTAGAAATCCAACTCCCTCCAGCTATGGGTAATTAGTAGGGAAGATGGATTATTAACCAGTCGAGGAGAAGGAAAAAAACACTGAAATCAAACTTGTCAAAGTTAAGGAATTGACCATGTGCCACATCCTGCTCGAGCGTAGGGGTGTTAAATCCTTCCTCTCTCTCTCTCTCTCTCTCTCTCTCTCTCTATATATATATATATATATATATATATATATGGATCTTCAGGGTTTTTCTGCGTTTAATTACTTAAATCAATTAAGACAAATGTATGTACACAAAATAAATAAACTCTCTGCTATATCAGGTTTCTAAACAGCTCTACCAACGTATTGAGCACTTTTATGTTAATTTATAATTACGACTTATACAGTTAATTGTTTTATCAGCAGTTTTAATTGTAGCTCGCCCGATTCTTGCATTTTCCGTTAGTCACCCCTTTTTCCCAAACACACAGACATACACACACATATACACGCATATATATATATATATATATATATATATATATATGAGTATGAAAAGGTGGAATGAAAACATCACACAATGCTGTTAAAGAGAAAACAATTTATGATATAATCATAGCTGATACTGATCAATATTTCGATTTTACAAAAATCATCATCGGAGCTCATTCACTCCGTGGTTGTTTGGGTCGGAGAAGAATGTCAAATCAGTTCACAAACAAAAAAATCCTAATTCTGCAAAAAAGAACGAAAGTTGTTACATTATTCACCAATGTGGGCATTCGCGCCATATATATGTCGGTCATGTCGATATGTATACCTTTTTGTCGGTAAACTAACCAAATGTAGCGGATTTTGAGATGTTGGCAACAAGACGAATTAATTTAATCGGAAGGGGATGGGTATTAAAAAATGTGACGGTTGAAATTCAAAAGATTTTTAGAAAAGGATTTTTTTACGATTAATTATTTTTAATTTTTAAAATTTTTATTTTTATGTTCTGTATTTCATAAATGATTAATTATTTATTGTATTTTGTTTTTATATATAAAGTAAAAAAGTTATGGGGGGAATTTGTTATTATTTTAGATAATGTTAAGTATTTGGATCTAATGTAAGGTTATTATTTTCAAAACCGAATTCAAAACAAATAAAACGGAAAAGATCTTATTTATAAATCAAAACAATAAACCTAAATTTTATTTTAATGGGAAGTAAATAACAGAAAAATTATGTGAAGGAGACTTTATGGTTTCTGACTACAAGTGTCGCTAAATAAGGGGATATATTAAAGAAACCTTGTCTTTGGGGTATGGTTTTATGGGTAAGAATAACACAAGATTCCATAATTCTACGCAGTGTTTTATCATGTATGTGGGTTAATATTTTGGCACCTTTGAAATCAAAAGTATGATTGAGATCAAAGATGTGTTTAGCTAATGCATTGTTTTGAAAACCACGTTTAATATGATATTTGTGTAACCAGTCAAGGAGAAGGAAAACCCTGAATTCAAACTAGTTAAACTCCGACTAAGAAATTGAACTTGTGTCCAATCCTGCTTGTGCGCAGTGGTTGGTAATATATATATATATATATATATATATGTGAGAAATGTGAGGAAGTTAATCCGACAGTATGTGGAGAAAGGTAGACAAACACGGGATGTTATGGAAACTTCATGTTTATTGTCGACGGTGCAACGTTTCGGTCCATTAGACCATCTTCAGGATATGGATATAGTACTTGCTTCAATGGAGGACATTCTCAAAATGCTGAAACATCCAGTTTCCATAACATCCCGCGTTTGTCTACCTTTCTCTACACACACACACACACACACACACACACATATATATATATATATATATATATATATATATATATATTCGAATGAATATATCCTGGAAGCAATAAAATTGGTGTATTTGTTATAACCGAAACTATAGAAAAAATATCATAAAATCAATGGATGAAAAACTGAGATAAAAGTTATAAAATGTCAAGGCACTTTATCTGCATAATAAAACCTGACATCCCCAAAAGAATTTATTATCCAGATGTTTTTTTATCAAGATAGAGATTAGGAGACAAACCTACACAATATGGTGCTCACATAAATAGATCCTGAAACACATCGTAAAAAAACAATTAGATAAACACACAAACACACACACACACACAGACACACATATATATATATATATATATGGGTGAAACTCAGTGAAAAAAATAAAAAATAAAAAATGGATGAGTCACAATTTTAAATTGGAAAAAGAAATATATATATATATATATATATATATATATATATATAATATATATATATATATGAGTTGATATGACACATATTGGAGAGTCCTCAATACCTACTTATAGAGCGGGTTTAGGGGAATAATTAACCAACAGAAATTAATTATCCACGTTTCCCCGAAAGGATCTTTAGGATAATTCTATTAGTATCGAATCTCTTCCAGAATATTTATTTTAGCAAAGGGCTAAATAGCAAGGAATACTAGAGCGGATTATATTTTTACTAGTTTTAGAGATAACTCAACGAAAAAAAGAAAAGAAAAGAAAAGCGAACGAGTCACAGTTTTGACTGATGAAGAAGAAACAAAAGAATGAGTTTAGATAATAAATATTGGAAAGGGTTTAATATTTGAAGAGCCAGTTTGGGCAACGAATAAATACCCAGGTTTCCCTGAAAAGGATCTTCAGGCTAATTCTGATAATTGTTTAATTAATTAATATATATATATATATATATATATATATATATATATATATATATATATATATATATGAAGAATTTAATATTATTGAAAAGTCTATATATGAAGAATTTAATATTATTGAAAAGTATTTTCTTGAATTACAATACCCTTTAAATTTCATACACCGTGCTAAAAAAAGGCATTTAAAATACATAGTAGAACAAATAACATTACATCTCCCAATAACACACAACATAACAATGATAACGACTCTGATAGGTACATAATACTTCCTAATAATCCTATCTCTGATAGAAACCTAAAAACGATAGGTATCAAAACAGTTACTCACTCCACTAAAACAGTCAATAACATTTTACAGAATAAAAATAATCATAAACACACACATTCCGAAGATGGAGTCTACACAATAAGCTATGAATATGTTATAAAATGTCTTCAATTTAACAGCATTTTGTGGCGTTTTCATATCCTTTATCTATACTTATCTATACTATATATATATATATATATATATATATATATATATATATATATATATATATATATATATATATGTTAGACTTTACTGACGATTCATGTTTGAAGAGTTTTGGTTCGATCCTTTCTCACTGTCAGGGTGGAATTGGTGTAACAATTTATATATTATATATATATATATATATATATATATATATATATATATATATATATATATATATATATATATGAAAGTTTGTAGAAAAAATATAGAAAGTTTGTAGAAAAAATGCTTCTAATTTTAAAAAATAAAATTTTAGAATACGCATTTTAAAATATTTTTGAAATTGAGAGCATTTTGTGCCTCGTGATTAACGATCTATTTATTTCGTCTTTCCTATTATACATAGTTGCTTTGATAAAGACCGCTTTATATGGTCGAAACAAATTTCTGTCAGCAAAACTATTATCATCTTGTCTTTTCTACAAACTTTCTACACACACACACACACACACACACACACACATATATATATATATATATATATATATATATATATATATATATATATATATATACAAACAAATTTGGTTGAAATAGAATCCCTATTATTTTCAATTGTTCTTTTTGCTTAACTTTGTTTTTTCTAATTTGTCAATATTTGTCTACAACAACCGTTTTAGGAGATTAAGGAGGTGCTGCCTGCGGGAACAAACCCCTGGTACTACACGATTGCTATAAGAAGAATTATGATGTTGTTGTTCATGCCTGGCTGCTTAACTTTATATTTCTAATATATCAATAACTCAAGGGCTTAACCGTTTTAGGCGAGGGGGGAGCTGCTGTTCGGAAAACGGACCTCAGGAACTACGTGATGGCTATGAGAAGAATCATGATGTTGCTGTACATATCTGGTGGATTAACTTTGCTTACTTGAATTAAAAACAGAAACGATTTTAGCCACAGGAAATTCAACAGCTGGAAATGAATTAATCAAGATATGGATATAATCCGATTAAAATTCAACACAATAAAAGGGTTATATATATATACATATATATATATATATGGTCCGGTAAAGCTAAGTGGGTAGAGCGTCGAACTAGGAACCACATGGTTCCGGGTTCGATATCGGCCCTCGCCAACTCAGCGTATGAGTAGCACAGGGGTCTGTACGGTAAAGTGGTAGGTGTGGTGCTCCACCTAAGATGCAAAAACAATCTCCTTAGTCTAGCGCTATTGAAAATGGGTTAGACTCCCTCGCTCATACCAACTATAGGCCACCTCGACGACTTTACTTACTTATATATACTAGCAAATATATGCACCCTCCGGGTGCAAGTATCTAAGTTTACATGTAATAAAATATTGTATTAAATTAGAAAGGCTCATGAAACTAAATAAGAATGCAGATAAAATGATTTGAAACAGAGGGGGGTATAATAGAAAAATAGAACAACTGAAACTTACTCTTCCATCACTCTCATCTTTCATTGTTATTTTTACTAATTTAAGTATTTAGTTAAAATAGGAAGTAAAGAATAAAATGACAGTTATTTTTTCTTGTTAATGGATTTCATTTAAGATTCATTGAAGAGATTTTTGCTTATATTCATTAAAATAAAACCAAACAGTTAAAAATCAATAATACTAAGCACATATTTAATAAAATCACATTTTTAATATCAATATGCAAATTAGCCTTCCCATTCACACTGTAAACCGCTATTTTTTGTATATATAAATACAATTGCATGTTATTCGTATGTAGATATGGACAACACTAATAAAAAGGTGAAGCAATTTTATTAATAATTCAAATTTAAATATAAATAAAATCATGGAGAATGTGATGTAAATAACTATGTTAATTGTGACTCGATTAGTAATATAGTTTCAGTTACAGACAGAAAAACACACAATCTCCATTATAATAAGATATATATATATATATATATATATATATTCAAGCTAAATCATTGTATTATTCAGACGAAAATCTAGAAAGAAACCATATGGCTCAAACGCACAGGCGCATGTGCATATACACAAAAAAAAAACAAAAAAACAAAAACGCTCATGTTTGTCAAAAGATTAAAAAAAGAATGTATATATTATTATACTGAAGCTGAGCGAATCAATGTTTGTCTCTTTAAGGCTTTTTTACTGTTTAGTTTAATGACATTAAAGGTATACTAGATTATTCCGTCCTTTTAGGATTCAATTACGTTTGAAAAAAATTCTATTTCAATTGGTTCTAATTAGTCGTAATTTACAATTAAGTCAAAAACTCACCTGTCGCATACCTCAGATTCTGACTATCACTTTTTTCTCTCTTTATATATTGATTACCTTCTCGTTATATATGTTAGTTTCTCAGTGAGTAGAGAGAGAGAGAGAGAGAGAGAGAGAGAGAGAGAGACAGACAGACAGACAGACAGACAGACAGAGAGAGATTTCAGTGTGCGAAACATATTTGTATGTTAAGTTTCATAAGAAGCTTCAATATCTTGGTTCTTAATAAATAAAATTATATCAAACGTTACCTTTCTTAGAAATCTTACAAAATGATTTCAATGTTGTTTTTTTTTAATTATCTGACTGTATTTATTTATTTAAAAAAATTTAATTCGCTTTGCAAACTCACTTTCCTTAATTTTAAATATTTACCCAGAGCTCAATGGGGGACCCAACCCATCTCGTTTGTCTAGTATATATATATATATATATATATATGAGCGTTCTCAAATAAGAAAAATGCTAGGTTCTTTATTTTGTCATGGAGTGATTTAGAAAGTTGTCAGTGTCACTTAGCAGAGAAAGATTTAGGCCATTTGCTTAACTTTTAAGTAGCACTTACTCTATGTCTGTCTGTAGTTATATATATATATATATATATATATATATATATATATATATATATATATATATTACTTTTATGTATTCTTATGTTCTAAAATATATTTGCTTTCGAAATACCCTAACACACACACACACATACTGGTATGTTGGGGATGGTTCTATTTGGGATCATGTTATATACCCTACCTATGAACATTTATGGGTATGTTCCAATCCTCATAAATACGGGAGTATGATGCTGACTGAATAGACTGATATCACTAGAAGTGGTTTACCCTCCTTTACGCCGCTGGTGAGTATGGTATGTGGATAATTTTATAAAGATTGCATTTCATTTTCAACCTGTTTGGTTATTTCTCATTCAGGAACCTTTTTAAAGTTATAACAGATTATCAATATCCACTGAACATCGACAATGAATTTATCACTTGTACATTTTTAGAATGGTCCAAAATATCTTACAACCCAACCTAGTCCACTTATTTATTTATTTTGATTCTATGATCCACTGTAATAGAAAAAATCACTTGATGAAAAGTTATTTTCTTCTTGCTAATTAACATTAAGTCTGTTCTTCTGGCTGGGATTGGGTGATCAGTATCTAATTGTCCCATAGCAGTTGATTTTTTTGCTCTAATTTGATATCCGCGTGTTTGCAGCTTAATGTCATATTTATATGAGAAGTTAAGGATTTAATGAAGATTAAATGAAAATTTCCTGAAAATATTAACTTTGCACAATTAGCGATGATTTTTAGTTGATTTTCGTTCTGATTAATAAATTAATAAATGAAAGGTTATATTAATAAAGATGGACACTTATAGATTAATACAAGGATTATTTCAAATCCCTAGAGAGCTCAATAAAGATAATTGATAGATTAATTATATACACAATATATTGAAGATATAAAAAAGCATGGCACTTGAAACAATACCCAAGATCCTGCAATATATAATATTTACACTTTCAATGAAATTGTCATTTGGCTATTTAAAAATTCATTCGACCGGTAACTCAATAAATGTTTCCAATTTTGTCAAATAGCCATAACATAATAACCAAAACATTACACTAGAATATATATATATATATATATATATATATATATATATATATATAATTGATAATTGAATTAAATTACCATGACCAGACAATTCGGCAAACACCATGTCCAATATCCGGAGCACTGGACAGCTGTTCCGACCTCCTTAGGTCTCATCAGCAGTGAAACCAAAGGAGGTCGAAACAAGATATCCAATGCTCCGGATGTCGCACATGGTGTTTGCCGAATTGTCTGGTCATGGTAATTTAATTCAATTATCAATTAATAATGTAATTCCTCTATTTATGAAATTAATATATATATATATATATATATATATATATATATATAAGTTAAGGTGGAGTCAAAAATAATGTCAACAACGCCTGGTTTCTGACAGTTTTCCGTCTATGTGATCTTCATACCACAAGATGCCGTTGACTTCATGTCAACGCTACTTTAACCTAGATATAAATGTTCTATCAATGATATTGAACACTGTTTACTTTTGATTATAGCTCCCATATTATCGATATATATATATATATATATATATATATATATATATATATATATATATGTGTATATATATATGTATATATATATATAGAGAGAGAGAGGGAAGGTATATATAGATAACCTACTTAAGTTTCACAAGATGGATCATCAGGGTTAATTGTAATGAATTAATCAAGAAATTGATTAATTAATTGATGAACTTAAGGTAATGGTGCCAGATAAATCCTCTACCATTCTGCACTAGGCTTGCAATAATGCAGGAACTGTATTGAGTTACGGCTAGCTTTTTGCATTGTCTGCCATTTCGATAGTAATTGAAATATTGCCTCTACATTACCGGTCATAGTAACGGTGAATTTATTTACACCCGTATACATATATTATTATATGTGTGTGTCTTTGTGTGCCTGTGTGTGCACGTGCGTGTTATTATTATTATTATTATTATTATTATTATTATTATTATAATGGAGCACTTTATATTTGTTATATCGCTGTCTTATTGTGAAACTTGTATCAACTAACCATTGTGACCAATTTCACCGGTAAGTCACCATTTTCATATATAAAATCATATATATATATATATATATATATACCTTTTTAGAACAAGTCCGAATCGAAAATGAAAAACTTGAAAGAAATGCCCTGAAACACCCTGAATTTGCGCTTTATCATCTGAAAGGTGCCCGCTGAGAACTAAATCGTTACGTTTGTGGTTGAATCTACTTAAGAAGAACTGGAATGAAAAACCATTCAAGTACACATGAAAGGAGAACACAAGTGGGTTATCAAACACCGAATAGTTGTAATAACACCTGTCACACTTGCGTTAATATACAAAGTAGCAGGTTGTGAGTGCTGAAACGACATATTACAATAAATAGAAATTGCTTAACAGTCTGCCATGAGATTTAATCTGTTGTATGCCAGGCTTATATCAGAGACGTTATAAAACCACATCCGTTGAAGACAAAGTTAGAGATTTTTATATAAACTAGCAACAGAAAACACCCTCCGGGCGTCGTAAAAATTAATTTTTGGAAGACATTGCCTGAGAGGGTGGGAGTTAAAAATTCAATGTCAGAGGGTTTGTATCATAAGTAAGCAAAATCCTCATATTTATTAAAGGAGTAAAAAAAATAAAACAATTTGAAATGAAAACCGATTGTCCCTCTCAAATAAAATGTTGCGTGCATGTAATAATCAAACAATTATTTTGAATATTTTCCACATCAATTTTACACAAAATCGTAGGTATTTATTTATTTGTAAACTTTTTAGTTAACTTCTTGTTACTGTAAAAAAAAAAAAAAGGACGAGAGTAAAAAACAATTTTTTAAATTGCTTACTCAAATTTTTGGTGTATATAGCATAAGAATATTGTGACATAAGCTGTGACGTAGAGCTATGACGTAGTTCTTGTTACATACAGAAATACAGACAATCTCCATTATAAATAGATGATATCGTGTCATAGCCATACTCCACGGTGGCATATATGATATATTTTTTAATGGAAGCTCATGGTGTAATGGTTAAAGTCCCGAGTTCAAATCCTGGATGTGGTAATTGCATTTCACTTAGCGCTAATACCCTTGGGAAAGGTATTAATCCTATTCTTCCTCTAGCTATGGATAAATAGTAGAGCAGACTGGGCTCTTTAACCTTGGTTGGGCAACCGGTCTAGAGAAGGAAAACTCTGAATCCAAACTCGTTGAACTCCTCTTAAGAAACTGACCTTGTGTCACATCCTGCTCATGTGGAGGGGTTGGTAAATATATATATATATATAGTTTTTCTGCCCCTGTTTATCATTATATATATATATATATATATATGTGCTAGAAAGCAGTGACTGTGGGTCTTATTCTTCTGGATATGACGTTACATTCTATCTGATGGTGAAGTTAAAGTTTCGGAATGTGGGGTACTTCTTTATCATCATTACTTCCAGGTCCATTTTGACCCAGAGTGGTAGTACCTGTACGGGTCCCATATATGGGTTAAATAGGAAAGAATAAGTTTGAAAAAATGAGTTTGAAAAAAATGTTAAATATCCATCAAGAACGAATAAAACAAAACGTCTTTGGCATAAAATAACTCAACAACGGTTGAGATGCCGTAAAACCCAACCTAACAACGAATCAATCAACTTTTTCAAAGTGCTAGAGAGGTGATACATTTTATTTTGAGAAATGCCCTGAAATTCTGAATCTCTGGGGAATGTGGAGTACTTCTTAATCCCCATTATCCCCAGGTCCACTCTGACCTGGATTGTTAGTAACTTTTAGAGTATCATATATGGGTTAAATATAAAAAAGGAGTTTAAAAATGTGTTTAGAATATCAAATACCCATATAAAATGAATAAAACAGAAAAGTCTGCGGCATAAAATAACCCAAGAATGTTTGACATGCCGACCAACCAATGCCAAACCAGACCAACCTCCAGTAAAGAAATCTTCCCTAGGGTCCCATATATGGATTAAATATAAAAACATGAGTTTAGAAATGCGTTTAAGATATGGAATACCCATAAAAATTAATAAAACAGAAACGTCTGCGGTATAAAATAACCCAAGAATGTTTGACATGCCGACCAACCAACCAACCAAACCAAACCAACCTCCAGTAAAGAAATATTTCACTTTGTGCTGGAGTGAAAAAAACTCGCATGAAGCAACATTATAGGTTATGTTACGAAGGGAGCAATAAATGGTATCATCTTTCCTAAGAATACCCATTTTCTAACAACATATATAATGATAATATTCTCTTCAACAAGATTTATTACTTACACTACATGTGTAAAAGATTTGTAAAGATTAATAAAAAGAAATACGAAATGCTTCAGCTAGGAAGATTATTATCAGCTATGAAGCGATTGCAGAAGATGGACTGTTTTAGAATTATAGAAAATGTTTGCTATAACTTTCACTGAACAAAAAAAACAAAAAAAAACAAACAAAAAAAAACGAATCACTTCTTGGCTCATAAAATATTGTCGTAACGAGATTTTTATGCATAGTTTTCTCTAAAATTATATCTGATACATCGTTTCTAGAAACAATATGCAAGGAAAAACAAAACACAAAAAAACGAGCCTTGGATTTTCCATTAATGAAAAGAAAACTCTAACCAAATTAAGGTGTTACATAATTTCTGTGGTGGCTTGGGGTTGCTGACGAAGCCTGTAGCGAGAATTCTAAGGGACCATTGGTTTTCAAATCAGGGAATGGAAAACTACCAGGACGGTTATAGCTCTCTGACTCAAAAGACGGGAATCTCGCACGTCACGTGATTTAGTTAGTTTAGATTTTAGTTTTCAACCTCAGATTGACGCAGAGTAGACGTGCCACTGCGAGTTTGATTCTCCCGTGCGGCGAATATGAATGGGTTAAATAAATATTGATCAAAGGAAATAAAAGTCTTGTGAGTTGATTAATTGCATGACTAAAAACTAACCCTTAAAAGAATCCCTTGGAAGGGACTAGACAACATAAATAAATCTTGATCAAGGGAAATAAAAGTCTTGTGAGTTGATAAAATGCATGACTAAAAACTAGCCCTTAAAAGAAGCCCTTAGAAGAGACTAAACAACATAAATAAATCTTGATCAAGGGAAATAAAAGTCTTGTGAGTTTGTCGTTGCTAGGCGGATATTCGATGAAAGGTTATAGAGCAGCTATAGTTATGGACACAAGAATAAAATTTATCAGATAGAGATCCAGTTAATAACAATAAAAAAAGTTTATAAAAGTTTATAAATTGCTGCTGAAACAATTAACCTTGCCAGGTCATTGAAGATATTGGGAAATACAAAAGTTGTCCGTTATACCAACCATTAGTGAAACTCTTGGAACATTCTGGAAGATAATATTCCAAAGAGAACATATGGAATAATGAACATGTACAATCTAAGAACTTGAGATGATATTGAAAATGGATCAGTTACCATTTTGTGTCCGAAAGACAACAAGAACCAGACGACTAATGAAGCCGTTGAGTTCTCGTTGTAATATCAATACATGATGATATTCATTCTCCTACGAAGAAGTATAATATTCAAATTACCATTACCAGCACAAAGATATGCACAATCAGCCGCAGGTATTTCAGTTTTAATGAATATATATGTATATATTAAATTGTAAGCGCGTAGGCTAGTGGTTAGAGTCGTGGAAAATGGACTCGTCGATTCGAGTTCAATTCCTAGACGAAGCTGTTGGCATTTCACATAGCGCTAATACCCTTGGGAAAGGTATGAATCCATATATTTTCCCTCCAGCTATGGGTTAAATAGTAGGGCAGACTGGGCCCTTCAGCCTTGGGTAGGTGACCAGTCTAGGAGAGGGATAACTCTGAATTCAAAATTCCTGAGGTCGGTCATTGATTGGGTTTGTGGCAACCCTTGATGCACCAATTCTTTCCTATCGACTGTGCCAAAAAGTGTGGATGGTCCAACACAAGCTTTCACCACTATAAACAAATCACTGTGTGGGTGTTCATTGTGTGTGTGAACTCTCATGCGTCGAAAATCGACGAGAGAGTCCATAATTAAATTAGAAAGTTTCACGAAACTAAACAAGAACGCATATAAAAAGATTAAACTTATTATAATTGATTCGTATCTGAAATTAGAGATATGATTGATTTAACATGTATGAGAATAACATAATAACATTAGAAATCTATAACACGGAATAATTATGTATTAAAATCGATTTTGTTAAAACCAATATGCAAATTGCCCACATCATATACTATGTAAACCATAATCTATTAGTGGTATATAAAACACATTGCAGAAAATTAAACTTACTAATAACATGGGTTGTTTTGAGGCAAAGCTAACTCAGCTAGACTTTCACAGAGACGTAATTAATAGATAAGATGCTAATTAAGATTAAATAATGATTATTTAATCATTGAGAATATAACATGAATAACAAAGGCGGTTGTGATGCTAGTAGTAATGGAGTTTTGATTAAAGACACACATAGAGACACACATCTCTGTTGGACTTAACAACTGATTACATCTGCTGCTATTAGTATTTCATTTGCAGCTATTACCATACCACTATGACGCGCTGTTGTCACTAAGGCTGTATTATTAGCTTTGGTCTTGGGGGGCAGGGTCTTTTCTTAGCTTTTTCTTCTTCCAGCCTCTTCTTCTTCTTCCTCCTCCTCCTCCTCTCTTTTAAATGTGCTGACTTACTTGCTGTCGGTTAATATTAAGTCTATTTTATTTAGGGCAAGGAGGGAAATCTCTTTTCGAAAAGAACTAATCTAATACTATTTTGATTGCTAAATGGAATGTTGAAAACTAGTTGACTATCTTTGGAAGATGTCTTTTTATTTTCTTCTTTTCTTTTTAAAGTTACATTTGTACAATTTAGCAATATTGTCTAACACTTTTTAATATCTCTATTGCTAATAAAAATGTTCCTTGAAAGATATTCATATCTAGGTATGGACAAAAGGGGAGATAACTCAACGTTTTTGTAAGGTTATTTTTCAAATATATCAATAAATAAGTTACATTTGTACAATTATGTAAATATTATGTTAGATTGGAAAGACTAACTAAAACTAAATAAGAACACATATAAAAAGATTACTTATTTTTATTTTAATTGATTTTTAAATAAAATTATACATAGGATTGCTTTTGATACATTTGAGAATAAAACAATATTAGAAATCATTAACACCAAGTAATTATTTGTTAAACTGTTTTGTTAAATTATCCACATGATATACTAAGTAAACCTTTATATCTTAGTGATATATAATGCACATTGCAGGATTTTAAATGCATTAATAACATAGGCTGTTTTGAGGCAAATCTAGCTCAACTAGACTTTAATAGATATCATTAATAGAGAAGATGCTAATTAAGATTAAATAATGATTATTTAATAACCATTGAGAATATAACATAAATAACTAAGGTAATTTTGTTACATAATCTATGCGGTTGCATAAGATTATTGTCAATCCCCTGTATTTCTAAAGGGATGGCCCCTTTTCATATCACGGGCGGGACTTTCCATGGAATATTACAGAAAGCCCGCGAAATACGTGCAGTCCCGTGGGACCTGGTTGGGTCCTCAGTTTTCAGTTTGGACGTCAGGCAGAGAAGATGTACTGCCTTAACCGGAGCTCACTGCATACGCGCGTTATGTTAGTTACATAAAATGTTTAGTTAAGAAATAAAAAGCTTACGAAAAGAACACGGTTTTGTGGTTTTTATTAATGTCTTGGCAACAAGACTGACCTAGAAGACCAGACACGAAGTCCCCAAGACTAGGTCCAGACGCTGAAAGAAGAACGTAAGATAGAAAAGATGAACAGAAGAAAAATAGAAGTAAGAAAGTAAAAAGAAGAGTATACAATAATTTTGCCGTTGCTGGTGACGTAGTTTCGGTTACACATCACATACAAATATTCTCCATTATAATAAAATATAATTAGGATACGTCTATTTAGGAAAAAGTGAAAGATTCTAATTATCATTTCATATCTAAAAGCCGTCTATGTTGATAATGATAATTCTAATTAGGAAAAAGTAATGGCTGGTTGTTTGATTGGATTTTACGACATGTCAACTCTTTTTGGGTTATTTCCTGCCGAAGGCGATTTGTTTTAATCTTGATGGATATTCATCATTTAACACATAGATGGAACCCTAACATGTACTACCAATCCGTAAACCCGCCCAACGGGGTGAGGGTCCAGTGGCTTTGGCCCTGGATCTTTACAAGTTAATAGCGTCGATCCTAGGGGGCTATCCTCCCAGGCAATACCTGCCTCCTTGAATTAAAGGGGCAGGGCTGGGTTTATTGGTAAAACGAGTATGCAAATTATTCACACCATGTAAACCTTTGTTTCTTAGTGATATATAAAACACATTGCAGGAGTTTAAAAACATTAATACCATGGGCTGTTTTGAAGCAAACCTAACTCAGCTAGACCTTCATAGTTAATAGATAAGATGTTAATTAAAATTGAATAATGATTATTTAATAATCATTGAGAATATAACTTAAATAACTAAGGTAGTTTTTCCGTTGGTGGTGACGTTGTTTCGGTTACAAATGATACATCTATTTAGGAAAAAGTAATGGCTGGTTGTTTGATTGGATTTTACGACATGCCAACTCTTTTTGGGTTATTTCACGCCGAAGGCGATTTGTTTTATTCTTGATGGATATTCAACACATAGATGGGACCCTAACATGTACTACCAATCCGGATCAGAGTGGACCTGGGAGTAATGGTGATGAAGTGGGTAATCCACACTCCCCAGAGCTCCAAATTAAAACTTCAACATTATATGCAGTTGAACGTCACACTGAGGACACAATAAAGAGTGAAGGATTCTAATTAGCATTTCATATCTAAAAAAAACATCAATGATGATATTGATGCTTCTAGTTAGAAAGTTTGGTTTGGTTTGTTTTACGGCATATCAACCTCGGTGGGTCATTTAATGCCGACAAAGTTTTGAAATAAATTCATTCTTAATGGATAATCAATTTTCTATTAACACATTTTTCTATTTAACCCATTGATGGGAACCTAACAGGTACTACCACTCCAAATTGACCAGGAAGCAATGGTGATGAAGGGGTGTTCCACGTTCTCCAAACCTCCAAAACTGAAACATCACCCCCAGATTGAGTTTAACGTCATTCCCAGGACGACCCTCAACCACCGCCTTCTAGCACCCATATTATAAAAATGGTTGGGGCTTGCCATATGGGCAATAGGGTTGGGGCAATCATATAGGTGCCAGGCGTAACCAACCGATTGATCGGAGGGGCTCTCTCCGACCGCCCGTCTAGTCTAAGTAAAAGTCTAAGTGAAGTGTTGCATGTCATGGATTTAGGAAGTAATGAAGGATTCTTATTACCATGTTAACAGCGATCCATGATGATGTTCTTTTTTCTTTCTTTTTTATTCTTTACTTTTCTCTTAGACAATGGCGTCTTGGTTACTTGCAGGCGAAAGAATTAATTTCTTTCCCTAGAATTTGAACCAAAAAAAAAAAATCTAAGCACACACGTACACAGACTCACACATAAACAGACCCCCCCACACACACATACACTCACGTATCTACATACAATCTAATTTTTGCGTAAGAATACGCCAAGGGAAACAGAAAAAAAGAGCGAGGATGGTGCCAATTGCATTAATTGTCGAAGAGAAATGGTTAGCTTCCAAACCATTTCCGAGTTTTCTTTCTTTGTGGACATACCTTGTTTCTAATTTGAATCTAGTCTATCAGATGCCGACTCAGATTACAACTTGTACGGCTTCACCGAATATTTGGGAAATAATGCAACACTCAAATGTAATTGTTAAGAATGGATCTAAAGTAAAATGAGAAAATTGATATGTAAGAAGTTATATATAATATATATATATATATATATATATATATATATATATATATATATAACAATCTCAAGAATCATGATGATCAAAAAAGTGCTTTTCAACTCTTCTCTCTCTCTCTCTCTCTCTCTCTCAATCTTTCTCTCTTTCCCTCACCCTATTTCTCTCTCTTTGCCTGTCTGACTATCTCCCCCTCTCTCTATT
>CM042159.1:20088232-20145732 GCA_023376005.1 Doryteuthis pealeii | reverse complement strand
ATAATGAACTATTTTTCAATATGTTTTAAGTAAACATATCAAACGTTGTAATAAATAAATTATCATACTATGGTATATCCACAGGTCCTGCTAGTCAAGATTATTATACTTTTTACATAATGAACTATATTTCAATATCTTTTAAGTAAACATATCAAACGTTGTAATAATTGAATTATCATACTGTGGTGTATCCACAGGTCCTGCTAGTCAAGATTATTATACTTCTTATCTTAAATAATGAACTATTTTTCAATATCTTTTAAGTAAGCATATCAAACGTTGTAATAATTAAATTATCATACTGTGGTGTATCCACAGGTCCTGCTAGTCAAGATTATTATACTTTTTACATAATGAACTATTTTTCAATATCTTTTAAGTAAGCATATCAACGTTGTAATAATTAAAATATCATACTGTCATATATCTATAGGTCCTTCTAGTAAAAAAGTATCTTCTTATTATAATGGAGATTGTGTGTTTTTCTGTCTGTAACCGAAACTATATTACTACACAAGTCACAATTCCCTTAGTTATTTACGTTTCATTCTCCAAGATTTTATTTTTGTTTGTACGTCAATGATTATTAAAAAATGTTTTACGTTATTAATACTGTTGACAATATCTACATACTAGATATTTACCACGTAACCCACGTGTACGTGTTAGGCACAATACCCTATTGATGTGGAACCACCCACAAACCGTAACTCATGGGTGGTGGTGCAAAAAATGCGTTGATCACTTCGGCATTCCCCCACAACAAAATAAGGATTTACAATGTTAACGGGAAGGCTAATTTGCATATTGATATAAAAAATTGATTTTAATAAATATGTGCTTAGTATTATTGATTTCTAATTGTTTGGTTTTATCTTAATGAAAATGCTAACGAATATGAAAAAAAAATCTTAAAAGAAATCCAGTAACAAGAAGAAATAACTGTAATTTTATTCTTTATTTCCTATTTTAACTGAATCGTTAAATTAGGAACATTTAGCAATAAAAGACGGGGGTGATGGAAGAGTAAGTTTCAGTTGTTCTATATTTTGATTATAACTCCCCTCTACTTCAAGTCATTTTATATGCATTCATATTTAGTTTCATTAGCCTTTCTAATTTAATATAATATTTATTACATTAAAACATAAATACTTTCGCCCGGAGGGTGCATATATTTAGTAGTTGCTATAACATATTAGTCTCAATTATTATTGGCATATGACTATTTGCTTCAAGTATTATTGCTTAATTAAAGATCTCAATTATGCAATACCTGGTAAGTCTCAAACTCGATAATAAATAGTAACAGAAAAAAATGATTTCAATTTGGCTATGTCATTAGACTAAACAATGATGTCAAAATCTTTCTGTATATATAGCAAAAATAAACACATTGTTTAAAAAACATTTGGTAAATAAAGATCGTTCCCAAACACCATATATATATATATATATATATATATATATATATATATATATATATATATATAAGATTTATAAGTAAGTGAATTGAGACCCATCTGATGAGACGGAATTTTGGGGAGCTAATTTAAATCAACTTAGATTTATATAGGCCCCAAATTTGGTCGAAATAAATTTATAATGGAATTACGGTGTCGAGTTCTTCCTTCCTTTATTGATAAATATTGCTCTGTGTATAATCTAAAAAGTTTATTATACATTGAGCTCTCTTCAGTGTTTTAAAGATTCACTGTATTTATACATACTGGATCATCAATATTAATACAGTGTATCTTAGAAATCACATACAGAATCATCCCTTACTACCAAGTTTTGGATAAATCTCACATATATATTATATATATATATATATATATATATATATATATATATATATTATATTTTGCTTGAAGGCAATTACAATGCCTGTATCGTATAAAATTCGATACTTTTATTTTATAGAAAATGAACTTGACAAGTGTAATCCCGGCAAAGGATCTCTCGATGTGTTTCTACACACTGAGCGATCCTTTGCAAAAGCAAAAATATAATATATACTTTATTCAACAATGCTTCTAAAAAACAAACATCCAAAAATCTATATATATAATATATATTATATATATATATATATATATATATATATGTGTGTGTGTGTGTGTGTGTGTATGTGTCTGTGTCTTTATCTGTGTAAAGTATATATTGTTGCAATTTTCATCGGAAGCAGAACAGACAACATTAGATAACAAATTTTCAATTAGTTCTCAACAGAACATCACAAAGGTAAGACACCTATTTTATCCTCTTCAATATCTTATATAATAATTATAATAATTAAATGTCTCAATAAAGAAAACCTTAACAAACCGTCGTAAGGCTATAAAAAATTATTTCGACCAGAGATCCAATCTGGTCTCATCAGATAGTATTTACATAGACCTATATATATATATATATATATATATATATATATATATATATATATATATATAGTACCAATTCGACCAGGAGATCAGGATGAAACTTAAAATAGATTAAAATCTCTTCCTCTTCTCATAATAATTTCATTACTCGGAGTTTCATGCATCGTTAAAGATACAGCCGTCAGATGAAACTTTGAAGTAAATGGACGATGAAATGAATATAAATACTTTGTATTAACGGCATGGCGTTGTGGCAGAAATATGAAATATTAGCAAAGCTTTCCGGCGTTGTCCGGGATAGAAGAATTAAAAAAATATATCTTATATATATTTATATAGAGATCAATAAAATTTATTTTCGATATATATATATAATATATATATATATATATATATATATATAATATCATCCACAGATAACGATATTACACACGAATAGGAAAGGCATGGATGGCCCAAATAAATTGTCTGTCATATGGAAGTCTGATCTCACTGACAAGCTAAAGCGACATCTCTTCCAGGCTGTAGTCATATCAGTACTGCTGTATGGCTGCACTACCTGATCCTAACGAGGCGCCTCGAGAATAAGCTAGATGGGAGCTGCACAAGAATGCTGCGAGCAGTTCTGACAAGTCGTGGAAACAGCATCCCACAAGGGAGCAGCTGTATGGTCATTCCCCTATCTCACAGACTATCCGAGTGAGACGGACTAGCACGCAGGGCACTGCTGGAGAAGCAAGGATGAACTCATAAGTGATGTTCTCCTGTGGAAGCCAACACATGGTCATGCAGTGTGGGCCGCCCAGCAAGGACCTATATCGACCAGCTATGTAAAGATGCTGGCTGCAGCGAAGAAGAACTCCCTGTGGCGATGAATGATAGGGAAGGTTGGCGAGAGATTGTCTTGGATATCCGTGCTGCCTGCGCGACATGATGATGATGATATATATCTTATTATACTGGAGATTGTGGGTTTGTCTGTCTGTAACCGAAACTATATTTGTATACGTTACAATTCCCTTTGTTATTTACATGACAATCTCCATTTTATTTTATTTAAACCAATGATTAATAAAATTGTTTACATTATTATTGTTGACCATATCTACATACTAATAACACGCAATTGTATTTATAATATACAACAAAATAGCGGATACAGGTGAATGGGAAGGCTAATTTGCATATTGATCTTAAAAAATTGATTTTAATAAATATATGCTTAGTATATTGATGTCTAATTGTTTGGTTTTATCTTATTGAATATAAACAAAAATCTCGGGATAAATCTTAAAAGGAATCAATTAACAAAAAGAAATAACTGTAATTTTATTCTTTACTTCCTATTTTAACTAAATAGTTAAATTAGGAAATTTACCAAAAAAAGACGGGAGTAATGGAAAATGATGGAAGAGTTAGTTCAAAGTTGTTCTATTTTTCGATTATACTCCCTCTGTTCCAAATCTTTTTATCTGCATTCTTATTCAGTTTTATTAGCCTTTCTAATTTAACATGATATTTATCATATTAAAATTTAAAAAACTTGCACCCGGAGGGTGCATGAATTTGCTAGTATATATATATATATATATATATATATATATATATATATATATATATATGTGTGTGTGTGTGTGTGTGTGTCTTGTGTTTTTTTGCAAGAATATGTGCTTAATTGAAGTTATAACTAATTTGAAATTTAATTAGTTGATAATTAATGAATTAGGTGAATATATCTGTTTTATTGTAAAGCGTAAACAAATCGAGAAAAAGGCATTTTCTGTATGTACATATTATGCCTCATCAGCAGAGTTATAGACTGGAAACCGCTTTGTGAGTGATTCGAAACCTAACTCCCTGGCTGACAGTCGGGGATTTTAACCGTTACACCAGCTGGTCTTACCAGATTTCTCACCTTGTTTATAAACTCATATATCATACATTTTTGGAGACTTGCTGCACGACAGTATGAAAGTACGCAAACCGTTTGTTTGATATGGCTATGCCGACAATTTTTGGGAGAATATGTGCTTAATTAAAGTCATACCTAATCTAAAAATTCAAATTAGATATGACTTCAATTAATACATATTCTCCCCAAAATTGTCGGCATAGCCATATCAAACAAACTGTTGGCCTACTTTCATATATATATATGTATATATAAAATAATTTCTGGTATGTAAGTGTCGACTTATAACTCCGAAAAGAGATGTCATTCTGATTTGAAATCTCGCAGACACATTAATGTGTTTCTAACTAAGAAACACACAAACTTTGTTTTTTATTTTTACTAATTAAGTTGAATAATTTAATAATCAAAAAAAATCAACCAATTTCTAGAACTCCTCACAGACGAGAAAGAAAAGTAAGGAAAGTTGGGTCAAAAAGGAAATGAATTAGACTAATACATTTCACTTTAGCTCATCAGGCTAGGTACTTTCTCTTTCACCCAGTCTGTCTGTCTGTCTGTCTGTCTCTCTCTCTCTCTCTCTCTCTCTCTCTCTGTGTTCGTCTCTCATATAATTATGTTTTAAAACAAGTTTAGGATTACATTTTTTTAAATAATATTTTAAATTTAAACAAAAAAGCATTTCCTAAAAAACAAACATTGTGATATACGAATTCTCAGCGATTTTTTACATTTTATAAAATATTTCCTCTTATTCTCTCTTACTCTTGTTTTCTCTCTTTCTCACTGGTGTTCCCAAAAAAATTTAGTCCAGTCATGGACCGGGTACTTTTGCTAATTAATATATAATATTTATATTAATATACAATATATAAATAGATATAATATATATATATATATTATATATATATATATATAATATATATATATATATAGATGACGAAGTAGATGCTGGTGCTGCTGCTGTTGATGGCGATGATGATGGTGAGGAGGAGTAGAAGGAGGGGTGATCTATTGTAAAATCATTGGAATTTGAGATTAGAAAGCAAATGTAATATTTCTCTTCCATGCCAGAATCCCTAATGGTGCCAATATCTTAAAAGATGAAATAGAAAATTGAATGAACTTTTAGAATCCAGCGAATATCGAATACATAGAGGAAGCTTTATGTTGTATAGTGGTTAGCAAGGTATACTTTTTACTAGAAAGTTTCAGTCTCCCTGTGTGCTTTGTACTTCCGACTAACAATTATAAACTTTCGTGTAGGGCCATATACCTCCACTCTCTAACCAATACACCATGTGCACTTCAGAAGAAGCAGAAATGGACTCATAAACAAGGTTTTCTGGTGAACTACTACACATGGAAACAATCGTATTGGCTCTGTACGGACACTGGATGTTGTATAGAGAACCTGTCAATGAACGACAGGGATTATGGCAAGAAAGAGATAGATAGATAGATAATGGGTAAGAGAGTGGGACAGTAAGAAGAGAGAGAGAGGAGGGTAAGTGTGTGTGTCTGAGAGAGAGAGAGAGAGAGAGAGAGAGAGAGAGAGAGAGAGAGAGGAGAGAGAGAGAGAGAGAGGAGAATAACCATAGAATACACTGAGAAGAAGAGTAAGAGGTGCTATCAAAGAGCCGGAAACAATCAAGAATGGAATCTCTAGAAATCTGAGATAGATCACACTCTTAGAAAGTTTTCCAATTCCAAGAACATTGCACATGTAATCTTAGACTTGAGTTTCCTTGGGGGATTTCGTTGCTTAATTACGTTCACCATAAAACCATTTAAATATCTGATGATATAATACCGGGACCAAGGTATGGCACAAGGTCAATTTCTAAATGGAGTAAGGATTGTCTGGATTAAAAAGTTTTGAAATGTTGCTTGAAGCGTCGTGTTTATATTGGTTTGGTGGATGGTTTGAAGGCTATCACAATGCAAGATGTTTGTTTCTCTTACCTTTGATTATTCTTTATATATATATTGTTTTGTGTGGAAAGAGAAATAAAGGAAAGAAAGTATTGAATGTATAAATAGGATATTTTAATTAATTTAACTTACACGTGTTTGGTCAGGAGTTTATCCATGTGTACATTATTTATCTATTATCATTTTTAAATAACAAATGAAATGAAATAATAATAATAATAGAAAAAAATGTAGAAATGGTCCGCACACAAAGAAATATCGACCTTCCCCAGAGTAATCCTTATTTTTTGAGGAAGGTCGATATTTCTTTGTGGCGGAACATTTCTCATATTTTTCTATTATTATTATTTCATTCATTTTGTTATTTAAAAAATAAATAGATGAATAATTGTACACATGGATAAACTCCTGATCGAAACACGTGTAAGTTAAATTAATAAAATATCCTATTTTATCCATTCAATACTTCTTCCTTTAACACACACACCACACACACACACACACACACATACATATATATATATATATATATATATATATATATATATATATATATATATATATAAACCGCTAGGATTGTGTAAATCTAAATGTAAAGAGTGCTCGATATCTAAGTAGAGCAAATGGTAAAGTTAATCCTAATAAGTAAGATATATCTACTAATAGTTTTGCTTAGTAGCTCATCAGGGCAAGAATCATTAGGATTAGCTTTACTATATATATATATATAATATTATTATATAATATATATATTATAAAAGGAAGGTCCGCAAAATGTTATTTTGTTCTCAGAAAAATTTTTTAATTCTTTTGTTTTACATATGCAACACGTGTTCAGATCTTCTGAATCAAAGCCTGAAGAAAGATACCAGAAATCTGAAACACGTGTTGCATATGTAAAACAAAAAGAATTAAACAAATTTTTCTCGAGAACAAAAACATTTGCGGACCTTCCTTTTTTTAAAAATATTGAATTTTCTCCCGTTGGAACCAGAACAACATTTTATATATATATATATATATATATATATATATATTTCTAATTTCAACATATATATATATATATATATAATATATATATATAATAAATATATATTATATATAAAATAAATATATAAAGGTATTACATATCTATTTATTGTCAGCAATAGAACAGTCACAACCTTAGGTTTCAACAGCAAATCGCATGCATTCATCAGGTGACGTTGATCCGAATACAAGGAAAATCGAAAAAATCCTTTGCACTGTCCATAAAACACACATACGCATCTCCAAATACACTAAATACCTACGCATATCACTTCATCCAATCATAAACATCTTATGCCCGTAAAAACATTTTGAATTTTTCGATTTTTTCGATTTTCCTTGTATTCGGATCAACGTCACCTGATGAATGCATGCGATTTTGCATGTATGAAACCTAAGGTTGTCACTGTTCTATTGCCATCAAATAAATAGATATGTAATACCTTTATATATTTATTTTATTATATTATATGATAGCTCTATTCTGTATATCGAGCACTCTCCTAATACTACTGCAATTTGGCGCACCATTCCAGTGAAAGCTGAAGCGGTGACGATCCCAGGCTATATATATATATATATATATATATATATATATATATATATAATCGATTTCTGGGTTGGTCTTTGTTAAGCTATTGTTTCTTTTTTCAGTCTGACCGTTGTGATTTCGTCATTGTGGAAAGATATATGTCGTTCCCGTGCTGCCTTCATGCTGTGCCCCTCTATAACATAGCGAGAGTTGGGAAGAGGGAAAACATGGAGACAATTGAAAATTAACACGTGACAAAAAAGCAGACAAAGAAAAAAAAACAAGATACAACCGAGAAAAAAATGAAAACATTCAAAATAAAGGAAATAGACGGTTGATTAAGAAGAAGAGCAGAAAGAAGTAGAAGAAGAGGAAGGGGAGGAAGAGGAAGAAGAGGAGGGGAAGAAGAAGAAGAAGAAGAAGAAGAGGAAGAGGGAGAATAATAAAAGTAGTAGTAGTAGTAGGAGAAAGAAGAAGAAGAAGAGAAGAAGATAAGAGAAGGGAGGAGAGCAGAAGAAGAAGAAGAAGAAGTAGTAGTAGTAGGAGAAGAAGTAGTAGTAGTAGTAGCAGTAGTCTTAGTAGTAGAGACAAGAACAAGAACAAGAACAAGAAGAACAGAAGAAGAACAAGAGCAAGGGGGAAGAGGAGAAGAAGAAGATAAGAATAAGAATAAGAAGAGAAGAAGAAGAAGTAGTAGTAGTAGTAGTAGAAGAAGAAGAAGAATGAAAGGAGGGATAATGAATAAATTACAAATGTTGATGATAAAGAGGTTAAAAATGTCAGGATAGAAGAAATTACAAGAAAAGTGATAATAAAAGAAGAAAAAGAGGATGAAAACAAGGGAATAATGAAGAATTACAAAGGAAGAAGAAAAAAAGAGGAAAAGAAAAACAAGGAATAAGGAAGAAGTATATGACCAAGAGGAAAATGAAAAATAAACAAAAGAATAAGAAGAATGGAGAGGAAGAAGCAAACAAAAGAAAAGAAGGGAAGAGAAAGAAAGAAAGAATATGAAGATAGTAGAAGAAAATGAAAAATGAAAAAGGAAGAAAGAAACAAAAGAAATAAAAGAAGAAAGAAGAAGAAGAAAGAAGAAGAAGAAGAAGAGAATGGAGAGGAAGAAGCAAAAAAGAGGAAAAAGAAGGGAAAGAAAAAGTAAAGAAAAAGGAAGAATAAGAAAGAAATAATGGAGAATTAGAAGAAATAAAAAGGAAGAAAGAAACAAAGAAATAAAGAAGAAGAGAAAGAAGAAGAAGAAGGAATGGAGAGAAGAAGCAGACAAGAAAAAGAAGGGAAAGTAAAAGAAATAAATAATGAAGAATAAAGAAAGAAAAAAAGAAAGAAGAAAGAATATGAAGAAGAAGAAAAAGAAGTAGAGGAAAAAGAAGGGGAATAGAAAGAAAGAAAGAATATGGAGAAGTAGAAGAAAGGAAGAAAGAGGAAGAAGAAGAAGAAGAAAAAGAAGGAGGATGATTAGGATGATGAGGGGGGGATAATTGAGAAATTATAAAGGAAGTAGATGAAAAGAAGAAAAAGAAAAACAAGGGGATTATGAAGAAGAAGAAGAAGAAGAAGAAGAAGAAGAACAACAACAACAACAACAACAACAACAACAACAGTAACAAGATGAAGGCAAATAACGTAGGACGATTACAAAAGAACAAAAACTTCCATTAATTTATTCAGAAAAATTTTCTTTTATAAAAACAGAAAAAAGTTTTTGTCTCCTCTAAACTACTATGTTGCTCATTTGTCTGTTGCCTACAGTCATTTTTCCGGAAATGACAAACAATGGAACAATTTATTCCATCCAAAATTCCACGTATCTATCCTTTCTTTTGTCCTCACATCCAATGTCTTTCCCAGAGAATTTCAGAACACGTGACTTTCCACCTCTTCATAGAGCAGCTGAGCGCAGGTGTATTTTTCTATAACATATCTCAGGGATTGGCAAACACCATTTGAGATAATATTGTAACGGTACTAACCGTGATAACCTCCCCTTACTTGAGATTTACTTACCCAACCCTCCGCACGAACAGGATGTGACACAAGGTCAATTTCTTAAGCGGGGTACAGTAGGTTTGAAATCTCTGAATTCAAACCTGTTAAACCCCGCGTAAGAAATTTACCTTGTGTCACATCTTGCTCATTCAGAGAGGTTGGTATATATATATATATATATATATATATATATTATATATAATATATATAATATATATGTGCTTAATTGGAGTCGTACAATTTTGAAAATTAATTAATTAATATTGAATTAGGCGGGATGCTATTTAAATGAATGCTAAACAAATTCGAGAAAACTCAATCTCTGTATGTACATTTCGCCTATTACTCACAGCAGAGCCATGCTGATAGGCCTAATAGGCGAATGTACATACAGAGATTGATTTTTTCATTTGTTTAGCCATTCATTTAAATGGCATTCCGCCTAATTCAATATTAATTAATTAATTTTCAAAACTTAGGACGACTCCATTAAGCACAATTTCTCCCAAAATTGTCGGCAAAAACCATTCCAAACATACCTTGTTTACATATATATATATATAATATATATATATATATATATATAACGCTCTCCGATAAAAGGGATGGAGCACTATATGACGGCATTTATATACATACAGATGTGTGTATTAAAACAGTTAAAATCCCCTTCGTATTCTGTGGGTGACAATAGCCAAGCGGTTAAACTGTCCGACTGAGGCTGAAACGATCGGATTTGCCCGAATATATGTCACATCTGTTTTGGTATGTACGTATCGACTTAGAACAACATTTCACTGAACGTTAAAATCGTCTATGCATTTTAATGAGCTTATAAAAAAAGTAGAAAATTTATTTATTCAAAAAATTTTTAGTGATTAAATGATATGACTGAATTATATATATATATATATATTATATATATATATATATATGATATGATTGGAGTCACATAAATTTGGTATGACCTTTCTATTTGGTGATTTAAATTAACTTTCACTACTAAGCATATAAGCAATGATCGTTTGCCCGCAAACTTGATCTCTCTGTGATCGTAAAAAATATATAAATAAACCTATGTATTTAATAGTTTAAAAACACCAGTCCCGCTACAGCAGCTGCCAGTGGCCGAGGGGGTAGGATATCAAGCTGGCAAACAGTCAGTTTGAGTTCGACCCTAGTCAAGGATAGTTGTTGTGTCTAGCCAAACTGAAGAGGCGTGAAACGCCGAAACACGTGTCTGTGGATGACGTATTAATATATATATATATATATATATATATATATATATATATATAATTCGATCATATCATTTAATCAATAAAAATGAAATACTACATTTTGTTTAGCTCATACGGTAGACAATGTTCCAAGTTCGATACCGGCCCTCACCAACTCAGCGTATGAGCGGCACAGGGTTCTGTGCGGTAAAGTGAGGAGCTGATGATAGGTGTGACCCCTCGCCTCAGAAGCTAAATGAGTGATCTCCTTGGTCTAGCGCTAGTGAAAAGGGGATACTGGCTGATACTGACTTTAGGCCACCCGGAGGACTTTACTTTTTTTTAACTTTTATATATATATATATATATATATATATATAATAAAGATGAATCTTATGAGTCAGACGAACCTACTAAAAGTTTCGCTTAATTCTCTTCAGATCAAAGATCAAGGAGTCAGATCAAACTTTTAGTAGGTTCGTCTGACTCATTAGATTCATCTTTATTATTTGCTCTACTTAGGTATTGAGTACGTTTTACTTATTAGTTTTAGTCTCCTGGTGGGTTTGTATATATATATATATATATATATATATATATATATATTATATGCATATAAATTGTTTTTTCTTTTGGCCAAAATATTGTACCAATACATTATTTTTTGTTGGTACGATTATCATGTTCTTTTCTTTTTTACAAAAAATTTTTTCTTCCCGGTTGATGTTTGGTAGTATATTTTTACAATCAAACTATTTGCTTGGTTTTTTTCTCACCGCAAGGATTTACCAACAAGTTTGGTATATTATATATATATATATATATATATATATATATATATATATATTAATTTTATTAAAACTTAAGTACCGCCCTGTCGGCTGGGGCGTTAGAATGCACCGACTGCACCTCTGCAGAGGGGTAAGACTCCCCCAATTGGGCTACCTGTTGGCCGTGGGTGGCGACCCGTGATGCTTAAGGATAGAGTCCAGGTGAATGAGCAGTTGATGACTTGGAATACTCCACTTTGGCCCTATCTTGGGCTAGAGGGGCGGTCGGAGAGGCCCTCTCCGCTCAATCGGCTGGTCACGTCAAGCCCTAGTATCTATATGATTGCCCCAACCCTATTGCCCTCATGGCAAGCCCCAACCCCTTTTTATCATATGGGTGCTAGAAGGTGGTGGCTGTGGGTCTACATGTCCTAGCAATGACGTTAAACTCTATCTGATGGTGAGGTTCCATTTTGGAGGTTTGGGGAATGTGGAGTACCCCTTCATCACCATTGCTCCCTGGTCTACTCTGACCCGGAGTGGTAGTACCTGTTAGGGTTCCATCTATGGGTTAAATAGAAAAATGTATCTATAAAAAAATTGTATTATCCATTAAGAATTGATTTATTTGAAAACTTTATCGGCATTAAATGACCCACTGAGGTTGATATGCCGTAAAACAAAACAAACCAAACCAAAACTTAAGTACTTGTGCCCAGAGGGTACATATTTTTGCTAGTATTACTAATTTTGGACCAGCACTATTTCTGACCAGCGTCTAATTTTTAATTTCTTTTCAGGCAGACATTATTCTCAGGTCATTAATCGGAATATTATCTTTCATTTTTATTAAAAGCGAAGCGTTATCAGATATTATTACTTTTTTTCTCTTTACTCTTATTCATTTCATTTTTTAACTAAATTTTATTTCAACTATCAAGACAGTCGATTTACAACCATTAATTAAAGTATCTTGAATTTCTTTCAGATTAAATATCATTCAATTTTAATCCATATATTAATACTCGCGTTCCTTAATTGTACGTCTGTTATCATCTTGCAACAACCTCTGGTTAAAAATGAGACCGTCCAAAATCGTCCAAAATAAAATGCAAAAATGTAAATACTGATTAAATGCTGTTGCTTATCCGCCAAATTCTTATTTCTTACGAGTATCTTCACCTCAGCCAAATAGTGGACTATTCTGTTTTTATCATAAAGAAAGAAAGGGAAGAAAAAGGACATGATACACAGAAAAATATAAGAAAAGAAATAAAGTAAGAAAGTAGGGGAAAGGTAGAGAGTTAAGCATGTTGAAGCGATAACGCTAATATGTTTCAATCGAACATAATGAAACAATGAAAAGAAGGAAAGAGAGAAAAAAGAGTGTGTGTGTGTATGAGTGTGTGTGTGTGTGAGAGAGAGAGAGAGAGAGAGAGAGAGAGAGAGAGAGAGAGAGAGAGAGAGAGAGAGTTAAATCAAGATAATTATACTTTTACATAGTGAATCAGCAATAAAAGTAAAAGTCGTCGGGGTGGCCTAAAGTTGGCATCGGCCAGACAGCGAGGGAGTCTATCCTCTTTTCACTAGCACTAGACCAAGGATATCGTTTGTTTTTTGCGTCTGAGGTGCAGCGCCACACATACCATCAGCTTCTTGCTTTACCGCACAGTTTCCCTGTGCTACTCATTCGCTGAGTTGTCGAGGGTCGGTATCGAACGAAGAACCTTAGCAAATCAAAAGTTTTAATAATTAAGTTATTATACTGTGGTATACTAACAGGTCCTAATAGTATTACAAATTTCTGACCATCACTTCATTCATTTAATTTTCAGTCGGTTTTTATTGCAATTAGGCAGACATTATTCCCAGGTCATTAGTCGCTATATTAGCTTTTATTTTTTTTTATTAAAACCGAAGCGTTGTCGGTTATTATTACTTTTTCCCCCTTTTACTCTTATCTATTTTATCTTGATTTTAACTTCATTTTATTTCAACTAACAAAACAGTCAATTTACAGCCATTAGTTAGAGAATCTTGAATTTCTATTAGATTAAACATTATTCAATTTTTATTAATATTTATTTAATCTAATTATACTTGATTCTCATAGCGACTCCTCAGACTACCATCTGTATTCAAAGGAGATAAATGCTGTATTATTATTTGAATATTTAAATGAATTATTGTAAACTATTATTAACTTTTAACTGGTGTTTCTTTAATAATAATTTAGTTAGTATTCACGAGAGAGTTAATCATTGATAGTTTCAAGTATGTGAATTTTAAAATTACCTGGTAAATTAACATAATTCATTAGAGGGAAAGGAGAACATATTATAGTTAAATCAATAGACACATGATACATAGAAGAAATTGACGTTATATATATATATATATGCACTATATATATATATATATATATTATATTATATATATATATATATATGTACGATGGTGAGTCAAAAAGTCATGCCATCGTCACTGGAATAATGTTTGCGTCTCAAACCCTCTTTCAAGAGGCTGAAGAGATGATAGTCTGAAGGCGCTAAATCTGGTGAGTATGAAGGAGGCGGTAAAATTGTCCACCCGAATGAGCCATTTTCTGCCTTGTCCTGATGCTTGTGTATGGTCGAGTATTGTCATGCATAACAAGGACATTGTCGATTGGCAAGTTGGGTCTTACTCGTCGGATTCTTGCTCTGAGCCTCGTCGGGGTCTCAATGTAGGCCTTAGTTTTATAAAAAACTTCTCACGAAATAAAGAAAATAGCATTACTTTTTTTTTTTACTAACCCTGCATATATATATATATATATATATATATATATATATATAATATATATATATATATTATATTTATTATAAAGCACTTGGTAATTTGCTTGAAGCATTGTTAAGTATGTTAAAATATATTAATATTTTGAAGGCCAGTACAATGCGTATCTTTTTGTTTATTTTTCATATGCATTATACTAGCCTTCAAATATTAATATTATATATATATATATATATATATATATATATATATATATATATACATAAGGGTTTTATAATTTGCTTGAAGCATTGTGTATGTATTGGTTTGGAGGTTGATTTTGATGGCCATCACAATGCAGTTGCAAAGAAAAAATAATAAGGTAACAATAATGTTGTTTGTTATTCTGTGATTTATTCTTGATATTTCGAGATAAAATCTCTTCAGAAGAAGAACACTGGAACTGAAGTAGTTGTCGTCTTGTTATGTCATTTTTAGTTAAATGAATTTTTTTTTTGAAAATGTTACAGATGGTATTTTTTATAACTGTATTCTCGTGTTGTATGTTTATGTGAATACGCATTTTTGTTTGTACGTGTGCGTATGTTGTCATGCGCGTGTGCATGAAAATGCGTGTAGACTGTGACGTTATAACTATATCCATGCGCATGGACACGGTCATAATTTCTTTACAACTGCATTGTGATAGCCTTCAAGATCAACCTCCAAACCAATATATATATATATATATATATTATTATATATATATATATATATATATATTATATTATATATATATAAGAGAGTTTTATAATTTGCTTGAAGCATTGTGTATATATTGGTTAGGAGGTTTATTTTGAAGGCTATCACAATGCAGTGTTTTTTTTAAATTTTTTTAAAGAAATGCCATAACTAGACTAATTAAGTTCCAGTGATCTTTTGAAAAAGAGATATCTCGAAAATTCAAGAATTAAATACAGGTTAACACACATCATTGTTACCGTATTATTATTTTTTTCTTTACACCTGCATTGTAATAGCCTTCTAAATCAACCTCCTAACCATATATATATATATATATATTATATATATATATATATAGAGAGAGAGAGATAGATAGATAGATAGATAGATAGATAGATAGACGGATAGATAGATAGATAGATATTCATATATATGTATGTATGCGTGTTTTATGCACTTCATCACAAAATCCAAAACTTTCCAAACTTTATTCGGTTGCTCTACAATACTGAAGACGTAGATCTCGTCGCACACACCGATGAAGACATGCAAGTGATACCGTCCATCTACTCAATAGCATTCACTGCTTTTGGAATTACTATCAATCGGAAAAGAATCAAGGTAATGTTCACTTCACCTCCATGTCACCCCTAGGGGGGGGGTGGGGCTAACATTTTTCTCTGAAGTAAAAGGTTGCATATGGTTGATTTTTCTGAATAAATTGGTAGCAGTCTCTCTCTCTCTCTCTCTCTCTCTCTCTCTCTCTCTCTCTCTCTCACACAACACACACACACACAACACAGCTCCTTTGATTCTCTTTCTTTCTCTCTCTCTCAACACAGCTACTTGATTCTCTCTCTCTCACAACACAACTCTTAATTCTCTCTCTCTCTCTCTCAGCACATCTCCCTTGATTCTCTATCTCTCTCTCTCACAACACATCTCCTTGATTCTCTTTCTTTCACAACACAGTTCCCTTAATTCTCTCTCCCCCCTCTCTCTCTCAACATAGCTCCCTTGATTCTCTCTCTCTCTCTCTCACAACACAGCTCCCTTGATCCTCTCGTTCTCTCACAATACAGTTCCCTTGATTCTCTCTCACTCTCTCTATTTCACACACACACACACACACGCACGCACACACACACACATACATACATACACACACACACACACACACACACACAGGTCCCTTGATTCTGAGTCAAAGGACAACAAACATGCAAAGCTTACAGATACCCCAAAAGCCACATTTAATCTGACATAGGTGTCACCATAAAAAAAACTAATGTCTATAAATCGTATGTTTGAACTGTCCTTTTATACTCTTCTGAGTCTTTTACTTTGAAACTTAACATACATAGGACATTCGGGCTCTGTGTCCGGTGGCATCGGTCACTGAACCGGTAAGATATTAATATCAGCGTGATCCCAGGGTGCTATCCCCTCAAGCAGCATGTGCCCCCTGGTCTAAAAGTAACAGGGCTGGGTTTATTTCCCAATGCCTGAGGCGCCTCAAAATAGAAATGCCGAATTCACGCAATTTTTGAACACAAGCCACGCATAAGCTTCGGTTTGTGTGTGGTTTCCCCAAATTGTTATTCATACCATTTTCTTGAGCCTGCTACAAATTCAGAAATATTCTATTTACTGGTTGTATCCACTAAATTATCACACAAACTGGCTTAAGGCATTCACATTTACAACTGTTTATACAAAGCATATGCTATAATCAGGGATGTAGCATTAGAAGCAATTGGTGTCAGTCAGTATAACTATACCAACATTGACTCCAGTTGAATTTACACTGCTTATACAAAGCATGTTATAATCAGGGCTGTAGAGCTGGAAGCACTTAAGTGGTTCCTGGAGTTGGAGTTGGTAAAACTATACCAACTCTGACTCTAGTTCTGCACATATAACTAATTTTTGGAGTTTTCCATATTTCATTATTTTGTATTGATTGGGAGAGCTTTTACTAAGATCTTACAATTGGAAAATTAAATTTATTCTTGAAAGAACTACTTAGTAAGTCAAGGATTCACTCTTAAGAATATTCCTATTTTTGTTACAATGAATATGTTAGAGGGTTAAGGTAAATATATATAATTGAATATACATAAAAATAGAGATATGCCTTAAAATCGAGGAAAAATACTAAAATTTGAATTCATTCTTGGAACATAAATGATAAATTTGTTACTTTTCTTTCTTGTAAAATAGTTCACAATCTGATAGTTCCTTTGCGACATATTGTTAAATTCTTAGAGAATGCATCATATGGCAAGAGTTAAAAAAAAAGAATTCTCTTTCTTGTAAGTATAAAGTAATGTGTTCAACAGACATGGTGGGGTGTAAATAAATACTTACTTAAAGATTTTGACTACGTATGAAATCAGATGTATTGGGTTGGATACCTTGCTAAGATGGAGGATAGTAGGTTACCTAAGCAGGTGTTTTACGGAGAATTAAAACCTAGTAAATATCCGAATCATAAAGTAAAGATAAATTTTAAGGATATCTTCTAAAAAAAAAATCTTAGTTGTAGAATTACAGAATTACTGTAGCATTTTCTGGACAAGCTTCCTATTTTTTCGTTTTAATTTTGAACACAGATTGAATAATTTAATTTAATTCTAGTAAAATGAACCCGTTTTCCGATTGAGGAACTAACAGTGATCTGTAACTTCTGTAACAAAATAAAAACAACCCCACTCTAACCTCCATTTCATATATATATTTACCAACCCCTCCGCACGAACACCGCCCTGTCGGCTGGGGCGTTAGAATGCACCGACTGCACCTCTGCAGAGGGGTAAGACTCCCCCAATGGGGCCACCTGTTTGTCGTGGGTGGCGACCCGTGATGCTTAAGGATAGAACCCAGGTGGATGAGCAGTCCATGACTTGCAATACTCCACTTTGGCCCTATCTTGGGCTAGACGGGCGGTCGGAGAGGCCCCCTCCGATTAATCGGCTTGTCACGTCAAGCCCTAGCACCTATATGATTTTCCCAACCCTATTGCCCTTATGGCAAGCCCCAACCCCTTTTTATCATATGGGTGCTAGAAGGCGGTGGCTGCGGATCGACATGTCCTGGGAATGACGTTAAACTCTATCTGTTGGTGAGGTTCCAGTTTTGGAGATTTGGGGAATGTGGAGCACGCCTTCATCACCATTGATCCCTGGTCCACTCTGACCCGGAGTGGTAGTACCTGTTAGAGTCCCATCTATGGGTTAAATAGAAAAATGTATTTATAAAAAATTGTATTATCTATTAAGAATTGATTTATTTGAAAACTTTATCGGCATTAAATGACCCACTGAGGTTGATATGCCGTAAAACAAAACAAACCAAACCAAACCATCCGCACGAGCAGGATGTGGCATAATGTCAATTTCTTAAGTGGAGTTTGAATTCAGGTTTGAATTCAGAGTTTTCCTTCTCCTAGACTGGTTACCTAGCCATGGTTAAAGAACCCGGTCTCTCCTGCTATTTATCCATTGGCTGGAGGGAGAATTGGATTCAAAACCTTTCCTAAGGGTATTAGCGTCATGTCAAATGCAAACAGCTTCGCCCGGGAATTGAACTCGGGTCGACGAGTCCATTTCCCTTGACTCTATCCATTACACCACGCGCCTCCATTCCATATATATATGTAAAATCTTAATTTGATACGAGTTCCTAAAGTTCCAAGGCGTTGACTGAGGATCAATCACCAGTTTATTAATTCTACCAATTTACCAATACACATGAAATTAATGAAAATTATTTCTACCAATTTATAAAATCAAATGAAAATATTTACCTTATTTACTTAAAAATACAAAAAAAAAAAAAGATTCGGTATTAAATAGCCCTTAAGGATTATTATGCCATTAAAACTTAGTGAAGATGTTGAAGACTAAGAGTAGATGAAAAATCGGTCCGTTAAGAAAAAAAAAAGAAGATCTACGATTATTGTAAACATTTGAAATATGGAACTTGTAACATAATAGGAAGAGAAAGAGAATGAAAAAGCAAGGAATGCAAGTGTTACGTTTAGGTAACATGGAAAGTTTTTTGGATGAGTCAGCACAACACCGCATATCAATTTTTTACTAGCCAAGAGATGTCGCGTGGCGAAGTGTGGAAGAGTGGTAGTGAGAGCAGTTTGGAACGAAGTGGTGGCTGGATGAGACGTAAGTCTGTCACCTAAGGCATTTTGACTTGGGGTAAAATAAAAATAACTCATGAGAATAAAATAAGAACGCCATGTGTTATTATAAGAAACTATAAATGGTAGAAGGCGAGATATCATCCAGAAAGAAGGCCAGCCCATTCAACATCAGATCCAATAACCAGATTCCAGCCTCTCTAAGTAGAACACGAATAGAGATAAGTATACAATTATTAACACATCTAAGAAGGACAATTTGTTGTCTTGTTCCTTCTCCATCGTGAACTGTATAGACGGACGGATTGAGTTCACATGATCCATTAGTATTTGAACATCTTCCTGATGGGGCCAGCGAATGAATCTGTCATCTACGTATCTAAGCCACATTGATGGCTTTAGTGGTGTAGATCTTAAGGCCATCTCTTCAAAGTATTCCATCTATAGATTGGCCAACACTGGGGACAATGGTGATCCCATCGCCAGGCCCTCCTCTTGTCGGTACATGTCAGAACCCATCTCGAATTACGACAAGAAGGTTTCCTATTACGACAAGAAATACCTGAAGAAGGCCGGAGGGCAAATCGGCCGAAACGTTGTACAGATAACAATGAAGATGAGGACAATAGTCCGAATAATACAAATACTACTAATTATCAAGCCTCGTCTCAACATTTCAGAGTAATCTATCATTATTATTGACCCTTCATCACTCCCTTTTTCCAATTGAAAATCGTTTTGTAAGGGATTATTTGAAATCAACCACAGTAATCACTTTCCCAACTTCAAAAGTCCACTGACAAAGGCTTTCCATCTGCAACAATATTACAGCAGTCTTCGATCGATCCCTCAAAGTTTACACATTTCTTGTCCAATACATGTTTGTGTTTTCGTTAGCAAGATCAAACACAACTGCTCCTCGGTGTGGGAAGGCAGGCCCTAAATAATAATTAACTGCCCTGACCAAGATCACACATCCGGGCCAATCGCGTCCAGCGCTGCCGATTGCAATGAAGAAATTTGCAAACGCACCAACGAGGTAGTCTTACTTCGAGCCACGACTCATGATCAGAAGGTTGCGAGTTCAGTCTCTGTAGTCACCCGCTACACTCCCCTTGATCTCCTCATTTTGCACGCAAAACACTTTTAGCTCACATGTAAGTAATTTCTTTCGCTACAGAAATGGACCCGAAACGTAACAAACTTTTTCGATACAGGACTTGAGTCGCCGCCCAAGGCATTTTTGAGGCTGTGGGCGTTCGTAATATCTGCAGTTGGGCATTTTTATCTAAATACGAATTTTTTCTAATCATTTGAGATCTCATGATAGCAAGCAATCGCAGGTTGATTATCCTCAGCTGCCTGAAGGTAAATTGTATCAATTCGGTGATAAAGTATTTCGATCCTCATCAGGCCCGAGAAACCATATAAAGATACATGAGGCTAACGTCAACACAGGCGACAATTTTCCTTGTTATATACGTGGCAGGTGTTGCAAGGTTGAAATTGCCCAGAGGACTCATTATCTTGCCCACGGTCGCTGAGATGGTTTGCTGGAGTAAATTTTACCTTTGGCGTCTTTATTTAATGGCATTTCAATCTTCGTGGTTTATTTAATGCCAAAGCCACCCTAGTATAAAATAAAGCAGGGGTACTGTTTAATTGATAGCAGGGGTATGAGGGGGATTCATACCTTTCCCAATGTTATTCGTTCGACTTGAGTTCGAAATCGTTTCCTACGATATTTCAGTTCAACACGTTAATCACGACTTCTTTTCTTCTGTAAAGAAATTGCAATATCAATCAATCAAGCAAGCAATTAATCAATCAATCAGAATATATATATATATATATATATATATATATATATATATATATATATATATATATATAAGTAATTAGTAATTTGCTTGAAGCATTGTTAAGTATGTTATAATATATTAATAATCTGAAGGCAAATACAATGCGTATGAAAAATAAAAACAAAAAGATGTTATTTTTGTCTTATCGATTTCGAAGCATAAACTTCATCATCAGAGGTTCGTATTAGAATTTCTGATACGAACCTCTGATGATGAAGTTTATGCTTCGAAATCGATATGACAAAAATAACATCTTTTTGTTTTTATTTTTCATACGCATTGTATTTGCTCCAAATTATTAATATATTATATATATATATATATATATATATATATATATATACAGAGAGAGAGAGAGAGAGAGAGAGAGAGAAAGAGAGGGAGAGAGACTCCGACAGTATAAAAAACCTCCGGCTTTATAGTTTGTAATTACACAATTCAAACTTTTACCCGTAGAAAAAATATAAATATATAAAAATGAAAAGACCAAATCCTCTGCACCTCCTGGTCAATAATTTACTTCAAGTGCACATATGCACCATCATCAGCAAAAATATGGTTATTGCTGATGGCTCATTCTGCTGCATATATGCCAATATATATATATATATATATATATATATATATATATATATATGGGTTAAATAGTAAGGCAGACTGGGCTCTTCAGCCTTGGGTAGGTAACCAGTCTAGCAGAGGGATAATACTGAATTCAAAATTCCTGAGGTCGGCCGTTGATTGGGTTTGTGGCAATCCTTGATGCACCAATTCTTTCCTATCGACTGTCACCACTATAAACAAATCCCTGTGTGGGAGTTCATTGTGTGTAGGAACACTCATACGTCGAAAATCGACGGGAGAGTCCATTTAAAAAAAATTATATATATATATGTATATATATATATATATATATATATGTAATGGTATCTTGACTTAGGAATTAACCATGTACGTCAAGGTACTATTATACACACACACACACACACACACACACACACATATATATATATATATATATATATATATATATATATATATATGAAAAATAGATGGAAATTAATCCGACAGTATGAAATTTAACATTATGAAAAAACATATGATGTTTGTTATGTAATTGCTGACAGTACTGTTTCGACCAAATCGATAAGTTGGTCTTCATCAATGTCGCCCTTTGATGAAGACCAACTTATCGATTTGGTCGAAACAGTACTGTCAGCAATTACATAAGAAACATCATATGTTTTTTCATAATGTTAAATTTCATATATATATATATATATATATATATATATATATATATATGTATATGTTTATTTATGTTGTGTTTTAGGGGTCTCCGTATGCTTCTCTCGGTATATATTTTTATGTTTGTTTTATATATGTTGAAGTTGAGGCCAAACTTCTACATATAAAAAAACCATAAAAATAGCTCAGTCGGTAGAGCTTTCGGCTAGAAACCACAAGGTTCCTAGTTCGATACCGGCCCTCGCCAACTCAGCGTATGAGTAGCACAGGGATATGTGCAGTAAAGTAAGGCGTGGCGCTCCACCTCAGATACTAAAATAATCACCTTGGTCTAGCGCTATGAAAAGGGGATAGACTCCCTTGTCTGGCTGATACCGACATTAGGCCGTCTCGACGACTTTACTTACTTACTTATATATATATGTATATATATACGTATATGTATATATATATATAGATAGATAGATATAGTAGGAATATATAGGTAGTTAACCTATTTAAGTTTCACCAAGATTGGATCATCAGCATCATTAATATTTGACAATTTGCCTATTGAATGATTACTTTCTACTAAATCCGCTATACTAAGGTATTGAGCACTTTTATATTCTGTATAAACCCGACTTATTCGGTTAATAATTGTATCGATGGTTGGTGTTGCGATTAACTCGATATTTTATTCCCCGTAAGTCGTCTTCATGGATAGATAGATAAGTAAAGTAATCGGAGTGGACTGAAGTCTGTATCAGCCAGACAGCGAGGTAGTCTATCCCCTTTATATTAGCACTAGACCAAGGAGATTGTTTTTGAGTCTGGGGTGGAGCATCACACCTACCATAAGCTCCTCACTTTACCGCACAGATCCCTGTGCTACTCATACACTAATTTGGCGAGGGCCAGTATCGGACTCGGAACCTTGTGGTTCACAGTCCGACGCTCTACCGACTGAGATCTAGATGGAGATATTAGAATTTCAAACAATCATAAAACAGAAGATAAAATCTTAAAGAATATTCATGAAACAGATGTTAAAATTAGAGAAAGATTACGAAAATGAAATGAAAATACATATCATGTCTGTCGTTTCTTGAAGGCATAACTGACAACAAACATGGCTGCTACTCTCACCCACTCTCTGTGCTCTAAGGTTTTTCTTTTAAAAGTTTGTACCATATATTCCACTTATCTTTTTGGATCAGTGTTCTACCCACTTTTTCTTGGGTATGCGAGAAACAAACACTCGGTGTTAACTGTAGAAATATGTTGCAAAAAGCAACACTTACATCTTTAATTTAGATCTAAAACTTGATATTTCTCCTGAGGCCTTCACGTGTTTAAACGAATGGCTTGTCATATACATTTCAGATTATTCTTTTAAATAAATATAAGTTTATAATACGAGGGTGTGTCAAAAAGTAATGCCATTTTTCTTATTTTATGTGAAGTTTTTTTTTTATGAAATGAAGGCCTACATTGAGAACCGAACGATGCTCAGAGCAAGAATCCAACCCAACCTGCCAATCAACAATGTCCTTCTTCTGTATGACAATGCTTGACCACACACAAGTATCAGGACAAGGGAGAAAATCGCTTCATATGGGTGGACAACTTTACTGCATCCTCCATACTCAACAAATTTAACGCCTTCAAACTATCATCTCTTCGCCCCCCCCCCATGAAAAAGGACTCGAGAGGCAAACATTATTCCAGTGACGAGCAAGTGAAATCTGCAGTGAAGAGGTGGCTCGAAGAACAGTCAACAGAATTTTATGGGGCAGGGATACATGATACCATTTGAAGGTTGGACATTGTTATTGAGAGAAACGGTGACTATGTGGAGAAGTAGGGATGTGATCTACAGAGGACCAGCTTCATTTTGATGTATGATACATGTTTCAGTGTTGGTAATTATACCTGTCCTAAACAAAATGGCATTACGTTTTGACTCACCCTCGTAAATGCTTGTAAGTACATGAAAACAGAAATAGAATTTCGAAAATATTGTTCAAACTATCAACCCACTCTGACGGCTGCGGTAGAAGAATACACCGACTGCACCTCTGCAGAGGGGTAAAAACCTCCTCAATATGGCCACATGTTGAGGCGGCCCGTGATGCTTAAGAACTGAATTATGATGACCTAGCGGTCTATGACATGAAACACTTCCCTTTGGCCTTTACTTCGGCTAGACGAGCGATCAGAGAGTCCCCCTCTGATCAATCTCACTCCTCCCGTTTCCCACTTTGGCACGTGTCATTTCTCGCCCAATAAAAACAGTGCTATGTGGACTTTTGATGATTCATCCTTAAACGTTTCCATTCTAATCTAACACGTAATTCTTATTTTCCTTATAAAACTTTTCCGTGCTAATTTATAACTGGTTTTTGACAGTGGGATACTTTCGTATAACGTAGTATTGTATGCATTGTTACTGGACAACAGAAAGAAGTTACGAGAACTGAATTGCTTAGGATTAGCGTGCTACATCCTCCAAGCTTGTGGCGCGTATTTCTTAATTTGAGTTTGAGTTTGAGTTTTGTTTAACGGCATATCAACCTCTGTGGGTCATTTAATGCCAAAAAGGTTATTCTGGATTTTAGTCTTTAAAATAGTAGTTCCATGGAGATAATTGGTCATGTTCTGTTATATTTTGTTGAAAAGGTTGATTTTTTTTGAAATTTAAAATGTTTTCAGGATTTGTATTCTTAAAGATGTCTCTCGGGTTTCTTGCTTGATAGTAATTGGCGCGGATATGTGTAAGTCTGTTACAATTTAGAAGGATATGCTTGGTTGTAAGTTGTACTTTGCATGTTGGGCACACTGGGGCATCCTCCCTTTTAACAGGTACGAATGGGTAATGTGGGTGAGCCCAATACGCAATCTGGCGAGTATTACTTCTTCTCTTCTAATACTTCTGTGGCCTGTCGGCGACTCTCCAACAACTTCTTGTAATATTTCTAAATTTGAAACAAGAATGAAATTTCAATTTTATCAATAAATCAACATGGTAGAAGGTAATTTATTCGAATTGTACTTCGCTATTTCTGATTATGACTGAAAATTTCTAGGGCTTTACCACAAAAAACAGTTCCTTTATATATTCGAACAAGTACTTAGGTTTTAATATAAATTAATATTATAGAATATTATAAATGACTAACGGAGAACGCTTATAAAAAGATTACACTTATTCTAATTATATATTTTAATAGGTTTCTATATAAAATCATTCATAAGATTGATTTTAACATGCTGGAAAATAAAATAGTTATATTAGAGATAAATAACACCATGTAATTATTTATTTATTAAACCCGGTTTTGTTAAAACCAGTATGTAAATTAACCATACCATATATTATGTAAAAATGTATTTCTTAGTGATATATAAGACACGTTGCAGGATTTTAAACACACTAATAACATGGGCTGTTTTGAGACTAATCTAACTCAGATTTTCATAAATTAAATTCTCATTGATAAACTTACGCCTTTCCTGTGGGAATTGTGACGTAAGCAGTGACGTAATTTCGGTTACAGACAGATATGAAAAAGTGAACGGAAGTGAATCCGACAGTATGAAATAAATATTTTTAGAAAAAACAAACACAGGACGTTATAATTCGCTGACAGAAGTCTGTTTCGACCCTTTATTGAAGTGGTCTTCATCAAGAGCGAGATGTGTGTAATTAAACCGTTACAAAATCAAAAGTAGTACAAACGAAACGTTCAAGTTCGGAGCCGGAATCTTTTTTTTTTTTTAAATTTTGAAAATGCATATTCTGTTTTGAAAATAAAATAAAATAAATTTTATTTTATTTTATTAAATCAGAAGCATTATTATCCACAAAGAAAATAAAGGGTCGAAACAGATTTCTGTCAGCGATTTATAACATCATGTGTTTGTTTTTTCTAAAAATATTTATTTCATAGTGTCAGATATCTAATCTCCATTATAATAAAATATTACTGTAAATTATTTGTATTAATAATAGTTTCTTGAAGCTATAATTGTTTACTAAGGGTTATTAATAGTTATTTGAAAACATATAACTGTGTGCAAACAAATGAATGTTATTAAATAGAAATAGTTACTTGAAATCATATAATTCTTAGTAGCAGAAAGGAATAATTTAATTATTTTTGTACATAAAAGTCTGTTTAAACATTACACAATATTTTACATTCCGCCCTGTCGACTGTGGCGTTAGAATGCACCGACTTCACCTCTGCAGAGGGGTAAGACTCCCCCAATGGGGCCAACTGTTTGCCGTGGGTGGCAACCCATGATGCATAAGGATAGAAGCCAGGTGGATGAGCAGTCCATGACTTGCAATACTCCACTTTGTCCCTATCTTGGACTAGACGGGCGGTCGGAGAGGCCCCCTCTGATCAATCGGCTGGTCACGTCAAGCCCAAGCACCTATATGATTTTCCCAACCCTTATGGCAAGCCCCAACCCATTTTTTATCATATGGATGCTAGAAGGCGGTGACTGAGAGTCTACATGTCCTGCTAATGACGTTAAACTCTATCTGATGGTGAGGTTCCAGTTTTGGAGGTTTAGGGAATGTGGAGCACCCTTTCATCACCATTGGGTTAAATAGAAAAAACACGAGTTAATAAACAAAATTTAAGAATTGATTTATTTCAAAACTTTATCGGCATTAAATGACCCACTGAGGTTGATATGCCGTAAAACAAAATCAAACCAAACCAAAAACCAAAATTTTACATAATTCATGGATAGTCAATGAACTATGTACGTACCTGTAGTAAGATATTTTGAATAAAGAGTTTCTTAGATTCAGTAGAATAGGGTTTCAGTGGAATGCTAACGTGACCGATGATTGGCAACTGGTGACATTCTGCTTGACCTTCCGGAAGCACACGATTACAGGCGTGAGGAGTTTAGTTAGCTGTGACCAGAGATTCAGAACGAGTAGACTCGAAAATCCGTCGCTTTGACAGTCGCTTCGCTACCGCGGCGGTTGAAGATGGGATGGGTTGTTTTAAATAAAGACTTAAGAAAAAAGAAGAAAGTCTTGCTTTGTTAATCGACTTATTAAAGCAAGAGATGACCAGCCCAGCAACAAGAAAGAATTAGAAACTACCCGAAGAGGATTCAGACCGAGAAATAAGCCCCAGAGAAGATGGCTAACGGTGTAGACAAATTAGCAACAGACAGTAAGCGGCCAAGTTAACAAGACCGCTCATCCCATCTCTACTCTCTCTCTCTCTCTCTCTCTCTCTCACACACACACACACACACACAGAAACACACGCACACACACACACACGCACTCTCTCTCTCTCTCCCCTCTATATACCCGAATGTGTTATAAGGAATATATAACCAAAACATTTAAATATAAATGTAAGTAAAAAGTAAAGTCGTCGGGTTGGCTTAAAGTCGGTATCAGCCAGACAGCGAAGGAGTCTATCCCTTTTTCACTAGCGCTAGACCAAATAGATTGTTTTGGGGTCTGCGGTGGAGCGCCACACCTACCATCAACTCCTTACTTTACCGCACAGATCCCTGTGATACGCATGCGCTGATTTGGCGAGGGCCGGTATCGAACCAGAAACCTTGTGGTTCCTAGCCGAACGCTCTACCGACTGAGCTTCCAATTCCGGAGGTCTGTGGAACGTGGAGCACCCCTTCATTACCATTGCTAACTGGTCCACTTTGACCCGGAATGGTAGTACCTGTTATGGTCCCATCTATGGGTTAAATAAGAAAATGTGTATAAGAATGGATTTATTTCAAAACTTTGTTGGAATTATATGACCCACTGAGGTTGATATGCCGTAAAACAAAACAAACCAAACCAAATCATCTATCTTATTAGACCACCCAAGTGTCGTCGTCGGAATATAATAGCATTAAAAAACAATTATTATATCAATATGAAATGTTAGCCAAAACTGACGCGATGGGAAATTAGATCATTACGAAGATAAAGAATGGTAACGTCACGAATGGCGAAATCATAGACATTTTCATAAAATTGCTAACAAATTCAATTTATATTCGAATTTTTCAAAACAATCTGTTCAGCTTGAGAAATCATCGGTTATCAACAAACACACAATGAGTAACTGTCATGAATATAATTAAAAATATCGGATAATATATACTGAGAAATGATCACCTTTTTATTCTTTCTTTCAATTTTTTTTTTTCATCTCGACTTTTGAAAAATCTTCGGGGCATGGAATAAAGCCATCAATTCTCCAAGAAACATTTTCATCAAAAATCATTGACGCTCGAAATGAAAATGAAGTTTACCGTTTCTTCTTCGATTTCTGCGACGAATATTTCGAATTAACGCCAACATTTCACGTCCGAGTAAGCTTTGTCTTTTTTTTTTTCTTCAAGAAAGAGACGTGTAATTAAATTGAATGTAGTCTCAGTTTTTCTCGACTTAGTCGTTGTGGTTGGATTAATTCACTAACAGTTGGAATATGCTATGATAGTCATTGTCTTCGTCGCTAATTAATTGGCAGCCGCCAGTCAGTTTCATCGACTTTTGTTATTTAGGATTGGCTTTGAAATAAAATCTTAAAAAATAATTAAATCACTGTGTATTATACAACTAGGACTTGCTGATAAAGCTGAGTTATTAAGAGAAAAGCTTACAATAAACACACACACACACATACATACACACACACACACACACACACACACACACACAACACAGACACACACCTATATATATATATATATATATATATATATATAAAGACGAGACTATTAGTTTCGCTTAATGCTCTTCAGGGCTAAGATCTTAGCCCTGAAGAGCATTATGCGAAACTAATAGTAGGTTCGTCTGACTCATTAGATTTATCTTTATTATTTGCTCTACTTAGGTATTGAGCACTTTTTACTTATTAGCTATTCTACTAGCGGTTATATGAATATATATATATATATATATATCTTATATACATATATATACATATAAATTGTTTTTTCTTTTGGCCAAATACTGTACCAATAGATTATTTTTTGTTGGTACGACTATCTTGGTCTTTTTTTTTTTCAAAAATTTGTTTCTCCCCGGTTGATGTTTGGTAGTATATTTTTACAATCAAACTAATTGCTGGTTTTTTTCTCACCGCAAGGATTTACCAACACGCTTGGTATATTAAATTATATATATATATATATATATGTGTGTGTGTGTGTGTGTGTGTGTGTGTGTGTGGGGTTGTTAAGTGTCACAAATAAAGACAAGAAACTGGTAAAAGTTGACACAAGTGTATTGAACAGAGAAAGTAGAATTTACAGAAGTAAGGTGAAGTTACGTCCGACAATACAGTCTAGAACTGAATCGCGTCGCTTACCCCAAGCTACAATTGCCTTTGCTACTTACAGTAGTATAAGGATCATTTCATTATGTACATAGGTTATATCACCTATAACAATATATATATATATATTATATATATATATATATATATATTGCGGGTTTTTATGCTGCATTACAATCAGGATTGGCCAACAGGTGTCGCCCAATGGTGGACGGTGAATATGAATTGCTTGATGGAGAAGAGCGGTCAAAGTTGTTGTTACGGATATAAGATGGAATGGTTTATTCTGACCTTCAATCTTTGGGTAGTGCGCCCAATGTTGCAAACCTCGCATCTGCATTCAAATATGTAGATTATATATATATATATATATATATATATATATATATATATATACCAAATAAAGATAAATCTAATGAGTCAGACGAACCTACTAAAAGTTTCGCTTAATGCTCTTCAGGGCTAAGATCTGACTAAAGATACTTGGAGCAAACGCATTACATATACTACTTACCTCCGTGATTCAAATAAATCATTTAAATTAGCATAATCTAAAACGACCAATAGAAAACAACAAAAACAAAGAACACTATTAAATCTATTAATTTATTATGTTATATCTAAATAATTTTTTTTATTTAAACATCTTTTTATATATATATATATATACCTTTAGAAAATACTGGTGTGATTTTCCCGTTCTTTATTTTTTAAAAATCCCACCAGTAAGACTGACGGTAAAATAATTAATAAAGAACCCAGACCTGATGAGACGGCAAGGTCGAAATAAATTTATCTGCTAAAGGTTTATATCCTTTATTTATTTATTTATTTATAATACTCTGTATTTGTAAAAACATAAATATTTATATTGTACGTTTGAGTTCTCAATTTTGGTTGAATCCTATCAAAGTAACACTTGATTTCATCCACTTATATATATATATATATATATATATATATATATATATATATATATATATAACGGAAAATGGCCGATTTTGAAGCCATTTCCATTACCAATTATATTCCTCTGTTCAATAATATTGAACATCGATCACTCAACTTTGATCTGAACAACTGTAACATTCCGCTGTTAGAAGAAAGGTCCAACTTAGAATCCTCCTGATATCAAGTTACCGGGTAACCTATCTGCGGATATATATATATATATATATATATATATATATATATATTTAAAGAGTGCAACAAATACATAAATGAATATATTAATGAATAAATGAATAAAGAATATAGAGATATAAATGTGTGAGTCTATTATATATGTTTTATTGAGCCTTTTATAAACTTCTGTTTTTGCGTTAGTTGAGAAATTGCATACGTTTATAACAGCCGTAAATATTTAACTTTCAGGTACTTTTTTGGACTGTCACCGACTATCATCACGAAATAGATTATAGTTTGGTATCAATATATTGTTCTTGTGAATGGTTTTGGTGATATTTTACGCATAGGAAATATATAAAAAGACTTTTCATATATATATTTACCAACCCCTCTGCGCGAGCAGGATGTGACACAAGGTCAATTTCTTAAGCGGGGTTCAACAGGTTTGAATTCATAGTTTTCCCTCTCCTAGACCGGTTGCCTAACCAAGGTTAAAGAGCCCTGTCTGCCCTGCTATTTATCCATAGCTGGAGGGAGAATCGGATTCATACCTTTCCCAAGGGTATTAGCGCTAAGTGAAATGCAATTATCACATCCAGGATTTGTACTCGGGGCGACGAGTCCATTTCCCATGACTTTTCATATATAACCGTTGTTTTGCCCTTGGTTCGCTTTATTTTTCCAATATTCCGGGTGGCATACACGCATTGTCAAGATTTTCTTGACAACTGAATATGACTTAAAAGGAAAATAAAATAGAATAAATGTGAGAAAAATTATTCAACATCATGATATATCTATGGATATATATATATATATATATATATATATATATATATATATATATATATATGAGAAGTAAATACACACGCGGTGTGTTTGATATGGCTTTTTTAGCCGACAATTTTTGGGAGAATATGTGCTTAATTGAAGTCGTACCTAATTTTGAAAGTTAATTAATTAATAATTAATTAATTAGGCGGGCACACCTATTTAAATGTAAGACTAAACACATCGAGAAAAATCAATCTCTGTATGTACATTTCGGCCTATTAGGCCTCATCAGCAGAGCTATAGATAGGAAGACCGCCTTGTGATTCGAAACCCGACTGTCAAGCTGACAGGCGAGTATCGTTACCTCTACACCAACCGGACTTCCTTAGATTTTTCGTTTTGTTTAGAAGTAGGTTATATATATATATATATATATATATATATATATATATATATATATATATATATATATATATATATATATATATATATATATATATATATATATATATATATATATATATATATATATATATATATATATATATATATATATATATATATAGGGTTGTAAGTTGTAAGGGTTTCGCGCATGCTTCACGAATTTATTATAAAAATAGAAAATAAAATACTGTTTTTTTTTAGACTTACATAAACGTGAGTGTAGGCGTTTAAAATTGACTAATATTTAAGAAATACAGATGTGTTTGAATTAATTTTGAAAAATGATACTGGAATCAGGATATATTCATACTAATTGTCATGTTACAGGTTAAGGCAATAGGGCCACTCGATGTAATTTTTTTAAGTTAATGGATTTTTATTGTAAGATGGCATGTGTGTTGAAAAATATTTACTAGGAAGGATTTCCAAGGGATTCTTTAATATATATTACATCTTAAATGTGAGATTTTGGAGTTCAAGAAAACTATTAAATACTTATATAAATAACCAGCTGAGATTTTAATGGGAATAAATAAAGATGTCACACACAAACTGATATATATATATATATATATATATATATATATATATATACGCATGGAAGCACATACACAATTACTCTCTTCTAGTATTTCTTCTCCTAATACCTAACTGACACACACATACATACACTAGCACACACACATGTCCACTTACATATCGATATAGGTCTTCTTCCTAATCATGTTTACCCCCTGCTGCAATCTTACACTATATATATATATATATATATATATATATATAAGTAATAACCAAATTTCTTTTGACCAAATATTGTACCAATAGATTATTTTTTGTTGGTACGACTATCTTGGTATTTTCTTTTTTTCAAAAAAATTTGTTTCCCTGGTTGATGTTTGGTAGTATATTTTTACAATCAAACTATTTGCTGGGTTTTTTCTCAGCGCAAGGATTTACCAACACGCTTGGTATATTATATATATATATATATATATAATATATATATATATATGTGTGTGTGTGTGTGTGTGTATAAACTGTTTTTCCTATTCTCTCTATCTATTCATCATACCCTATCTCTCTTTATATATATATATATATATATAAAAATATATATATATATATATATATATATATATATATATATATGAGACAAAACTTCCATATAGATTTTACTAAGATCCACTTCTTGGTAAACATTGTTTTGTGTTTGTGTGAGAGTGTTCGTGGCTGTAGGCTCCTCTGGGTATTGAAGGATGATTCTTAATTCAAAACGCTGCTCGTGCCGGTATCCGTATCTATTCATGCGAAAGGTTTTTAAAATAAACCCTGAGGACAAATTCCGGAACAGGAATTCCCCTGGGCATTAGGACTCTGTTTTTAGTCTTGTTCTGGAAATTCCGGTAAGAAGACGTTGTACTCATCCTCGAACCCCCATAGGATAATCTCCTCGTCGTGAGGGAAAATCGATCTGATACGTAAGTATTTGCATTTGCGCCTCACTTTATGCACCACCGACTTCAGCAGCTTGGATAGCTAGAAAAGACCTTTTGGGACTGAAACTTGAATATTTTTTTAATTTTTAGAATGTAATATCTAAATAAAGATCTTTGCCACTTTTAAGAATTAGGGAGGTTTTAACTCAGTAGCTAACATCCGTTATTATAATGCATTAGGTTAACAGAAAGACGTTAACCTAACACAGAATATTTGTTAGGAAAATACAATTAATACTATATAATATTTATTATATTTTTGCTTGAAGGCAATTACAATGCATGTATCGCACAAAATTCGATCCTTTTTTATTTTTTAACCTTTTTTTATTATAGAAAATAAACTTGACAAGTATAATCCCGGCAAAGGTTCGCTCGGTGTGTAGAACATCATACAGACTGTTTCGACTTTATTAAGTCTTGTCAGCGATGGCCGAGGCAATATGGTCTTTGACTATGCCTGCTGAGGTCCCGGTTTCGATTTCTGTCGGAGGGAAGTCGTTAGTATACATCGCTGATGAGACTTAATTAAGTCGAAACAGTCTGTACGATGTTCTACACACCGAGCGATCCTTTGCCGGGATTACACTTGTCAAGTTCATTTTCTATAAAAAATGAAATAAAAAAAGTATCGAATTTTGTGCGATACATGCATTGTAATTGCCTTCAAGCAAAAATATAATATATACTTTGTTCAACAATGCGTCTGAGAAACAAACATCCAAAAAATATTATATAATACTTAATTCTACAACATGCAAGGGGGGACTAAGTTGTTTTTTTGACGAGACACCGGACTCTGTGGCGTGCAAATGTCAGTCCAGCGCTCGGGGTTGAGGTCAAGAGCTTGATTGGCTGCCCTCGCCATCAATGAATACTGATTCAGATTTTTCAAAGCTTCACCCAACAATTCACTTTCAAATGCTACGCATTCATAGTACAGGAGTAGAGTGACACAAGTTAGGCAATATATTTCATGTTATAGCAACGCAAAGTCTTTTGGTTTAGGGAGATTTTGCGCCCACTGAAGCTGTGCCACGGGCTAGCTACTTCTCTCTACCTCTTTAAAAGCAGATAGGTATAAGATGGTAAGAAGATATATATATATATATTATATATATATATATATATATATATATATATATATAAGTAACAATAAAATATAAAATTTAATGAGCAATACACTTAAAATACACAAGAATTAAGGAGTCGAACACCCCACTAAAATAAAAATAACACACACTTTTCATAAAATCAAAAGAATAAAAGAAAAAAATAAACAAAAAAATGAACTCTTTAACTTTGCGTGCATAAACTTCCTTATGCAAAAATGATATTCGATCCTTTCCGTCCACTAAGGACGATGACGTAGTGTCCAAAATAAAAAAATAAAATTTCCTTATGCAAAATAATCGTAATAACGATTACCTATTAACAGTAAAAAAAAATTGAAATGCAATTTGCGGTAAATAATTTTAGCCGTACAAAGGAAAAGCGCAGAATCGCCAATATAATAATCTACCAAGGGCGATGACTAATATGGATGGTTGGTGTGTGTGTGTGTGTGTGTGAGAGAGAGAGAGAGAGAGAGAGAGAGTATCGCTGAAATCAGTATGACATGATGATGATGATGATGATGATGGCTCTTTGTTGAAAGTTGAAGGTGGCATGCAGTGAAAGATAAGGCCTCTAATAAACAGGGTTGGCGAGAGAGAGAGTTAAGCGTGTATTTGTCTCATACCCCTCAAGGCCTCGTCTTAACGTGGGCCCACCCACAAGCCGAAGCTCATATGTGGTAAAGAACAAAAATTGCGTCGATCCCTTCGGCATTCCCCTCAAGGGGGCACCTCAGGCGCTGGGCAATAAACCCAGCCCTGACCCTGTCAAGGGGGCAGGTGTTGTCTGGGGGGAAAGCCCCCTGGGATTGAAGCTAATAATTGTACTTTAACCCGGTCCAGTGGCCGAAGCACACTGGAACCCCCCCCAGAGAGAGAGAGAGAGAGAGAGAGAGAGAGAGAGAGAGAGAGAGAGAGAGAGAGTTAATCGTATCCGTGGAATCAGTATGATGATGATGATGGCTCTTTTTGAAAATTGTTGAAAGTTGAAGGTGGCATGCAGTGAAAGATAAGACCTCTAACAAACAGGGTTGGCGAGTTGCAGGCTGCATAGGAGCTGTGCGGCTCAATATCAAGATTAACAGGGCTGCAGAGCAGCGACGTCTTCGTCGTCATGAACCACCAAATGCAAATGGGAATTTCCTTGCAATGCGTGTGACCGCATATGCAAGTCCAGAATTGGACTAACTAGCCACCAGAGGGTCTGCAACTGTTGAAGACAGGAATGATGGCTCACATTCCAGTTGTTAATATGATATTCCTGTCACTAGCATGTCACAATCTTAAACACTGTAGAGTAATTGAGGGAATATGAAGTTGATGAGATTTTTTTTGCTGATTCTTGATAAAAATGGCTGTTCTATCTAATGTTATCTTTGACAAGAGGAATTCACAAAACATTGTAAACTAATTGGGAAAATTCCCTTAATGGTCAATTTAGCTAATTCGATTTGTGTCTTCTATGGAGTGGAGGGTGGGTTTATGAGACGCCTAATTAAAGCTGTTTACGGTTATAAATACTATTAATGAAAAAACAAAAAAAAAACAAGAACAAAATCAAAAGTACGTCATTAAAAATAAAATATTTGAAATTCTCATAATTCACCAATGCATAAAAAAATGAAAATGAAAAATGAAGCTGAAGTTTTCTCACTGGGCCAATGTTAATTAGAAGAAATAATTTAATAAATGATGTAGTAAATTCATGACGATTCTCAGGAAGTTTTTGGAATAAATAAATTATATACCCTACGGGTAAGAGTTAACACAGGGTTACAAATATGGGGTACCCAGCAAATATAAAACGCGCTTTTCAGTAGTAACAAATCTGCGAGACTAGCTTGCTCACCATTACACTACGAAGGGAAGTTTTTATTATTTCCCTGACTTCCCACTAGGTCGGATTAACACAAAGTCTTTTTTTGCGTGGGGAGTTTTATAAGGCATCTCGTTATTCAGTATTAATGGATTAGCGATACTAGCTTGCTAACTATTACATCAGAATGGGACGCCCTTCACAAGGACGGAATTATGGGTCACCCAGTGAGAATCAAACTCTACTACGGTGATCTGTTCAAATCTAGACATCTAGATATCGTAATTTGATTATATATGTATTTACCCAAACCATCCACACGAGCAGGATGTGACACAAGTTAAATTTTTAAGCGGCGTTTAGGTGTTTTCCTTCTCCTAGACTGGTTACTATACCAAGGTTAAAGAGCATAGCCTGCTCTAATATTTCCCCATAGCTAGATGAGAGGATACATGGATTCATTCCTTTCCCTAGGGTATTAACGCTATGTGAAATGCAACCAGCCTCGCCCAGGATTTGAACTCGTGTCACTGCATCTATTTCCTACTACGGTAACCATTACTTCACGCACACCCTCTAATTAGTAATTAATAATTTCATTATATAAGTTTCTTAGCTGTGCATATGTATTCTTTTCAGTTTTATATTCTAAAATTGTAAAATTTAAAAAGATCAAACATTCCGTCTGGATACTTAAAAAAAAAGCTCAGCCTGCCCTACTCTTTATCCATAGCTAGATGTGAGGATAAATGGATTCATACCTTTCCCAAGGGTATTAGCGGTATGTGAAGTGCTTCTAACCTCGCCCAGGATTTGAAATCGGGTTATCGTGTCTAATTCTTACGACAATAACCATTGCACAACGGTCACCTCCTAATTATTAATTATTAATTGTATTATATAAGTTCTTTAGCTGTGCATGTGTATTCTTTTCAATTTTATATTCTAAAATCGTAAAATTAAAATAAATCAAACATTCTGTCTCGATACTTAAAACTAATCAATCTTAATTCTAAAAATAATAAAAATATAAGAAATCAATATTTTCCCTGTTGTCTACTTGGGTCAATATTTTATTTATGGCTTTTATAAAAATATTAAGATGAGATTATCAGAGTTAAGAACATGAATATTGAATGTATTATTAAAAAACCAATGCTCAGACGATGATTTTATGTTTTTTCAGACGAACTTAAAAAGATAAGCTGCCCGTTGCGTAGAGTTTTCAGAAGTGAATTTCTTTTCAAATAGCAAAAACTAGACAACCAGAAAGGAAGATTAAAATCAATAGGACTTATCTGTATTATTCGGACTATAGTCTTCATCTTTATTGTTATATACACAACGTTTCGGTCGATGTGTCCTCCGGCCTCCTTCATGTGTTCTTGTCGAACTCTGGAAACTTATCGAGCACAGGAAACTTCTTTTCGAACTCCGGAACTTTCTGGTCGAATTCGGGTGCCTTCATGTCCTAATCGGGAACCTTTGAACCGAGCCCTTTATTTTCGTTGAGCCATGCGTTCAGTTGGACACATGGTGACAATCATCAGTTCTAAGTGACAATCATCTGTAGGCTGCAGGTTCAATCCTGGTCGAAAGTGATGATAACATAGAATACTTAACGGTTAACGGAATGAGAACAGTCTATCCCTGTGGATTGAATAAAGGGTTCGAAGTTCTGTGAAGGCTCCCGAGTTCGACAGGAAGGCTCCTGATTTCGACAAGAAGGTCCACGAGATCAAAGAGAAGGCTCCCGAATTAGTGAAGGTTCCCAAATTCGAGAAGGTTCCCGAGTTCGACAAGAAAAACATGAAGAAAGCCGGAGAGCACATCGGCCGAAACCTTGTGAATATAACAATAAAGTAAAAGTAAAGTCATCGGTACTCATGGCTAAAGTCGGTTTCAGCCAGACAGCGAGGGAGTCTATCCTATTTTCACTAGCCCTTGACAAATGAGAGAGAGAGAGAGAGAGAGAGAGAGAGAGAGAGAGAGAGAGAGAGAGAGAGAGAGACAGAGACAGAGACAGAGACAGAGACAGAGACAGAGAGAAGAGAGAAAGAGATTCATCAGATATATATATATATATATATATATATATACACGCATCAGATATATATATATATATATATATATATATATGTGTGTGTGTGTGTGTGTGTGTGTGTGTGTGTGTATATATAGTTAGTAGAATAAAAATGAAATAAATGTTTTATGCATTAACGTTCAATTATTTTCTTCCTCTTTTTATTTAGCTATTTTTCTTCATATTTACGTCATTTTTAAAAATTTTTTCCATCAGTCAAAAATAATAATTACAGTTAAAATGCAAGAAATTCATAAATAAACATTAAACAAGTTTTAAGTGACTTTCTAAATTTGAAATGTTTTTCCCAATAAATAAATAAATTTTCTTAAAAAATTCAGTTCTTGAAACAAGTTGCTATTAAATATTCTTTATTTGAAGAAAAAAATAAATACTGTCGTTTGTCTGCCTGGTAAGGAATATCAAAATCACCGAATCAGTAATAAGAAAATAACAACAACTTTAAACTCAAATTTGTAATTGCCAAATATATATATATATATATATATATATATATATCTTATTATAATGGAGATTGTGTGTTTTTCTGTCTGTAACCGAAACTATATTCCTACTCAAGTCACAATTCTCTTAGTTATTGATATCACATCCTCCATGATTTTATTTTTATCTAAACCTCAATTATTAATAAAATTGTCTTACATTATTAATACTGTTAACTATGTCTACATACTGACAACATGCAATTATATTTATATATACAACAAAGTAGTGGTTTACAGTGTGAACGGGAAGGATAATTTGCATATTAATATTAAAAAATCGAATTTAATAAATATGTGCTTAGTATTATTGATTTCTAACTGTTTGGTTTTATTTTAATGTATATAAGCAAAAATCTCTTCAATGAATCTTAAATGAAATCCATTAAAAAGATAAAATAACTGTCATTTTATTCTTTACTTCCTCTTATAACTAAATACTTAAATTAGAAAAAATAACAATGAAAGAGGAGAGTGATGGAAGAGTAAGTTTCATTTGTTCCATTTTTTATTATACTCCCTCTGTTTCAAATCTTTTATTATACTCCCTCTGTTTCAAATCTTTTTATCTGTATTCTTATTTAGTTTTATTAGTCTTTCTAATTTAATACAATATTTTATTACATTAAAACTTAAATACTTGCACCCGGAGGGTGCATATATTTGTTAGTATATATATATATATATATATATATATATATATATATATATATATATTATATTATGGTTTTTGGTAAATTTCTATGACTTACATTCTCAATAACACATACTTTTCTCAAAAAGTTGACTGACAACTGATGTTACCACATCATTGCCTGAAACAAAATCTCTTGTGTGTATGGTGTGTGTGTGTGTGTATGTGTGCATGTGTGAGATGGGGGGGGGGGCAGACACACACACACACACACACACACACACACACACACATCTTTCTATTCCCTCTATTACTCTTTGTTTCTCTGTCCTTCAACACCAGAATCTTTTTTTTTATGAACATATGAAATAATTGTTGAAATGTGTGTGTGTGTGTGTGTGTGTGTGTGTGTGTGTGTGTGTACGAGGGAGAGTAAAAAAGTAACGCCATTTTGTTTAGGACAGGTATAATTACCAACACAGGAACTTGTACCATGCTTCAAAATTAAGCTGGTCCTCTGTGAATCAGATCCTTACTTCTCCACACAGTCACCGTTTCTTTCAATAGCAATGTTCCACCTTCGAATGAGAGCATGTATCCTATTTCCCGTAAAATCTTTTGACTGTTCTTTGAGCCACTTCTTCACTACATATTTCACTTGAATAATGCTTGCCTCTCAAACCTTCTTTCATGAGGCCGAATAGAAGATAATCTGTAGTCGCTAAATCTGGTGAGACAAGTAAGTGAAATCTGTATTGTAGAAGTGGCCCAAAGAACAGTCAACAGGGGTTTACGGATACATGTTCTCATTTGAAGGTAGAACAATGCTATTGAGAGAAACATTGACTATGTTGAGAAGTTGGGATGTGATTCCCAGAGGACCAGCTTCATTTTGATGTATGATTCATGTTCCTGTGTTGTTAATTATACCTGTGCTAAACAAAATGGCATTACCTTTTTGACTCACCCTCGTATGAATGCAAGTTGAAAAGTTTAAAAAGTAGTGACATTTTATTAAAAAATAATCTTCTGTTTTTTTTTCTGTCTATAGACACTGTGAAAATGGGTCTATTTTGCAGACATACTACGATAAGCTAAAAAAAAGAAAAAAAAAAAAGAAAATTTAAAATAATGTTTTGTCTAAAAAAAATTACTATTCATTTAAATCACATACATACATACATACATAAACCCATACATAAAAACGCATACACAAATAGACACATACACACACACATAGAGTTATTAAATATTGTTTTTTACAACCAGGACTTTTAGAACGAATAAACTTTATTTGAAATATTTCAGTGATATCAGCCATTGTGTCTACAGCGCCATCTTTGTTGCATGAGTTGTTATGTATTACCTCCTTCAGTGTCTTCACAAAGTCCCGGTAGGTGGTGCTATAAAAAGTGTAACAACGCCCAACTGTGACTTCATGAAACTCTGCAGAGTATCATCTTCATGGTCCTCTTCTGACAGACAAAAACAAAAAAATGGCGATCACACTTTCCAAAGTTCTTATTATTTATTTTGTATTATTTAGTGAATGTTAAATTATTCAATGATGGTAACAAAAATCGCAATATGAGGAAGGTAAAAAAAATATATATAAAATAATATCTTATAATATTATCTCTTTCAGCTAGTATATTAGATCTAGAAAAAAATGTGTAAAAAAATGTGTCAAAAAATCAGTACCCATCAAGAATGAATGACTAAAAGTATCGTCGGCATAAAATAACCCAATTAGTCGACATGCCGTAAAATCCAACCAACCAACCAACCAACTAACCAGCCACCCAACCAATCAACAAGTTTTCTATTATATATATCTGATAAATCTATAAATCTAAAAAATCTATAAATCTATAAAAATATATCTGATGTAAATCAATATAGGTCTAAGACCTATCAACTGTTCCTTATATTCAAAAAAGTTATTTTATTTCCACTGAATATTTATATTCTTTCCACAATACCCTTGGGAAAGGTATGAATCCTACTCTCCCTCCAGCTATGGGTAAATAGCAGGGCAGACTGGGCTCTTTAACCATGGCTAGGTAATCAGTCTAGGAGAAGGAAAGCTCTGAATTCAAACCTGTTGAACTCTGCTTAAGAAATTGACCTTGTGTCACATCATGCTTGTGCGGATGAGTTGGTAAATATATATATATATATATATATATATATATATTATATATAATTTAATATACCAAGCGTGTTGGTAGATCCTTGCGGAGAGAAAAAACCCGGCATAGAGTTTGATTGTAAAAAATATACTACCAAACATCAACCAGGAAGAAAAAAATTTTTGAAAAAAAGAAAGACCAAGATATTCGTACCAACAAAAATAATCTATTGGTATAGTAATTTGACCAAAAGAAAAAAATTTATATGCATATATATGTATATAAGATATATATATATTCATATAACCGCTAGGAGAAGCTAATTTGTAAAAAGTGCTCGATACCTAAGTAGAGCCAAGTAATAAAGATAATCTACTGAGTCAGACGAACCTACTGTTAGTTTCGCATAAAGCTCTTCAGGGCTAACATCTGACTCAGATTTTAGCCCTGAAGGCTATAGGTTTAGGGATTAAAATAAAATTAAAATAAGAAATAACAACTTCCCAGGAGGCACCAGACAGGAAGAATCCTCTTGGCACGCACAGAAACAAATCCCATTTCTCCTCTCCAATAGCTAGCTATGAACCTAGAAATAAAATCTAAAACCTAAAAGTATCTTTTGACAAGACTTGAAACCGGATCAATAGCTTTAACCTTTACTCCCACACGAAAGTGTCCTTGGTATGTATGACGTTAAACTGCATCTAATCGTGAAGTGCCAATTGTGGATCCCTAGAGAGTGTGGAGTACCCTTTCATAGCCATTACTCCCAGATCCACTCTGACTCGGAATGGTAGTACCTGTTATGGCCTCATCCATGGGTTAAATAGAAAAATGAGTGAAAAATGTGTTCAAAAATGAGTACCCATGAAGAATGAAATAAGTAAAAACGTCTTTGGCATGAAATAACCCAATAGTGGTTTACCTGCCATAAAAATCAGCCAATCAACCAACCAACAAACCAACCAACAAATTTTCTATTGGGTTTGTATCTGGCTATGCTGGCGGGATTTTTATCAAGTGAAAACTTTGAAACTTTTTTTGACAATGTGAGCGATAGACAACTTTTCCGAATCTGAAGGCGAAATGATTTCCATGAATCTACTCTTTAGCTTGAAGCTTCTTTCTTATAATCTGAATCACTCAAAACATTTCTTGTCCGTTTTCTTGTCATTTTCTGTCTTTATTTTGACACCGACATCATTTCGAAAGGGATCTATAATTTTATTGTCGACTATACAAACCAGAAACTATACCACCTCCTCTTTTCTTCTAAGTTGCTCGTCTTCCTTCATGACCTGTCTGACCTTTAACCCTGTCCACTCTGACCGGGAGTGGTAGTACCTTTTAGGGTACCATCTATGGATTAAATAGAACAAAATGATTTAAAAAATGTTTAGAAATTGAGTTTGAAAAAAAAAAAAGAATGGATAAAACAAAACGTCCACGACATAAAATAACATGCCGTAAAATCCAACCAACCAACCAACCAACCAGCCATCCCACACGTATCTTTCCGCTAGGACTGGAATAGATAGCATGGGCGAGATCCAAGAAATAAAACGCTTGGGGTTCAGAAGGAAATCAACGAACGCGGTGTGAGTCGAAAGTTGAAACGTAGGTATCGAAATCTGGCATTAAAAAAATAGAAATATACTTATTGCTTTATGTATTTACTCAACTCTTCCGTCTCGGACAGGATGTGGCACGAGGCCAATTTTCAAGCTGAGTAAAATTTGTTTTGAGTTCAGAGTTTTTGAAAGGGGCCGGGTTAGATCAGTCGGTAGAGCGTTCGGCTAGAAACCACAAGGTTCCGAGTTCGATACCGGCTCCGCGTCAACTCAGCGTATGAGTAGCACAGAGATCTGTGCGGTAAAGTAAGGAGCTGATGGTAGGTGTGGCACTCCACCTCAGACGCCAAAACAATCTCCTTAGTCTAGCGCTATTGAAAAGGGGATAGACTCCCTCGCTGACTAGCTGATACCGACTTTAGGCCGCCCCGATGACTTACTTTTACTACTTGCTTAACCAAGAGTAAAGAACCTAGTTTTCTCTGCTATTTACCCATAGCTAGGGGGAGGAAATGAAGATATAAAAAAGTTTCTACTCCCTATGAAATATTGGCTGTTGATAATTTTCAAAGTCAGTGCTCTTATATGTATTTACCCAACCCCTTCGGGACGGAAAAAATGTGCCAAAAGATCAATTTTTCAAGCGGAATACAGATGGTTTAAATTCAGAGTTTTCCTTCTCCTAGATTGGTTGCCTATCCAAGGCTAAATAATCCAGTCTTCTCTTCTGTTTACCCATAGCTGGGGGAGGGTGGGAAACGATGAATTCCCGTCTTTCATAAGAACTTTAACGTGAAGTAAACCGCAAACAGCCCCGTTCAGGATTCGAACTCAGCTGGCTAATCTAATTTTCTACATAACCGTGACGCTAAGCGCAACTATAAATGGTTTAACACAGTCAGATGAAAGCTTATTAGCTACGTTTACCTATTTAGGTATATTTGGTGGTTTAGCTCAGTTAGTCGAACACCCATCTAGGAATCGCAAGGTTCCTGGTTCGATACCGGTCCCTACAAACTCAGCGCATGAGTAGAGCAGATTGGTTAATCTGATCGGTGGGGCAAAATGGGGAGCTGACAGCAGGTGTGGCACTCCTCAGCAAAAACAATCTCCCTGGTCCAGCGCTAGCGAAAAGGGGATAGATTTATTCGCTTCCCGGCTGATACCGTCAATAGGCCACTCCACCAACTTTATTTTACTTACTTATTCATTTATCATGAACTAGAAGCGGCTACCCAGTGTCGCCTGGGTAGAGGGGAGCGGAAACCTGGTGTATTGATCTATTCACTTATTTGATTTACAAATGCTGGATATTTTAAAGTAGAATTCTAATGCTATTTCTATGTATAGCTTAATTTTTAAATGTCTTTGAGTATAAATCAAATCTTCATAATTTTTGCAAGCACTCGTGATATTTAATGTATATATATATATATATATATATATATATATATATATATATATATATATATATAACAGCCCTTCCGCACGAGTGGGATGCGACACAGGAACAATTTCTTGAGCAAAGTTTACCAGGTTTGAATTCAGAGTTTTCATACTCATAGACTGCTTACCTAGCCACGGTTAAAGAGCCCAGTCCGCCCAACCATTTACCCATAGCTAAAGGGAGAGTAGTTAGATTCATACCTTTCCCAAGGGTATTAGCGGCATGTGAAATGCAAACAGCCTAGTTCAGGAGTTGAACTCGGATTGATGAGTCCATTTCCTACGACTCTAACCGTTACACCACGCGCCTTCCACCCAGCACATAGTCCGGACCTATATCGCTCAAATCTGTGTTCCAGACCATAGCTCACTTACGGCGCACGTGCCGCTTCAACACCCAAGAGGGAGTGACTGGTTGTTTAGTTGGTTGGTTGGTTAGTTGGTTTTTACGGCATATCAACCCTTGATGGGTTATTGTATGCCGGAGACGTTTTATTTTATTCATTATTGACAGGTACTCAATTTTTTAAATCAATTTTTTAAACACATTTTTAAAAACTAATTTTTTTCTATTTAACCCATAGATGGAACTTTAACAGGCACTACCACTCCGGGTCAGAGTGAAACTGGAAGTAATAGTGATGAAGGGGCACTCCAGAATTTGGAGCCTCACCATCAGATAGCTTAACACCATAATCTGTGAATTGTTGGTTGGTTGGATTTTAAAGCAAGTCAACCCTTTTTGGGTTATTTTATGCCGAAGAAGTTTTGTTCTATTCATTATTGAAAATTTTTAAAAAGCGCTAAGAAAGTACACGTTTCGATAGAGATGTTGGTACGAATTATCTAAAAAAAATCACAACAAACAAAAGAATAAAATAAAATAAAATAAAATAAAAAGCAGCAACGTATTGACTCCTGATTTAGTTCATTTAAGTTTAGAAGCAACTACTCAGCGTCGTCTGGGTAGAGTCTGGAAAAATTCTGGTGTATTGATTTCTGTACTTTTTAGATTTACAAATTCTTGATATTTGAAAAGTATTCATTTTTTTGACTCAATTTTTCTTAAACACTTTTTAGAAAACCCATTAAAAGCAAATAAGTTATCAAGATATTGCAAATCTTTAGAATCCTCCTAGTTATATAAGTAGAAATAAAATAGATAAGAAATAATGAAGTCTCCCCACATGATTCAGTTTGATTTGGTTCAAATATTTTATCTATTCATTTATGTATTTATTCATTTCAATGCTCCAGGCTTTTGATTAGATAACTTTGTTCAAACGAATACATAGCTTGAAGGGAAAATATTTTATGCTTAGCTAAACTAAAAGAAAATTTCTATAAAATTCAGAAATCTTGAAATTATAAGCCTATAAGAACATTTTGAAAAAGTGCTAGGAAAGTTCACGTTTCGATAGAGATGTTGGTACGAATTATCTAAAAAAAAAAATCATAATAAACAAAAAAATAAAATAAAATAAAATAAAATAAAATAAAAAAGCAGCAACGTATTGACTCATGATTTAGTTCATTTAAGTTTAGAAGCAACTACTCAGCGTCGCCTGGGTAGAAATTCTGGTGTATTGATTATTGTACTTTTAAGATTTACAAATTCTGGATATTTGAAAGGAGAATTCCAATGCTATTTCTATGTATATTTTGATTTTAAAATATCTTCGAATGTAAATCAAATCTTCATAATTTTTTGCACAAAAAGCAAGAACCGGTGATATTTAATGTGTATATATATATATGTATTTAATGGGCTGGGTTAGCTCAGTCGGTAGAGCGTTCGGCTAGAAACCACAAGGTTCTAGTTCGATAGCGGTCCTCACCAACTCAGCGTATTAGTAGCACAGGGATCTATGCGGTAAAGTAAAGAGCTGATGGTAGGTGTGGCGCTCCACCTCAGACGCCAAAACAATCTCCATGGTCTAGCGCTATTGAAAAGGGGATAGCCTCCCTCGCTGACTGGCTTACACCGACTTTAGGCCCCCCACCGACGACTTTACTTATATATGTATTTACTTTGTCGTTAATTGTTTTATTTTCTTAGTTTCATCCAGATATACATACATACATACATACATACATACATACATACATATCATTTTCTCTTTATATATATATTGATTAAAAAATAAATACTTTGCTTCAAGTCACCGAGTAGAATTTTGTTTTGCTAGCAAAGGTAGAGAAAACATACAAAACCAAGAATGATGATCTATCCAAGAAGCAGGTATGCATATATCCAAACCGCTGGTGAACTAAAAGAGAGGTCATCATAGGGCTAAAAGTGTCGATCATCCCTCCTGTGTTTTTTCACTAACCGTTTTGTTAAATCTACGCTACACTTTCTGTACATAATTAATAGTTATTAATTATGTAGCTGTATATAAAGGGAGATTTGGGCTGTTGATTGGCTGAGGTTTAAATCTTGTGACCTCGCTTAGTCTATAAATTTAAGTGGTGTATTGTAGCACATCTTAAATACCAAATAATCCAACAAAAATGTATTTAGGGGGGTAATTATTGAGAAATGTATTTATGTTGTGTGGAATTATTGAGAAATGTATTTTTTGGGTGCGTAAATAATTGAGAAATGTGTTTTTGGGGTGCGTAAATAATTGAGAAATGTGTTTTTGGGGTGCGTAAATAATTGAGAAATGTGTTTTTGGGGTGCGTAAATAATTGAGAAATGTGTTTTTCGGGTGTGTAAATAATTGAAAAATGTTTTTTTCGGGTGCGTAAATAATTGAGAAATGTGTTTTTGGGGTGCGTAAATAATTGAGAAATGTGTTTTTGGGGTGCGTAAATAATTGAGAAATGTGTGTGCGTAAATAATTGAGAAATGTGTTTTTCGGGTGCGTAAATAATTGAGAAATGTGTTTTGGGGGTGCGTAAATAATTGAGAAATGTATTTATGGGGTGCAAAATTGTTTAGAAATGTATTTACAGGGTTGTAATTGTGGAGAAATATATTTACAGGGGTGCATAATTGTGGAGAAACGTATTTACAGGGGGTGGGGGTGTAATTGTGGAGAAATGTGTTTGTGGGGCATGTAATCTTGGAGAAACGTATTTTGGGTCACGAAATTGTGGAGAAATGTATTTGTGGTGCGTGTAATCTTTTGGTAAATGTATTTGAAAAATGTATTAGAAAAAGAATAAAAGAAAGAAAGAAAAATAGAAGATCTCTTTTAATTAGGCAGTGATAATTATTAAAGGAGTAATATACAATCTTGTTTCGTCGGAACCCGTTGTCTAGTAGCTTCAGTCTCTGGACAGATAAGATTTATAACAAATCAGCACGAATAACTGCCCACGGGTAACATCTGCCCCTCGTCTAAAAGGGACCGGTCTGGCTTTAGTGACCGATGTCTGAGGCCGCCTCAAAAGAGGAATGCCGAAGGGATTTATGCAATTTTTACACTGAACACTACATGAACTCTGGTTTGTGCGTGGGTCTCCACGTTAATCGGACACACACACACACACACACACACACACACACACACACACACATATATATATATATATATATATATATATATATATATATATTGACGGTTGATGTAGATATGAAAATGTAAACAGACGCTCACTTACGTTAGGTGTTTGTGTGTATGTGTGTGTGCAAGCATGAGTATGTATTGAATTAAATTATAATTAATGAAAATATATATACATATATATCCTATTTAATAAAAGAACGGCGTCCCCTTTATTTTTTTCAATTAAAAGTATTTGTTTTATTGATATAATATTTTTACAATATTTTTAATTAGGTGACGAGTGTGTGTCTGTGTTTGTGTAAAATTTATTAGTAATTATTGCATTTATTATTATAATATTTATTAAATTTATTTTGTAATCCTAGATTTATATAAAGGGGAAAATATGTGTGAGTGTGTGTGTGTGCAAGGATAAGTGTGTATTATTATTACGTTGAATATCAAATTTCTTTCGCCCTAATACATCATCATTATCATCATCATACACACACACACACAAACACACACACACATATTATATATATTATATATATATATATATATATATATATATATATATATATATATATAATCTAAGAACTACTAGATTCGATTAGCTGAAAAAACATTGGGAATATATTTATTTTTGCAGAAAAAGTACAAAGTCTATGGATAATGGAAACGATACTAACATCTAAAAGCATTTTAATGAAGATTTAAATCGCTGATTTGTCAAACAGAATTCGAACAGGAATATACATATATATATATATATATATATATATATATATATATGACCAGATAGGTTATTGCTTAGATCTTTAATGAATGAATAAATACGAAAGAACTATTAAACACACACAGACACAGACACAGACACACATATATATGCTGTCACGCTCGAGGAAAGATAAAATGTCTTCTTAACAGGATGCACAACATGGGAGGAATCAAATCACTCACTGCTGACCCTCATCTATCGTTCTCGATAGGAGAGTCCACCATATATATATATATATATATATATATATATATATATATATATATATAAAAATATTTTTTTACTTATAAGGGTTTCGCGTATTCTTTGCTTATTTGTTATGTGGGTTATAAAAAATAAAAATAATGTTGTTTTTTTAATCATGAATAAATGGTGAATGTAAGTGTTCAAATAGACTAATGTTTACTTATATATATGTTTACTTGTATATATATATATATATATATATATATATATATATATATATATATATATATATGTGTGTGTTTGCTTAGAAAATTACACTTACTTGTCACGAACCTTTTATCGAAGTATGATTTATTTGAAATTTTCGTTGAATATTAAATTCCTTCGCCATTTAATATCATCATCGTCATCATCGTCATCATCATCATCGTTATGTCAAGCTGTTAGCACGGATTTTAATGATTCAGATAATTCTTCTTCTGACACTTAATCTAAAGATACCAATGTACGTATGTACAATTAATGTATGTATGTCCTTACCAGCCATACAAACAATAAGTTTCCATTTCATGGCTGACTTTCGCTAGATTTCACATTAATTTCGATTATTCACAAATTTATTTCCTAGTTATAAAAAACTGTTATGGTAAAAAAAACCCAAAAAACATCACGTAAAAATCACAACTATCAAAACTACGAAATTCCCAATTTCAGGATTGCGGGTCTAGATTCGGCTTTTAACGATTTTGATTTGCTCACAATTTGGGTTAGCTCAGTCGGTAGAGCGTTCCGCTAGAAACCACAAGGTTCCTAGTTCCATACCGGTCCTCGCCAACTCAGCGTATGAGTAGCACAGGGATCTGTGCGGTAAAGTAAGGAGCTGATGGTAGGTGTGGCGCTCAACCTCAGATGCTAAAAACAATCTCCTTGGTCTAGCGCAATTGAAAATGGGATAGACTCCCTCGCTGACTGGCTGATACCGACTTTAGACCGCCCCGTCGACTTTGCTTTACTTTACTTTTACTAAACTTTATTGACGATTTTTCTGGACTTTTGATGTTATACTTTTTAGCCCATAAATCTGAGACTCTGCTAGCTATCAAACAATACCTAGCAGACTTCAGTCCATATGGTAAAGTCAAGCGCAGTGGAAGCGTGCTGGGCCCATAAACTGTTAAGTTTCTGACCGCCATCCTTGGCCAGTTGAAAAGGACTTAAAGTAAAGTAAGTCCTGAGCTATAGAATCCTTTGGTAAGTGAATAAGTCCCGAGTTATGGAATCCTACGTAGTGTCAAAGGTCCAGTGATATAATCCTATGTCCCGTTGTCCACGAAGGTTCAAAGCATTGTGTAGGTATCACCAGAACAGCCGGTATAAATAACAATATCAGCAGCAGAGTACTGCCAGTGATTGGCCAAGAATATGGTCACATGATTATCGCCGAGTCTATAAATAAGAATAGGACACACCTTATAATAGAAAATCTCAACGGAGTTCGTCTGATTACAATAAAGGTATGGTATGTTGGGCTACGTCCTCTTCGGGTAAAGTTGAAAAATGTGACATACTGACACATTGACATTCGCATCTTTTATTAGAGATGGAGTATTTAAATAAATGAATGTATACAAGTTGGGCTTCAAAAGCATAGTAAATTAAGTTGTATTTGCCAACACAGAAATCAATAATGATGGAAAATTATCAGAGAATTATTACCTTCAGAATGTATCTTGCTTCCTACAATTTTGTTTTAGAAGACGACACTCTGGATCAAAATATCAAAATATTCCATTAATAATTCCATAGCTCAAAACTAAGATTGTTTGATTATCATCGCATACACACTTTAACTAAATGATAACTTATATAGAAAAATCAATATTTGATTCAGAAATAAGGCAAATCTCTCTCTCTCTCTCTCTTCTCTCTCTCTCTCTCTCTCTCTCTCTCTCTCTCTATCTATCTATCTATCTATCTATCTTTATCTCTATCTATCTCTCAGTGGCTGAGGGGATAAGATATCAGGCTTAGAAACAGTCAGTCGGAGTTCGAGCCGAGCCAAGGATAGTTGTTGTGTCTAGCCACACTGGAGTGGCGTGAAATGCCGAAATACGTGTCTGTGGATGACTTATTAATATAATATATATATATATATATATATATATATACAAAGTAAAAGTAAAGCATTGGTATTAGCCATACAGCGAGGGTGTATTCCTTTTTGCTAGTGCTATATATATATATATATATATATATATATATATATATATATATTAATAAGTATTCCACAGACACGTGTTTTGGCGTTTCACGCCTCTTCAGTGTGGATACTCACCACTTAACTCATTTAAGCCAGTGTTTTTCAATCTTTCGTAATATACTACATACCGTCGGATTCACTTCCCTTTCTTCACACACACACACATATATATGTGTGTGTATATATATTTACAAATGTGTGTGTGTGTGTGTGTGTGTGTGTATGTGTGTGTACTAGACTGGAAGAGAGAGAAAGGAGAGAGTTCAAATAAATAATCACAGACTGCTAGAATTGTATTAGATTGATGAGGATTCTAAATAATTTAAAACACGTGTCGTGCCTTATTAGGCACGAAATAAAAAAAAATCATGCCGATTTGAGGACCTTTTATCTTATAAAATATTTACTTTTTTCTATTTGGATCTATTACACTCTCTCTCACTCTCTCTCCTCTCTCTCTCTCTCTCTCTATATATATATATATATATATATTATATATACATATATATATATATATAGTGAGGAGTATAATTCCATTTGATGTTCAATTGTAATGTTACAGGCTAACTTCAGTGAGAGCATAATGTGCCTCGTACCAATATGTGGATGAACGTAGCGAATAAATGAAGGAAAAAAACATTTTTTGCCGATGTCTGATGATGCCGTTGAAATTTGCAGTTGAAATAAATTATTACATGAAATGAATTTAAAGTTTTTTTAAAAATTTATTCCATATATATATATATATATATATATGTGAAGAGAGGAAATAAATCCGACGGTATGTAATATATCAAGAAAAATGAAAAAACACAGGTTTAAATGGGTTAAGTGGTGAGTTTATTGGCCGACGCTGCAGTGTTTCGGTCTATTAAATAGATCATCTTCAGGGCATAAGATAAGAAATTATATATCACAGAATGATGAGAAAAAGTGAGTGGTAATCCTTCTTATTCAGTCTGTTTAAAATTTTTGAAGTTTGAAAAAAGGAGACGGTTTTGAAATATGACATCAAATATTCTATTTTAAGGTGTAAGTATGTAGCGCTGTTAGTGTGTGTATTGAAGGAAACATTGTGCATTGCGTCGGCCAATAAACTCACCACTTAACCCATTTAAACCTGTGTTTTTTTATTTTTCTTGATATATTACATATATATATTATATGTGTGTGTGTGTGTGAAGAAAAAAGGAAGTGAATCCGACAGTATGTATATTGTAAAAATTGAAAAAACACAAGTTTCATAAACGAATAATGTTTATTACGCCTACTCTGCAATGTTTCGGTCTGTTTTAGATAGACCTCCATCAGGGTTTCGTTGGTTTAAGGAAAAATAAAAAAATCTGCGAGCTTTTCTTCGCACATTTGAAGATCTATAAAAAGAAGCCCAACACACGAAAAACAGGGCTCGCAGACTTTTCAGTAATAATTTATTTTTTCTTAAGCACGAAAGCCTGATGAAAATCTATCTAAACAGACCGAACACTACAAGTAGGCGTAATAAACATTATTTTTTATGAACTTGTGTTTTATCAATTTTAAATATTATATATATATATATATATATATATTATATGTTGTGTGTGTATGTGTGTGTGTGTGTGTGAAGTAAAACTACATCTCACTATTCCAATCCATTTTAGGGTTCTTTTTTTATGGTTAAATAGAAAAAATTAGTTTAAAAATGTGTTCAAAAATTGAGTTTGAAAAAATAATTGAATACCATCGAGACTGAATTTTTAAAAATTATTCGTCATTAAATAACCCAAGAGTTGATGTGCCGTAAAAATCCAACCAACCAACCCATCCTCCACGTGCATGATCCGACGCAAGTTAATTTTAAAGTAGATTAAAGCTGATATTTTAAAGAGACACTTCTTCCACGTCGTTGTCGTGTCAGTACTACTGTAACGGCTGCACCCACCTGGACCTAACGAAGCGACTAGAGAATAACTAGATGGGTGCTGCTCAGAATGTTGCGTGTGATCCTGAACAAGACGTGGAACACCATGAGAAAACAGCAGTACGGCCACCTGCACATATCACCAAACCATCCGAGTAAGACGGACAAGACACGCAGGATACAGCTGGAGAAGCAAGGACGGATCATAATGGACGTCCTCCTATGAAGCAGCACATGGACAAGCAGTGTAGGGCGACAGCAAAGAGTACATTGACCAGCTCTGTGCGGATACAGGATGCTGCATAGAGGACTTCCGAGAATGATGAGTGATAGGGACGGATGGAGAGAGATACTCACGGATACCGTGGCTAACAGCAGCGACATGACGATGATAAAAGCTGATTTGAATTTAAAATATTCCTACTACTGGTTGCTTTAGTTAAGCTAAAAAGCAGAATCTGTCCTACTATTTACACATAGCTGAAGAGAGGAGGGTATATATATATATATATATATATATATATATATATTTAAGTAAAACGTAAAAGTAAAGTCGTCGGGTGGCCTAAAGTCGGTATCAGCAGTCAGCGAGGGAGTCTATGCCATTTCAATAGCGCTAGACAAGGAGATTGTTTTGGCGTCTGAGGTGAAGCGCCACCCTACCATAGCTCTTTATTTACCGCACAGATCCCAGTGCTACTCATACGCTGAGTTGGTGGTATCGAACTAGCAACCTTGTGGTTTCTAGCCGAGCGCTCTACGACTGAGCTAATCCCCGCACGTGCTGGATGTGAAACACAAGGTTAATTATTATTAAAGCAGAGTTAACAGGGTTTGACTTCAGAATTTTCCTTCTCCTAGACTGGTTACAAGCAAAATTAAAGAGCCAGTCTGCTCAACTATTTACCGTAGCTGGAGTGAGAGTAGTTCGTGCATACCTTTGGCCAAGGGTTATAGCGGATGTGAAATGCAAACAACTCCGTACAGGATTTAACGCCGGTCGACATGTCCATTTGCTACGATTTATAAGGGTGACTCCACGCGCCCATAAACAGGACAGATATTAGCGCGAAGCAAAATTAAAAAGCTCGTCAAGAGTTTTTAATCAACGATTCATTCCTACGCACGAATCCATAATATGGATAAACATATTGGGTGACTTCTAAGTCCTTTGTATGTTCATGGGCATGTATCTCTTAATCATTGCTCGAGAGTTCGATCCTACTAGCGGATCAATTATTAGGAGCATGATGCTCTAATAAGAAGATTATATATAATATATATATATTATATATATAATATATATATATATATATAGTATATATATATATATTGTGTCTAGCACATGAAGAGGCATGATATGCGAAACACGTGTCCTATGGATGATATTTATTAATTAATATATTTATATATATATATATATATATATATATTATATATGTGTGGTGTGTGTGTGTGTGTGTGGTGTGTGGTGTGTGAGGAACAGAATTATTGACCAGAGAAATCCCGGTCACTTCCTTGGTGCTTGCTGGTAGTGGAGCGATTCCATCATACACACTTCTACACGGTAGTGCACTATCCCGTATGATGCTATATATATATATATATATATATATATATTATATATATGTGTGTGTGTGGGGGGGTGGTGGGTGGGTTTAATCTCTGATACGTCCTTAGATTCTCTGATTTTGTATTTAGTACAAGACACTTAATATATATAGTGTGTTGTGTGTATGTGTGTTGTGTGTGTGTGTGTGTGTGTGTGTAATCACTGATACGTTTAGATTTGTCTTTGATTTGGATTTAGTACAGACTCTTAGATCAAAATTGATGCCATCCTCCATCGGATGCCATCACCCGGGATTACTCTAATCACGGTCAGATAAGGAGGGAGAAATAGTTTCCTTTGAACGCTAAGCCGGTTGAAACCGTATTGGAAAAAAGCGAATCAAGTACAATTTTAAAGACATCTACTCAATAATCTTACTCACGATATAAAATAATCAATGAAATGTATTTTTAAAGAGAAATAATTTTTTTTTAATCGTCCAACCTCATAAGATCAAAGTTTTTCTTCTTTTTTTTTTTTAAGTAACTATTAACCTACTTTGATCAGTTTTTGTTATGAACCTGATTTCAAACGAATCAGAAAAAACGATTCTTCGAAACACGATGCTCTTGTTAATAACTTGGCGAATTCTGTTGATGTGGCATGGCTTCATGTCTTTTGCAGATGTCTCTGGAGATGCGTTGGGGTGGTCTCCTACGGTCGGGAGCCTTCTACTAAATTCGCATACAGTAGGTTTTGGGTATGCGGCATTTGACCGGTCCTCCTGACATGTCAAGCAGCACATGCGCCTTTCACAGATGATGGGAACATGGTGTTCATGTTTCGGTCCAGCACATCTGTGTGGGCACTTTGTTTTGCAGCGAAGTTATATGTATTATCCGATTCTAGTCGTACGTATTCATTAGATGTATTGATAGATTAAAATAAGTAATAATCACTGGTTTGGTTTGGTTTGGTTTACGGCACATCAAACACATTGGGTCACTCTATGTTTCACAGAAATATAGAAAGAATAATCATTCTTTGCAGAAAGCTAGTTTGGTTGAAAGATCGGACCATATGAACCTTTAGGCACCCTTTTTGATCTCGATTCAGAAGGACATGTTTTTTTCATTTACACCGTCAATTGTTAACAACGAATTTTAGAGACTTTTTTAATTATAAAACTAATCCTACCCTAATCCCCAACCTAAACAACAACGGATTTTGACGGTGTAAATGAAAACATGTTTCTGAATCGAGATCAAAAGGGCTGCCTAAAGGTCATATGGTCGAAATATCTAGCTAGAGCTTGAAATAATATATTTCATTGACAATCTATACTATCATTTTGAACAAGTAATTCAATATAGAAGAATAGGCACCTACCCCTTGACAGGCATCAGGGCATCTTAGAGCAAAGAAACTGTTGATATTAGATTGTGTTGTAGAGTAGCTAGCACCCCTTTAGCACTATATCAGATGGCCTAGCCTTAAATAGTCTATGCTTAAAGTAGATTAACTAGCTGAATAATATTCAGACTGACTTTGCTGCGTTGGCTATACAGAAATGGCCTTCCTCTCTTTAGTTTAAGTTTTGTCTTGCTAATTGTGTATACCTATTTGTATGTATCCGTTTGGCACCGAATGCTGGTGCTTAATACATGTGTTAAGCTCGCCATTTCTGTGTATCTTTCACCGTCGCGATACAAGGATTCAAACAGTGGATTAATAAGCTGATTAATATTGGACTGATCTTACTGCGTTTTACTACTAAGCATTTTGACCCTCCTCTATTTTGTGTAAGTGATTGTTTTGTACTTATTGTTCTGTGTTTTTTGTATGTATCCGTTAGTACAGGATACTGGTGCTGAAAAAATATATTAAGCCAATTACGTAAATATTTAAGTTTCATTTTTTGTTTCTTGCTAGAATATGTCGAAAAAGCAATAAACATAGATAAAGAAAAGTAAATTAAAATATATGCAGCTGTAAAGAATTACTTGTAGTTATGCTAACATTAATAAAGTAAGTAAGTATTTACTATATAAGCAACGTGATTCTTTTAGTACTAGCAAGACCTGTGGATATAAAACTCGGGTCGACGGGGTCCATTTCCTACGACTCTAACCATTGACCATGCGCCTCCACTGTATATAGTCCCTCCTTCCAGGGAGCGTTACTATGGATCGAACCCATTAAACTAAAGGCGTCATAACCAACAGTACTCAGAACATTGATGGGTCCAGTGAATTCAACATGTAAACCGAGAGCTGGTTACTCTTGTTATAAGCAATACTGGGC
>CM042159.1:20086305-20088132 GCA_023376005.1 Doryteuthis pealeii | reverse complement strand
CCACAAAGAAAATAAAGGGTCGAAACGAGTTCTGTCACGATTATAACATCATGTGTTTGTTTTTTCTAAAAATATTCTATTTCATAGTTGTCAGATATCTAATCTCCATTATAAATAAAAATATCGGTAAATTATTTTGTTAGTAAATAGTTTCTTGAACTATAATTGTTTACTAGGTTATTAATATTATTGAAAAACATATAACTGTGCTGCAAACAATATGAATGTTGATTAAATAGAAATAGTTATGAAATCATATAATTTTAGTAGCAGAAGAGGAATAATTTAATTATTTTTGCTACATTAAAAGTCTGTTTAAACATTACACAATATTTACATTCCGCCCTGTCGACTGTGGCGTGTAGAACTGCACCGACTTCACCTCTGCAGAAGGGTAAATCCCCAATGGGCCAACTGTTGCCGTGGGTGGCGACCCATGATGCATAAGGATAGAAGCCAGGTGGATGAGCAGTCCATGACTTGCTCAATTACTCCACTTGTCCTATCTTGGGACTAGACGGGCGTCGGAGGGGCCCCCTCTGATCAATGGCTGGTCACGTCAAGCCCAGCACCTATATATTTCCAGACCTTATGGCAAGCCCAAACCCATTTTTTATCATATAGGTGCTAGAAGCGGTGACTGAGGAGTCTAATTGTTCCTGCCTAATGACGTTTAAACTCTAAATCTGATGGTGAGCTTCCAGTTTTGGGAGGTTTAGGGAACGTTGGAGCACCCTTTCATCACCATTGGGTAAATAGGAAAAAAAAACACGAGTTAATAAACAAAATTTAAGGAATTGATTTATTTCAAAACTTATCGGCATTAAATGACCACTTGAGGTTGATATGCCGTAAAACAAAATCAAACCAAACCAAAAAAACAAATTTACATAATTCATGGATAGACAATGAACTATCGTACGTACCTGTAGTAAGATATTTTGATAAAGAGTTTCTTAGATTCAGTAGAATAGGGTTTCAGTGGAATGCTACGTGACCGATATGCAACTGCGTGACATCTGCTTGACCTTCCGGAAGCACACGATTACAGGCGTGAGAGTTTAGTTAGGCTGTGACCAGAGATTCAGAACGAGTAGACTCGAAAATCCGCCGCTTTGACAGTCGCTTCGCCACCGCGGCCGGTTGAAGAAATGGGAATGGGTTGTTTTTAAATAGAAGACTTAATAAAAAAAGAAGAAAGTCTGCTTTTTTAATCGACTTATTTATAAAGCAAGAGATGACCGCCAGCAACAAGAAAGAATTAGAAAACTACCGAAGAGGATTCAGACGAGAAATAAGCCCCAGAGAGATGGCTGACGGTATAGACGAATTAGCAACAGACAGTAAGCGGCCAAGTACAAGACCCCTCATCCCATCTCTACTCTCTCTCTTCATTCACACACACCCTCTCTCTCTATCCCCACTATATACCCGAATCTGTTATAAGGGATATATAACAAAAACATTTAAATATAAATGTAAGTAAAAAGTAAAGTCTTCGGGGTGGCCTGAAGTCGGTATCAGCCAGGCAACGAGGGAGTCTATCCCATTTTCACTAGCGCTAGACCAAATAAATTGTTTTGGCGTCTGAGGTGGAGCGCCACACCTACCATCAACTCCTTACTTTACCGCACAGATTCCTGTGTTACGCATGCACTGATTTGGCGAGGGCCGGTATCGAACCAGGAACCTTGTGGTTCCTAGCCGAACGCTCTACCGACTGAGCTTCCAATTCTGGAGGTCTGTGGAACGTGGAGCACCCTTCATTACCATTGCTCCCTGGTCACTCTGACCCGGAGTGGTAGTACCTGTAGGGTCCCATCTATG
>CM042159.1:20068805-20081305 GCA_023376005.1 Doryteuthis pealeii | reverse complement strand
TGTAATTGCCTTCAAGCAAAAATATAATATATACTTTGTTCAACAATGCTTCTGAGAAACAAACACCCAAAAAATATTATATAATACTTAATTCTACAACATGCAAGGGGGGGACTAAGTTGTTTTTTTGACGAGACACTGGACTCTGTGGCGTGCAAATGTCAATCCAGGGCTGGGGTTTGAGCTCAAGGGCTTGGCTCGAGGACCTCGCCAGTGACCAATGAACACTGATTCAGATTTTTCAAAGCTTCACCCAACAATTCACTTTCAAATGCTACGCATTCATAGTACAGGGGGTAGAGTGACAAAAGTTAGGCAATATATTTTATGTTATAGCAACACAAAGGCTTTTGGGTTAAAGAGATTTTGCGCCCACTGAAGCTGTGCCACGGGCTAGCTACTTCTCCCTACCTCTTTAAAAGCGGATAAGTATAATAAGATGGTAAGAAGAGATTTCTACATTATAAATAATATATATATATATATATTATATATATATATATGAGAGGTATCCAAAACTTGGTAGTAAGGGATGATTCTATACGTGATTTCTAAGATATACTGTATTATTATTGTATGATCCAGTATGTATAAATATCAGTGAATCTTTAAATCAATAAAGAGAGCTCAATGTATAATAAACTTTTTAGATTATATACAGAGCAATATTTATCTTAGAAAGGGAGGAAAAACTCAACACCGTAATTCCATAATATATATATAAGTAACAATAAAAGTAAAATTTAATGAGCAATACACTTCAAATACACAAAAATTAAGAAGTCGAACACCCCACTAAAATAAACATAACACACACTTTTCATAAAATCAAAAGAAAAAAAGGAAGAAATAAACAAAAAAAAATGAACTCTTTAACTTTGCGTGCATAAACTTCCTTATGCAAAATAATCATGATATTCGATCCTTTCCGTCCACTAAGGACGATGACGTAGTGTCCAAAATAAAAAATAAAATTTCCTTATGCAAAATAATCGTAATAACGTAATAACAGTAAAAAAAAAATTGAAATGCTATTTGCGGCAAATAATTTTAGCCGTACAAAGAAAAAGCGCAGAATCGCCAATATAACAATTAAAATAACAGAAAAAATCTACCAAGGGTGATGACTAATCGGGATGTTTGGCGAGAGATGAGAGAGAGAGAGAGAGAGAGAGAGAGAGAGAGAGAGAGAGAGAGAGAGAGAGTTGAGTATCGCTGAAATCAGTATGACATGATAATGATGATAATGATGATGATGATGATGATGGCTCTTTTTGAAAATTGTTGAAAGTTGAAGGTGGCATGCAGTGAAAGATAAGGCCTCTAACAAACAGAGTTGGCGAGTTGCAGGCAGCGTAGGAGCTGTGTGGCTCAATATCGAGATTAACAGGGCTGCAGAGCAGCGACGTCTTCGTCGTCATGAACCACCAAATGCAAATGGGAATTTCCTTGCAATGTGTGCGACCGCATCTGCAAGTCCAGAATTGGACTAATTAGCCACCAGAGGGTCCGCAACTCTTGAAGACATGGAGTGACGTCATCGGCGTATGCGACGGACTTCTAAAAGGTAAAACGAAATGAATGATGGCTCACGTTCCAGTTGTTAATATGATATTCCTGTCACTAGCATGTCACAATCTTAGACACTGTAGAGTAATTGAGGGAATATGAAGTTGATGAGATTTTTTTTTGCTGATTCTTGATAAAAATGGCTGTTCTATCTAATGTTATCTTTGACAAGAGGAATTCACAAAACATTGTAAACTAATTGGGAAAATTCCCTTAATGGTCAATTTAGCTAATTCGATTTGTGTCTTCTATGGAGTGGAGGGTGGGTTTATGAGACGCCTAATTAAAGCTGTTTACGGTTATAAATACTATTAATGAAAAAACAAAAAACAAGAACAAAATCAAAAGTACGTCATTAAAAATAAAATATTTGAAATTCTCATAATTCACCAATACATAAAAAAATGAAAATGAAAAATGAAGCTGATGTTTTCTCACTGGGCCAATGTTAATTAGAAGAAATAATTTAATAAATGATGTAGTAAATTCATGACGATTCTCAGGAAGTTTTTGGAATAAATAAATTATATACCCTACGGGTTAGAGTTAACGCAGGGTTACAAATATGGGGTACCCAGCAAATATGAAATTCGCTTTTCAGTAGTAACAGATCTGCGAGACTAGCTTGCTCACCATTACACTACGAAGGGAAGTTTTTATTATTTCCCTGGCCTCCCACTAGGTCGAATTAACACAAAGTCTTTTTTTGCGTGGGGAGTTTTATAAGGCATCTCGTTATTCAGTATTAATGGATTAGCGATACTAGCTTGCTAACTATTACATCAGAATGGGACGCCCTTCACAAGGACGGAATTATGGGTCACCCAGTGAGAATCGAACTCTACTACGATGATCTGTTCAAATTTAGACATCTAGATATCGTAATTTGATTATATATGTATTTACCCAAACCATCCACACGAGCAGGATGTGACACAAGTTAAATTTTTAAGCGGCGTTTAGGTGTTTTCCTTCTCCTAGACTGGTTACTATACCAAGTTTAAAGAGCATAGCCTGTTCTAATAATTCCCCATAGCTAGATGGGAGAATGAATTGATTCATTCCTTTCCCTAGGGTATTAACGCTATGTGAAATGCAACCAGCCTCGCCCAAGGTTTGAACTCGTGTCACCGCGTCTATTTCCTACGACGGTAACCATTACTTCACGCACACCCTCTAATTAGTAATTAATAATTTCATTATATAAGTTTCTTAGCTGCGCATATGTATTCTTTTCAGTTCTATATTCTAAAATTGTAAAATTTAAAAAGATCAAACATTCCGTCTCGATACTTAAAAAAAAGCACAGCCTGCCCTACTCTTTATCCATAGCTAGATGTGAGGATAAATGGATTCATACCTTTCCCAAGGGTATTAGCGGTATGTGAAGTGCTTCTAGCCTCGCTCAGGATTTGAAATCGGGTTATCGTGTCTAATTCTTACGACAATAACCATTGCACAACGGTCACCTCCTAGTTATTAATTATTAATTGTATTATATAAGTTCTTTAGCTGTGCATGTGTATTCTTTTCAATTTTATATCCTAAAATCGTAAAATTAAAATAAATCAAACATTCTGTCTCGATACTTAAAACTAATCAATCTTAATTCTAAAAATAATAAAAATATAAGAAATCAATATTTTCCCTGTTGTCTACTTGGGTCAATATTTTATTTATGGCTTTTATAAAAATATTAAGATGAGATTATCAGAGTTAAGAACATGAATATTGAATGTATTATTAAAAAACCAATGTTCAGACGATGATTTTACGTTTTTTCAGACGAACTTAAAAAGATAAGCTGCCCGTTGCGTAGAGTTTTCAGAAGTGAATTTCTTTTCAAATAGCAAAAACTAGACAACCAGAAAGGAAGATTAAAATCAATAGGACTTATCTGTATTATTCGGACTATAGTCTTCATCTTTATTGTTATATACACAACGTTTCGGTCGATGTGTCCTCCGGCCTCCTTCTTGTGTTCTTGTCGAACTCTGGAAACTTATCGAACACGGGAAACTTCTCTTCGAACTCCGGAACCTTCTGGTCGAATTCGGGTGCCTTCATGTCCTAATCGGGAACCTTTGAACCGAGCCCTTTATTTTCGTTGAGCCATGTGTTCAGTTGGACACATGGTGACAATCATCAGTTCTAAGTGACAATCATCTGTAGGCTGCAGGTTCAATCCTGGTCGAAAGTGATGATAACATAGAATACTTAACGGTTAACGGAATGAGAACAGACTATCCCTGTGGATTGAATAAAGGGTTCTGTGAAGGCTCCCGAGTTCGACAGGAAGGCTCCTGAGTTCGACAAGAAGGTCCACGAGATCAAAGAGAAGGCTCCCGAATTAGTGAAGGTTCCCAAATTCGAGAAGGTTTCCGAGTTCGACAAGAAAAACATGAAGAAAGCCGGAGAGCACATCGGCCGAAACCTTGGTAATATAACAATAAAGTAAAAGTAAAGTCATCGGTACTCATGGCTAAAGTCGGTTACAGCCAGACAGCGAGGGAGTCTATCCTATTTTCACTAGCCCTTGACAAATGAGAGAGAGAGAGAGAGAGAGAGAGAGAGAGAGAGAGAGAGAGAGAGAGACAGAGACAGAGGACAGAGACAGAGACAGAGAGAAAGAGATTCATCATATATATATATATATATATGTATATACGGCATCAGATATATATATATATATATATATATATATATATATATAATATATATATGTGTTGTGTTGTGAGTGTGTGTTGTAGTTAGTAGAATAAAAATGAAATAAATGTTTTATGCATTAACGTTCAATTATTTCTTCCTCTTTTATTTAGCTATTTTTCTTCATATTTACGTCATTTTTAAATTTTTTCCATCAGTCAAAAATAATAATTACAGTTAAAATGCAAGAAATTCATAAATAACATTAAACAAGTTTAAGTGACTTTCTAAATTTGAAATGTTTTTCCCAATAAATAAATAAATTTTCTTAAAAAATTCAGTTCTTGAAACAAGTTGCTATTAAATATTCTTTATTTGAAGAAAAAAATAAATACTGTCGTTTGTCTGCCTCGTAAGGAATATCAAAATCACCGAATCAGTAATAAGAAAAATAACAACAACTTTAAACTCAAATTGTAATTGCCAAATATATATATATATATAATATATATATATATATATATATATATATATATATATATTATGGTTTTTGGTAAATTTCTATGACTTACATTCTCAATCAACACATTACTTTTTCTCAAAAAGTTGACTGCAGCAGATGTTACCACATCATGCCTGAATAAAATCTTTTGTGTGATGTGTGTGTGTGTGTATGTGTGCATGTGTGAGATGGGAGGAGGGCAGATACACAGACACACACACACACACACACACACACACACACCACACACACAATCTTTCTATTCCCTCTATTACTCTTTGTTTCTCTGTCCTTCAACACCAGAATTTTTTTTTAATGAACATATGAAATAATTGTTGAAATGGTGGTGTTGTGTGTGTGTGTGTGTGTACGAGGGGAGAGTAAAAAAGTAACGCCATTTTGTTTAGGACAGGTATAATTACCAACACAGGAACATGTACCATGCATCAAAATAAAGCTGGTCCTCTGTGAATCACATCCTTACTTCTCCACATAGTCACCGTTTCTCTCAATAGCAATGTTCCACCTTCGAATGAGAGCATGTATCCCTTCCCCGTAAAATCTGTTGACTGTTCTTTGAGCCACTTCATATTTCACTTGAATAATGCTTGCCTCTCAAACCTTCTTTTATGGGGCCGAATAGAAAATAATCTGTAGTGGCTAAATCTGGTGAGACAAGTAAGTGAAATCTGTATTGTAGAAGTGGCCCAAAGAACAGTCAACAGAGGTTTATGGATACATGTTCTCATTTGAAGGTAGAACAATGCTATTGAGAGAAACGTTGACTATGTTGAGAAGTTGGGATGTGATTCCGAGAGGACCAGCTTCATTTTGATGTATGATTCATGTTCCTGTGTTGTTAATTATACCTGTGCTAAACAAAATGGCATTACCTTTTTGACTCACCCTCGTATGAATGCAAGTTGAAAAGTTTAAAAAGTAGTGACATTTTATTAAAAAAATAATCTTCTGTTTTTGTCTGTCTATAGACACTGTGAAACTGGGTCTATTTTGCAGACATACTACGATAAGCTAAAAAAAAAAAAAAAAAAAAGAAAATTAAAAAAATTTTTTTGTCTAAAAATAATCATTATTCATTTAAATCACATACATACATACATGAACACATACATAAAAACGCATACACAAATAGACACATACACACACATAGAGTTATTAAATATTGTTTTTTACAACCAGGACTTTTAGAACGTATAAACTTTATTTGAAATATTTCAGTGATATCAGCCATTGTGTCTACAGCGCCATCTTTGTTGCATGAGTTGTTATGTATTACCTCCTTCAGTGTCTTCACAAAGTCCCGGTAGGTGGTGCTATAAAAAGTGTAACAACGCCCAACTGTGACTTCATGAAACTCTGCAGAGTATCATCTTCATGGTCTCCTTCTGACAGACAAAAACAAAAAAATGGCGATCACACTTTCCAAAGTTCTTATTATTTATTTTGTATTATTTAGTGAATGTTAAATTATTCAATGATGGTAACAAAAATCGCAATATGAGGAAGGTAAAAAAAAAAATATATATATATATATAATAATATCTTATAATATTATCTCTTTCAGCTAGTATATTAGATCTAGAAAAAAATGTGTAAAAAAAATGTGTCAAAAAATCAGTACCCATCAAGAATGAATGACTAAAAGCATCGTCGGCATAAAATAACCCAATTGGTCGACATGCCGTAAAATCCAACCAACCAACTAACCAAACACCCAACCAATCAACAAGTTTTCTATTATATATATCTGATAAATCTATAAATCTAAAAAAATCTATAAATCTATAAAAATATATCTGATGTAAATCAATATAGGTCTAAGGCCTATCAACTGTTCCTTATATTTAAAAAAGTTATTTTATTTCCACTGAATATTTATATTCTTTCCACAACACCCTTGGGAAAGGTATGAATCCTACTCTCCCTCCAGCTATGGGTAAATAGCAGGGCAGACTGGGCTCTTTAACCATGGCTAGGTAACCAGTCTAGAAGAAGGAAAGCTCTGAATTCAAACCTGTTGAACTCCGCTTAAGAAATTGTCACATCCTGCTTGTGCGGATGAGTTGGTAGATATATATATATATTCTTTCCACAATTTGCCTTATCTAACTTGGCCTTAAAAGAGTTAAAAAATGAGGCATTCACTACATGAGATCGTAGTTTATTCTATGAATCTACTACCCTGTTATTAAAATAATTTTGCCTAACGTTTGTTTTGCAAACATTTTTTTTTAAGTTTTAATTTATGACTCCTGGTATTGGTTTTTTGAGCAACGTTTAAAATTTGTTGAATAAAATCGATGAATATATTTATAGATTTCAATCATATCTCTTCTGGTTCGTCAATGAGTCAAACTTGGTATGTCAATCTTCCTAAGTCTCTCGAAATGTGTTTTTTAATCATTCATGACCTTACATGCCCAGTATAAGCTTAAATTCTATGTAAAGGAGCATTAGGCTTATAAAGTCGTAAGTAAGTACAGTCGTCGGGGCGGCCTAAAGTCGGTATCAGCCAGTCAGCGAGGGAGTCTATCCCCTTTTCAATAGCGCTAGACCAAGGAGATTGTTTTTGGCGTCTGAGAAGGCCGGAGAAGATGAGGACAATAGTACGAATAATCCAAATAATAATACTTTTTATTTGTATATAATAATCTTTTGCTGGCACACAGATAGTTTACTGAATTTCATCTCATAGAAATGTGTTTGTCCTACAGTTGTAAGTAAAGTAAAGTTGTCGGGATGGCCTAAAGTCGGTATCAGCCAGTCAGCGAGGGAGTCTATCCCCTTTTCAATAGCGCTAGACCAAGGAGATTGTTTTTGGCGACTGAGGTGGATCGCCAAACCTACCATCAGCTCCTTACTTTACCGCACAGATCCCTTTACTCCTCATACGCTGAGTTGGCGAGGACCGGTATCGAACTAGGAACCTTGTGGTTACTAGCCGAACGCTCTACCGACTGAGCTAACCCGGCCCCTTAGGCTTATAGGTTTAGGGATTAAAATAAAATTAAAATAAGAAATAACAACTTCCCAGGAGGCACCAGACAGGAAGAATCCTCTTGGCACGCACAGAAACAAATCCCATTTCTCCTCTCCAATAGCTAGCTATGAACCTAGAAATAAAATCTAAAACCTAAAAGTATCTTTTGACAAGACTTGAAACCGGATCAATAGCTTTAACCTTTACTCCCACACGAAAGTGTCCTTGGTATGTATGACGTTAAACTGCATCTAATCGTGAAGTGCCAATTGTGGATCCCTAGAGAGTGTGGAGTACCCTTTCATAGCCATTACTCCCAGATCCACTCTGACTCGGAATGGTAGTACCTGTTATGGCCTCATCCATGGGTTAAATAGAAAAATGAGTGAAAAATGTGTTCAAAAATGAGTACCCATGAAGAATGAATTAAGTAAAAACGTCTTTGGCATGAAATAACCCAATAGTGGTTTACCTGCCATAAAATCCAGCCAACCAACCAACCAACAAACCAACCAACAAATTTTCTATTGGGTTTGTATCTGGCTATGCTGGCGGGATTTTTATTAAGTGAAAACTTTGAAACTTTTTTTGACAATGTGAGCGATAGACAACTTTTCCGAATCTGAAGGCGAAATGATTTCCATGAATCTACTCTTTAGCTTGAAGCTTCTTTCTTATAATCTGAATCACTCAAAACATTTCTTGTCCGTTTTCTTGTCATTTTCTGTCTTTATTTTGACACCGACATCATTTCGAAAGGGATCTATAATTTTATTGTCGACTATACAAACCAGAAACTATACCACCTCCTCTTTTGTTCTAAGTTGCTCGTCTTCCTTCATGACCTGTCTGACCTTTAACCCTGTCCACTCTGACCGGGAGTGGTAGTACCTTTTAGGGTACCATCTATGGATTAAATAGAACAAAATGATTTAAAAAATGTTTTAGAAATTGAGTTTGAAAAAAAAAAAGAATGGATAATAAAAACGTCCACGACATAAAATAACCCAACAAGGGTTAACATGCCGTAAAATCCAACCAACCAACCAACCAACCAACCAACCAGCCATCCCACACGTATCTTTCCGCTAGAACTGGAATAGATAGCATGGTCGAGATCCAAGAAATAAAACGCTTGGGGTTCAGAAGGAAATCAACGAACACGGTGTGAGTCGAAAGTTGAAACGTGGGTATCGAAATCTGGCATAAAGAAATAGAAATATACTTCTTGTTTTATGTATTTACTCAACCCTTCCGCCCCGGATAGGATGTGGCACAAGGCCAATTTTCAAGCGGAGTAAAGTTTGTTTTGAATTCAGAGTTTTTGAAACGGGCCGGATTAGCTCAGTCGGTAGAGCGTTCGGCTAGAAACCACAAGGTTCCTAGTTCGATACCGGTCCTCGCCAACTCAGCGTATGAGTAGCACAGGGATCTGTGCGGTAAAGTAAGGAGCTGATGGTAGGTGTGGCGCTCCACCCCAGACGCCAAAACAATCTCCTTAGTCTAGCGCTATTGAAAAGGGGATAGACTCCCTCGCTGACTAGCTGATACCGACTTTAGGCCGCCCCGATGACTTACTTTTACTACTTAACCTTTAAAGGTTACTACTTAACCAAGAGTAAAGACCCTACTTTTCTCTGCTATTTACCCATAGCTAGGGGGAGGAAATGAAGACATAAAAAAGTTTCTACTCCCTATGAAATATTGGCTCTTGTTAATTTTCAAAGTCAGTGCTCTTATATGTATTTACCCAACCCCTTCGGGACGGAAAAAATGTGCCAAAAGATCAATTTTTCAAGCGGAATACAGATGGTTTAAATTCAGAGTTTTCCTTCTCCTAGATTGGTTGCCTATCCAAGGCTAAATAATCCAGTCTTCTCTTCTGTTTACCCATAGCTGGGGGAGGGTGGGAAACGATGAATTCACGTTTTTCATAAGAACTTTAACGTGACGTAAAACCGCAAACAGCCCCGTTCAGGATTCGAACTCAGCTGGCTAATCTAATTTTCTACAATGATAACCGTGACGCTAAGCGCAACTATAAATGGTTTAACACAGTCAGATGAAAGCTTATTAGCTACGTTTACCTATTTAAGTATATTTGGTGGTTTAGCTCAGTTGGTCGAACACCTATCTAGGAATCGCAAGGTTCCTGGTTCGATACCGGTCCCTACAAACTCAGCGCATGAGTAGAGCAGATTGGTTAATCTGATCTTTGGGGCAAAATGGGGAGCCGACAGCAGGTGTAGCACTCCTCAGCAAAAACAATCTCCCTGGTCCAGTGCTAGCGAAAAGGGGATAGATTTATTCGCTTCCCGGCTGATACTGTCAATAGGCCACTCCACCAACTTTATTTTACTAACTTATTCATTTATCCTGAACTAGAAGCGGCTACCCAGTGTCGCCTGGGTAGAGGGGAGCGGAAACCAGGTGTATTGATCTATTCACTTTTGTGATTTACAAATGCTGGATATCTTAAAGTAGAATTCTAATGCTATTTCTATGTATAGCTTAATTTTTAAATGTCTTTGAGTATAAATCAAATCTTCATAATTTTTGCAAGCACTGGCGATATCTATATATATATATATATATATATATATATATATATATAACAGCCCTTCCGCACGAGTGGGATGGGACACAGGAACAATTTCTTGAGCAAAGTTTACCAGGTTTGAATTCAGAGTTTTCCTACTCATAGACTGCTTACCTAGCCACGGTTAAAGAGCCCAGTCCGCCCAACTATTTACCCATAGCTAAAGGGAGAGTAGTTAGATTCATACCTTTCCCAAGGGTATTAGCGCCATGTGAAATGCAAACAGCCTAGTCCAGGAGTTGAACTCGGATTGACGAGTCCATTTCCTACGACTCTAACCGTTACACCACGCGCCTCCCACCCAGCATATAGTCCGGACCTATATCGCTCAAATCTGTGTTCCAGACCATGGCTCACTTACGGCACACGTGCCGCTTCAACACTCAAGAGGGAGTGACTGGTTGTTTAGTTGGTTGGTTGGTTGGTTGGTTTTTACGGCATATCAACCCTTGATGGGTTATTGTATGCCGGAGACGTTTTGTTTTATTTATTATTGACAGGTACTCAATTTTTTAAATCAATTTTTTAAACACATTATTAAAAACTAATTTTTTTCTATTTAACCCATATATGGAACTTTAACAGGCACTACCACTCCGGGTCAGAGTGAAACTGGAAGTAATAGTGATGAAGGGGCACTCCAGAATTTGGAGCCTCACCATCAGATAGCTTAACACCATAATCTGTGAATTTTTGGTTGGTTGGATTTTAAAGCAAGTCAACCCTTTTTGGGTTATTTTATGCCTAAGAAGTTTTGTTCTATTCATTATTGAACATTTTTAAAAAGTGCTTGGAAAGTTCACGTTTCGATAGAGATGTTGGTACGAATTATCTAAAAAAAATCATAACAAACAAAAGAATAAATAAAATAAAATAAAAAAGCAGCAACGTATTGATTCCTGATTTAGTTCATTTAAGTTTAGAAGCAACTACTCAGCGTCACCTGGGTAGAATCTGGATAAATTCTGGTGTATTGATTTCTGTACTTTTTAGATTTACAAATTCTGGATATTTGAAAGGTATTCATTTTTTTTACTCAATTTTTCTTAAACACTAAAAAAAAAAAACTCATTAAAAGCAAATAAGTTATCAAGATATTGCAAATCTTTAGAATCCTCCTAGTTATATAAGAAGAAATAAAATAGATAAGAAATAATGAAGTCTCCCCTCATGATTCAGTTTGATTTGGTTCAAATATTTTATCTATTCATTTATGTATTTATTCATTTCAATGCTCCAGGCTTTTGATTAGATAACTTTGTTCAAACGAATACATAGCTTGAAGGGAAAATATTTTATGCTTAGCTAAACTAAAAGAAAATTTCTATAAAATTCAGAAATCTTGAAATTATAAACCTATAAGAACATTTTGAAAAAGTGCTAGGAAAGTTCACGTTTCGATAGAGATGGTGGTACGAATTATCTAAAAAAAATCATAACAAACAAAAGAATAAAATAAAATAAAATAAAATAAAAAAGCAGCAACGTATTGAATCCTGATTTAGTTCATTTAAGTTTAGAAGCAACTACTCAGCGTCGCCTGGGTATAAATTCTGGTGTATTGATTTTTGTACTTTTAAGATTTACAAATTCTGGATATTTGAAAGGAGAATTCCAATGCTCTTTCTATGTATATTTTGATTTTTAAATATCTTCGAATGTAAATCAAATCTTCATAATTTTTTGCACAAAAAGCAAGAACCGGTGATATTTAATGTGTATATATATATGTATTTAATGGGCCGGGTTAGCTCAGTCGGTAGAGCGTTCGGCTAGAAACCACAAGGTTCCTAGTTAGATACCGGTCCTCACCAACTCAGCGTATGAGTAGCACAGGGATCTATGCGGTAAAGTAAGGAGCTGATGGTAGGTGTGGCGCTCCACCTCAGACGCCAAAACAATCTCCGTGGTCTAGCGCTATTGAAAAGGGGATAGACTCCCTCGCTGACTGGCTTACACCGACTTTAGGCCCCCCCCGACGACTTTACTTATATATGTATTTACTTTGTCGTTAATTGTTTTATTTTCTTAGTTTCATCCAGATATACATACATACATACATATCATTTGCTGTTTATATATATATTGATTAAAAAAATAAATACTTTGCTTCAAGTCACTGAGTAGAATTTTGTTTTGCTAGCAAAGGTAGAGAAAACTTACAGAACGAAGAATGATGATCT
>CM042159.1:20028805-20063805 GCA_023376005.1 Doryteuthis pealeii | reverse complement strand
TCTGATAAAATATTTACTTTTCTCTATTTGGATCTATTACAGTCTCTCTCTCTCTCTCTCTCTCTCTCTCTCCTCTCCTCTCTCTCTTCTCTCTCTCTCTCTCTCTCTATATATATATATATATATATATATATATAGTGAGGTGTATAATTCCATTTGATGTTCAATTGTAATGTTACAGGCTAACTTCAGTGAGAGCATAATGTGCCTCGTACCAATATGTGGATGAACGTAGCGAATAAATAAAGGAAAAAACATTTTTTGCCGATGTCTGATGATGCCGTTGAAATTTGCAGTTGAAATAAATTATTACATGAAATGAATTTAAAGTTTTTTTAAAAATTTATTCCATATATATATAAATATATATATATATGTGAAGAGAGGAAATAAATCCGACGGTATTTAATATATCAAGAAAAATGAAAAAACACAGGTTTAAATGGGTTAAGTGGTGAGTGCATTGTGCACAATGTTTCCTTCAATACACACACTAACAGCGCTACATACTCACACCTTAAAATAGAATATTTGATGTCATATTTCAAAACTGTCTCCTTTTTTCAAACTTCAAAAATTTTAAACAGACTGAATAAGAAGGATTACCACTCACTTTTTCTCATCATTCTGTGATATATAATTTCTTATCTTATGCCCTGAAGATGATCTATTTAATAGATCGAAACACTGCAGCGTCGGCCAATAAACTCACCACTTAACCCATTTAAACCTGTGTTTTTTCATTTTTCTTGATATATTACATATCTATATATATGTGTGTGTGTGTGTGAAGAAAAAATGGAAGTGAATCCGACAGTATGTAATATTGTAAAAATTGAAAAAACACAAGTTTCATAAACGAATAATGTTTATTACGCCTACTCTGCAATGTTTCGATCTGTTTAGATAGACCTCCATCAGGGTTTCGTTGGTTTAAGGAAAAAATAAAAAAAATCTGCGAGCTTTTCTTCCGCATATTTGAAGATCTATAAAAAGAAGCCCAACACACCAAAAACAGAGGCTCGCAGACTTTTCAGTAATAACTTATTTTTTCCTTAAAGCACCGAAAGCCCTGATGAAAATCTATCTAAACAGACCGAAACACTACAACGTAGGCGTAATAAACATTATTTTTTATGAAACTTGTGTTTTATCAATTTTTACAATATTAATATATATATATATATATATATATATATATATATATATATATGTGTGTGTGTGTGTGTGTGTGTGTGTGTGTGAAGTAAAACTACATCTCCACTATTCCCAAATCCACTTTTAGGGTTCTTTTTTATGGGTTAAATAGAAAAAATTAGTTTAAAAATGTGTTAAAAATTGAGTTTGAAAAAATAATTGAATACCATCGAGACTGCATTTTTTAAAAATTATTCGGCATTAAATAACCCAAGAGTTGATGTTTTAAAGAGGCACTTCTTCCACGTCGTTGTCGTGTCAGTACTACTGTACGGCTGCACCACCTGGACCCTAACGAAGCGACTAGAGAATAAACTAGATGGGTGCTGCTCAAGAATGTTGCGTGTGATCCTGAACAAGACGTGGAAACAACAACCCATGAGAAAACAGCGGTACAGCCACCTGCCACATATCACCCAAACCATTCGAGTAAGACGGACAAGACACGCAGGATACGGCTGGAGAAGCAAGGACAGACTCATAATGGACGTCCTCCTATGGAAGCCAGCACATGGACACGTCAGTGTAGGGCGACCAGCAAAGACGTACATTGACCAGCTCTGTGCGGATACAGGATGTTACATAGAGGAGCTTCCGAGAATGATAAGTGATAGGGACGGATGGAGAGAGATACTCACGGATATCCGTGCTAACAGCACGACATGATGATGATGAAAGCTGATTTGAATTAAAAATATTCCTACTGGTTGCTTTAGTTAAGCTAAAAAGCAGAATCTGTCCTACTATTTACACATAGCTGAAGAGAGGAGGGTATATATATATATATATATATATATATATATATTATATATATATAAAGTAAAAGTAAAAGTAAAGTCGTCGGGCGGCCTAAAGTCGGTATCAGCCAGTCAGCGAGGGAGTCTATCCCCATTTCAATAGCGCTAGACCAAGTAGATTGTTTTGGCGTCTGAGGTGAAGCGCCACATCTACTATCAGCTCTTTACTTTACCGCACAGATCCCAGTGCTACTCATACGCTAAGTTGGTGGTATCGAACTAGCAACCTTGTGGTTTCTAGCCGAACGCTCTACCGACTGAGCTAATCCCCCCGCACGTGCTGGATGTGACACAAGGTTAATTTCTTAAGCAGAGTTTAACATGTTTGACTTCAGAATTTTCCTTCTCCTAGACTGGTTACCAAGCAAAAAATTAAAGAGCCCAGTCTGCTCAACTATTTACCCGTAGCTGGAGCGAGAGTAGTTAGATGCATACCTTTGCCAAGGGTTATAGCGCGATGTGAAATGCAAACAACCTCGTACAGGATTTGAACCCCGGTCGACATGTCCATTTGCTACGATTATAAGGGTGACTCCACGCGCCTCCATAAACAGGACAGATATTGGCGCGAAGCAAAATACAAAAAGTCTCGTCCAAGAGTTTTAATCAACGATTCAATTCCTACGCACGAATCCATAATATGATAAACATATTAGGGTGACTTCTAAGTCTTTGTATGTTCATGGGGTATAATCTCTTAATCCATTGCTCGAGAGTTCGATCCTCACTAGCGGATCAATTATTAGGAGCATGATCTCTAATAAGAAGATTATATATATATATATATATATATATATATATATATATATATATTGTGTCTAGCCACACTGAAGAGGCATGATATGCCGAAACACGTGTCTATGGATGACTTATTTTAATTAATATATATATATATATATATATATATATATATATATATATATATATATATATATGTGTGTGGGGGGGGTCTGTGTGTGGGTTTAATCTCTGATACGTCTTAGATTCTCTGATTTGTATTTAGTACCAGACACTTATATATATATATGTGTGTGTGTGTGTGTGTTGTGTGTGTGTGTGTGTGTGTGTGTGTAATCACTGATACGTCTTAGATTGTCTTTGATTTGGATTTAGTACCAGACTCTTAAGATCAAATTGATGCCATCCTCCATCGGATGCCATCACCCGGGATTACTCTAATCACCGGTCAGATAAGGAGGGAGAAATAAGTTTCCTTTGAACAGCTAAGCCGGTTGAAACCAAGTATTGGAAAAAAGCGAATCAAGTCACAATTTTAAAGACCTAATCAAATCAACGATATAAAAAATAATCAATGAAATGTATTTTTAAAGAGAAATTATTTTTTTAATCGTCAACCTCATAAGATCAAAGGTTTTTTCTTTTTTTTTTTAAAGTAACTATTTAACCTACTTTGATCAGTTTTGTTATGAACCTGATTTCAAACGAATCGGGAAACAACAATCTTCGAAACACGATGCTCTTGTTAATAACTTGGCGAATTCTGTTGATGTGGCATGGTTTCATGTCCTTCTTGCAGATGTCTCTGAAGCGTTGGAGTGGTCTCCCTACCGGTCGGGAGCCTTTCTACTAATTCGCCATACAGTAGGTCTTTGGGTCTGCGGCCTTTGACCGTCCTCCTGACAGGTCCAAGCCAGCACAGGCGCCTTTCACAGATGATGGGAACATGGTGTTCATGTTTGCCCGGTCCAGCACATCTGTGTTGGGCACTTTGTCTTGTCAGCGAAGTATATATATATATCCGATTCTAGTTGTACGTATTCATTAGATGTATTGATAGATTAAATAAAGTAATAATCGCTGGTTTGGTTTGGTTTAGTTTAGTTTACGGCACATCAAACACATTGGGTCATCTAATGTTCACAGAAATATAGAAAGAATAATCATTCTTTGCAGAAAGCTAGTTTGGTTGAAAGATCGGACCATATGATCTTTAGGCACCCCTTTTTGATCTCGATTCAGAAGGACATGTTTTTCATTTACACCGTCAATTGTTAACACGATTTTTAGAGTTTTTTTTAAATTATGAAACTAACCCATAACCCTAATCCCTAACCCTAATCCCTAACAAACAACCGGATATTGACGGTATAAATGAAAAACATGTCCTTCTGAATCTAGATCAAAAAGGGGTGCCTAAAGGTCATATGGTCCGAAATATCTAGCTACAGCTTGAAATACATAATATTCATTGATAATCTATACTATCATTTGAACAAGTAATTCAATATAGAAGAATTAACACCTACCCCTTGACAGGCATCATGGCATCTGAGAGCAGATAAACTGTTGATATTAGATTGTGTTATAGAGTAGCTAGCACCCCTTTTAGCACTATATGAGATGGCCTAGCCCATAGCCTTAAATAGTCTATGATTAAAGTAGATTAACTAGCTGAATAATATTCGGACTGGCTTTGCTGCGTTGGCTATACCGAACCGACCCTCCTTTTTTAGTGTAAGTTTGTCTTGCTAATTGTTTGTACTTATTTGTTCTGTGTTTGTATGCACCCGTTCACCGGATGCTGATTCTTAATAAACGTGTTAAGCTCACCATTCTTCTGTGTATCTTTCCACCTCGTGACACAAGGACTTCAACAGTGAATTAATAAGCTGATTAATATTCGGACTGATCTTACTGCGTTTTACTATACAGCATTTTGACCCTCCTCTATTTCGTGTAAGTGAATTGTTTTGTAACTTATTGTTCTGTGTTTTTGTTTGTATCCGTTAGCACAGGATACTGGTGCTGAAAAAATATATTAAGCACAGTTACGTAGAAATATTTATTTTTGTATTCTTGCTAGAATATTTCGAAAAGCAATAAACATAGATAAGAGAAAAGTAATTAAAATATATGCAGCTGTAAAAGAATTACTTGTAGTTATGCTAACATTATAAAGTAAGTAAGTATTTACTATATAAGCAACGTCATTCTTTCAGTACTAGCAAGAACTGTGGATATAAACTCGGGTCGACGAGTCCATTTCCTACGACTCTAACCATTACCATGCACCTCCACTGTATATAGTCTCCTTCCAGGGAGCGCTACTATGGATCGAACCCATTACTAACAAGCGTCAATAACCAACACGTACCTAAGAACATTGATGGGTCCAGTGAATTCAACATGTAACCGAGACCCTGGTTACTCTTGTTATAACCAATACTAGCAGGACCTGTTTATATACCACATTATGATAATTTAATTATTACAAGCCTTGATATGTCTATTTAAGAGCTATTACTTTTACTTCAATATCTAAAAAGTATAATAATTTTGATTTAATTCTCTCTCACTCTTTTTTTCTTTCATGTTTTCATTATGTTTGATTGTGTAATAGACTAGCGTTATCGCTTCCGATCGCTCTCCCCCTTCCTCTATCTTTCCCCTACTCTATTTCTTTATTTTTTTCTTGCTTTCTTGTTATATTTTTTCTATGTAGCATGTCCTTTTTCTTCTCTCTCTTTCTTTATGATAAAAACGGAATAGTCTATTATTTAGCTGAGGTGACGACACTCATAAGAAATAACAACTATAAGTAACACCAGATAATCAGGATTTACATGTTTCCATTTCGTCTTGAACGATTTGTTTGGACGGTTTCATTTTTAACCAGAGGGTGTTGCAAGATGATAACGGTCGCACAAAATCAGGAACTCGAGTATTATCTTTCAGTACAGTTTGATTTATCATATGACGAAACCAGTTTAACAATTATTGTGTAACGTTGGGATCGCAATTTAAAGATTGTAGGTTATAATTGTCATATACTATCTCTGAACGGTGATTAACGATCGTCTATCTGGGTAACTGCTATTCTGGATCGCAGAAGCTGGATCTGTTGTTGAGCTGACATTTTGTCTGTTCTCCGGGTTCAAAAACTACTTACAACATTACGACAGCTTAAGTAAATAAAGTTCAAACTGTATTGAATATTATATTATCAAACTAATGAAAACAAAAATTTAATGAAACCAACAACAAATGCAATTGTATACTGAATAAATAATTTAACTCAATTCATCAAACGAAAAATAATTAGTATTATTTGGACTATTGTCCTCATCTTCATTGTTATCTGTACCGGCCTTCTTCAGGTATTTCTTGTCGGACTCTGGAACCTTCTCGGACTCTGGAACCTTCTTTTCGTCATCGGGAACCATCACGGAACTTTGAACCTAACCCGTTTATTCAGTCCACGGGGTATCATTTTCTCATTCTGCTAACCATAGCTGAGGTACAGGTGTTAAGCTGTGTTAATTACGATTCTATGTTAATACTGACCCTGACCAGGATTGAACCTACAGTCTAAGAATAACTCTCACTTAGAACAGTCTTAACCTAACTCCTTTATCCACTCGGCTATGTGTCCACTTGTATCAGACAGAGGAATAAACTATCTTTCAAAGAACGTTTATGGGTAGAGAAAATGGTTCAATACCAAAAATAAAAATAAATATTTGGTATATACGAGTATAGGCAGGTTCTCATTTTATGTTAATTAGGTGAAGGAGTTGAAGTGGTGGGAAGCTCTGAAAGTAGTTATACTAACGAGAATAGAGCCTCTTCGGGTTGAATTAAGAGTTTTCATTCTCCTAGACCGGTTGCCATACCAGGATTAAAGAGCCTAGATATACTTTTCTTTTTTGCGTTCTTAATAACGAACACAAGACGTTGTTGTTTCTTTATGTGAAAAAGAAAGACTTCAACAAGCTCTATTCAATGGTATAATTGATTTAATCTAGCAGTAAATAATTATTGAGTAAAATACAAAATAGGCCTCAACGGTGTCGCGGGATATAGATATTGATTAAAACGGGTTCCTTATATTCTATTAAATAGAATCTATCGTCATAAAATCGAAATTATTATCGGTAAGTTAAGAGTTATTGTTTTGGGAATTATGTTTTATGTGAATCATAAACATTAATTTGGGGAGAGTTTTCCAATTGTTCCAACAAAGAAGCGGTGTAAAAAAAGTAATTTCCAATTGAACGAATTCTTGGTAAATTGCTTTTACAACAAATGAAAATATGTCGATTCTTGGAGATGATTTAGACGTTGGTGAAAATTGAAACTTTCCAAGGGATTTATTTATTTTCTTTTGGAGGGGGGGTTGTTCAGTTTAATTTAATTGTCTATCGCTATAAAACAAATTCTTTTGTTTAGATATTTTTGCTTTAGTTTTTACTTTATTCGAAATCGAAAATGGCTTTTGTAATTATCCACAACACCATCAAATGCTGAAATAATAATAATAATAATAATAATAATAATAATAATAATAATAATAATATAATAATAATAAAATGAAAAATAACTAGAAATCATGGTACACACCATCAGAATATATAGACAAGACATAGGGATGGAATTTGGAATCGAAAAATGTGCTATGCTAGTAATAAAAAAGAGAAAAAGAAAATTAATGGACGGAATACAACTAACAAATCAGGACACAATAAAATCACTTGAAGAAAAAGAAACTTACGAATACTTGGGAATTTTAGAAGCGGACAATATCAATCAAACAGAGATGAAAGAAAGAGTTAAAAAAGAATAACTCGGAAGGACAAGAAAGCTCTTAGCAACCAAGGTCAACAGCAGAAATCTTATCAAATGAATAAATACCTGAATCGCCCCGGTTATAAGATACTCTGAGCCATTCTTAAAATGAACAAAAGAAGAACAGATAGACCAAAGGACTAGAAAATTAATGACGATGCAAAAGACTCTACACCCTAGAGATGATAAAGATAGGCTATGTGTTTCAAGAAAAGAAGGTGGAAGAGGTCTTGCCAACATAGAGGACTGTGTAGAGGCCACAATCCAAGGACTCGAAGAGTATACAAAAAAGAGCAAAGAAGGATTACTTATAGCAGCCAACAACAGCATATGTAATGTATGGAAGAAAAACAACAAAAACTAGAAAATAAAGATGGGAAGAAAAACAATAATATGGACACTTTAAACGACAAATCGGAGAGGCTGCACATAAAAAGACCTGGACATGGATAAGAAGAGGAACCTCAAGAAAGAAACTGAATCACTAATAATTGCTGCACGAAATAATGCCATAAGAACATATTATATCAAAGCAAAAATTGATAAGACGCAACGAAACAGTAAATGTAGGACTGTGCGGTGACAGAGATGTGACTGTAAACCATGTATTAAGTGAATGTAGCAAACTAGCACAACGGGGATACAAAGCTAGGCACGACTGGGTTGGGGGTGATCCACTGGGAATTATGTAAAAAATTAAATTTTGACCATACAACAAAATGGTGTATGCATAAACCAAAATCTGTTCTTGAGAAAGAAACGCATAAAATTCTCTGCGACTTCGAATAAAGACGGATCGCCTTATCTCAGCCAGGAGACCAAACCAAGTATTGATTAACAAAAAAAAAAAAAAATAAATAAAAAATAAAAAAAAATAAAAAGAAGAAAACAGAAAGGAGAACTTCTCAACTAGTAGACTTTGCCGTTCCAGCAGATCACAGGGTGAAGATGAAGGAAAACGAAAATATAGACCTTTTCTGAGAATTGAAAAAGCTGTGGAATATGAGGGTGAAAGTGATACCAATTGTAGTTGGTGCACTTGCAACCGTCCCAAAAAGCTTGGAAAAAAACTGGAGGAACTAGAAATCAGTCCATTATCTGGTCCATTATTTTGCTGAGGTGACGACATACATAAGAGATAAGAATTCGACGGATAAGCAACACCAGATAATCAGAATTTATATTTTTGCAGATGGACGATTTAGCCGGTCTAATTTTTAGCCAGAGGGTGTTGCAAGTATATAACGGCTGTACAATTAAGGAACACGAGTAATAATAATAATAATAATAATAATAATAATAATGAATGGACGGATTTAAAATGCTACACATGTAATAATAATAATAATAATAACATATATATATATATATATATATATATATATATATATATATATAGAGAGAGAGAGAGAGAGAGAGGAGAGAATGGAAAGAGCCAATAGGTTAGCATGGGACATTTTTAAGGATGAATCGGAATAGTACACATGGCATTTTTCCTACAGGGTGAGAAGTATCACGCGCGAAGTGGGTGAGAGGAAGTGTGATAGGTGAGAATGTTAGGTGGGTTTGGGACAATGCGCTGACAGAGCGAGACGCGGTTCTCGCTCCGGGCAATCTTGTCTTGGGATAAAATCTCATGAGAAAAAGAAAAGTCGCATTGTGTTATTTCTAAAAACAGTTAATGGCACAAAGTTGGTTTCCAGACTCCAAACATCAAGGAAGCATCAGTCAACTCAGCATCAGTCCAGCAACTGGATTCGAGCCTCTCTACGTAGCAGAGAAGATGAGATAAGTCGTTCTTCTTTGCACTTTTCCTACTGACCAAATTGAGATTCCCCCATAAAGGCAAATGGAGTCATAAATCTCCCGTGTTTAATGTTAGAAGAGAATAACTGATTTATTCTGTATTAAAAGCATTAATAATTCAGGACTCTTGAGATTGTATTAACATTCATCGAGGTTAACTTGTAATTAGAAAGATTTGAATTAATATCAAAAGGTGAAGTGGAAGAGGCCAAATTTGAATCATTCAAACGGCTTTAATGTCTCTTTTCTCTTTGGATATATCAGGGTGACTGCAATAAATTTAGAACGTCAATGTAATCTATGTGTATTTGGTCGACAAAATAAGTGACTTGACTTACAGTCTGCCAAAATCTATCTATCTATCTATCTCTCTATCTATCTATCTATCTTATTTTGTATCTATTATATCTGATCTATCTATCTATCTATCTTATTTTGTTCTATCTATCTATCTATCTATCTATCTTATTTTGTTCTTTATATCTATCTATCTATCTATCTTATTTTGTTCTTTATATCTATCTATCTATCTATCTATCTTATTTTGTTCTTTATATCTATCTATTCTATCTATCTTATTTTGTTCTTATATATCTATCTATCTATCTATCTATTTGTATCTATCTATCTATCTATCTATCTATCTATCTTATTTTGTTCTATCTATCTATCTATCTATCTATCTATCTATTTTGTTCTTATATATCTATCTATCTATCTATCTATCTATCTTATATCTATCTATCTATCTATCTATCTATCTTATTTTGTTCTTTATATCTATCTATCTATCTATCTATCTATCTTTCTTATTCTGTCTTTTTTTTATCTATCTATCTATTTATCTATCTATCTATCTCAGTCTGTTCATATATATCTATTGAAATATCACCTATGCAAACAAATGTACTCATATTCCAGTTATTATTTTTAATATTTATTCATATTGTATTTTGTTCTCAATTACCTAGAGTACTCCACACACACACACACACACACACACACACACACACACATACATACATACATATATATATATATATATATATCAGATAAATGTAGTATTAAACGGCGCGACAAGCTCGTCGTGGTGAGAGCGGCGAGTGCTTTTAAATTTGGAATTTATACACCACGTCGGTCTCGTTAAGACAGCAAGTTGGAGGGGAATGAGTCCCCCCCCATATATATATATATATATATATATATATATATATATATATATGTGAAGAAAAAGTAAAAGTGAATCCGACAGTACGTAATATTTGCTTTGTCGGTCAGTCTATTAAAATTTTTTCGAAGGCTCGCTTTTCATTCAACAATTTTTAAATAGACTGACCGACAAAGCAAAAGAGTCTCGCAGATTTCTTATTTTCTGTGATAAATTTATTATCCTCAATTTAACAGAAGCCCTGATGAAGATCTATTGAAAAAGATCGAAACACTACAGCGTAGGCGAAATAAACATCACTCGTTTTTGACCGTTTTTTTCCAATTTTTCACAATATAATATATATATATAATATATATATATATATATATATATATATATATATATATATTATTTTTTTATTTTTTTGTTGGCAACCTTCCGTCTATTTAGACGATGGCGTAGTTTTTTTTTTTTTTTTTTTTTCTTTCTCTCTCTCTCTCACTTACAGCTACGTGAGTGCTGAACAGACCAATCCTCGAATGGCTGTCTCTGGTGCAAAGGCTACAAACAAAAGGTGATGCTTTCTGTAGGTGTTGGGGATGCTGCTGTTTCTCCTTTCTTTTAGCTCTCTTTCTGTGGCAGCTTTTTCCACTCTTCTTCACTTCTTTTTGTTCCTTGTTTGACGAGGAGGCGCCAGGTTGCACGGTCTTCTGCACAAGCCTCCCACGTGTCTATGTCGATGCGGCATGTCTTCAGGTCTCTCTTGCAGACATCTTTGAAGCGTAGGCGTTGTCTCCCTGCCGGTCGGTGCCCTCCACTAGTTCACCATACAGTAGGTCTTATATATATAAAATATATAATATATATATATATATATATATACTCAAATAATTTCCTAAACATGATTACTGGGCTGAGTTATTCATCTCTGGTTGCGTTTAGAAAAGAAATTGGAAGATCCTACTTACTTCAAACATCAGGATGCCCCACCCTCCATCTTCTATCTACTACCATTTTCTTACCTTTTGGTGGTTAATAAAAAACAGGAGTTGAGTGAAGTGAAATCATCTGTTCATAGTAAGTCAGGAGTTGATACTTACCTAAAATGAAAAAGAAAATAATAAAATTAGAGATTTGTCATATCACAGAACCCCCACCCAATATCTTATTATAATGGAGATAAATTTTTATTAATAAAAATTGTTTTACATTATTAATACTGTTGACCATATCTGCGTACTAATAACATGCAATTGTATTTATATATACAACAAAATAGCGGTTTACAGTTTGAACGAGAAGGCTAATTTGCATATTGATATTTAAAATGTAATTTTAATAAATATGGGCTTGGTATTATTGATTTCTAATTGTTTGGTTTTATCTTAAGAAATATAAACAAAAATCTTGTGTATAAATCATAAAGAAATTATTTACAAGAAGAAATAACTGTAAATTATCCTTTACTTCCTATTTTAACTAAATAGTTAAATTAGGAAAATTTACCAATGAAAGAGGGAGTAATGGAAAATGATGGAATAGTTAGTTTCAAAGTTGTTCTATTTTTCGATTATACCCCCTCTGTTGCAGATCTTTTTATCTGCATTCTTAGTCAGTTTCATTAGCCTTTCTAATTTAATACGATATTTCATTACATTAAAACTTAAATACTTGCACCCGGAGGGTGCATATATTTGCTAGTATTAATAATAGAGATTCGATTTCTATCTGTCTGTAACCAAAACTACGTCACGGCTTACGTCAAAATACTCAGAATTGTCAATACATACAATAAAGAACAACCCTGTATTATACATATCTTTATTTATCTTTTAAGATATTCAATATTAATATTAATAAAAGAAATAAAAGCTGTTCATTATAATTCAACATCTGAATCCCTTCCGTTGTAATAATGACAATTTACCTAAATAAACTATGAGATGAATTAAAAAGTTGTTTACTTTAAATGGAAAAAAATTATTTTCCCGAAGCAACAACAGACTAATATCAATAATTTAATTCGTACCTCGAAAACATACGAATCAAAACAGAAAATGTCCCGTGAATTTATTTAAAATGGGCTATTTATTTACGTATTTCAATAATTGAAATGATACAGGTTCTTTTTTTACGTATTTCAATAATAGAAATGATACAGGGTTTTTTTTTCGCTTGTATCATCGCACGCAAAGGAGATTTTCTATAGACAAAGCAATTAAGATATTTCCTTGTCATATGCGAACATAATAACTTTTACCTGTCCACAAATTTATAATGATCGACTATTTTTTATACCATAATTACATTTTCTCCTTTTCAGTAAACACTCCATAATGTTTCAGTAAAAGTTCTTTCTATTTCAAATGTAGCAGTTATGTGATATCAAGTATTCCTATCTAATACAAATACGAGGTGTAATGGTTAGTAGGCTAGATTCGCAGACCATTGTTAGTGAATTCGATTCTCACTGGGTGCCCCATACTGGCCTTGTGCTACATCTAAGCTAAGTTTAGTAAATAAATAGGATATTCAGTATCTAATACACATACTTTGCATACAACTGTATGGTTTCAAGTATTCCTATTTAATACACATAATTTGCACACAGTTGTATGGTTTAAAGTATTCCTATCTAATACAAATAATTTGCACACAACTGTATGGTTTCAAGTATTCCTATCTAATACAAATAATTTGCACACAACTGTACGGTTTCAAGTATATCTATCTAATACAAATAATTTGCACCGTTATATGGTTTCAAGTATTCCTATCTAATACAAATAATTTGAACACAACTATACGGTTTCAAGTATTCCTATTCAATACACATTAATTTGCACACATTATATGGTTTCAAGTATTTCTATCTAATACAAATAATTTGCACAACTGTACGGTTTCAAGTATTCCAATCTAATACAAATAATTTGCACACAACTGTACGGTTTCAAGTATTCCTAATCTAATACAAATAATTTGCACACAACTGTACGGTTTCAAGTTATTTCTATCTAATACAAATAATTTAATTATGGTTTCAAGTATTCGCTAATACAAATAATTTTCACAGTTTATGGTTTTCCAGTAATTCCTATCTAATACAAATAAGTTGCACACAACTGTATGGTTTTCAAGTATTCCTATCTGATACAATAATTTGCACACGTTATATGGTTTCCAGTATTCTATCTAATACAAATAAGTTGCACACAACTGTACGGTTTCAAGTATATCTATCTAATACAAATAATTTGCACCGTTATATGGTTTAAAGTATTCCTATCTAATACAAATAATTTGCACACAACTGTACGGTTTCAAGTATTCCTATCCGATACAAGTAATTTGCACACAACTGTACGGTTTCAAGTATTCCTATCTAATACAAATAATTTGCACACAACTGTACGGTTTTCAAGTATTCCTATCTAATACAAATAATTTGCACACACTGTACGGTTTCAAAAGTATTCCTTATGTAATACAAATAATTTGTGCACACAACTGTACGGTTTCAAGTATTCCTATCTAACAATACAATAAATTTGCACACAACTGTACGGTTTCAAATATTCCTATGTAATACAAATAATTTGCACACAACTGTACGGTTTCCAGTCTTCCTATCTAATACAAATAATTTGCACACAACTGTACGGTTTCAAGTATTCCTATCTAATACAAATAATTTGCACACAACTGTACGGTTTCAAAGTATTCCTATCTAATACAAATAATTTGCACACACACTGTACGGTTTCAAGTATCCCTATCTAATACAAATAATTTGCACACAACTGTAACGGTTTCAAGTATTCCTATGCGATACAAATAATTTGCACACAACTGTACGGTTTCAAGTATTCCTATCTAATACAAATAATTTGCACACAACTGTACGTTTCAAGTGTTCCTATCTGATACAAATAATTTGCAACAACTGAACGTTTCAGTATTCCTATTTAAATAAATAATTTGCACCGTTATATGGTTTTCGAGTATTCATATGTAATACAATAATTTGCACACAACTGTACGTTTCAAGTATTCCTATCATACAAAATATTTTGCAACAACTGTAAAGTATTCCTATCTAATACAAATAATTTGCACACAACTGTACGGTTTCAAGTATTCCTATCTAATACAAATAATTTGCACACAACTGTACGGTTTCAAGTATTCCTATGTAATACAAATAATTTGCACAGTTATATGGTTTCAAGTATTCCTATCTAATACAAATAAGTTGCACACAACTGTATGGTTTCAAGTATTCCTATGTAATACAAATAATTTGCACCGTTATATGGTTTCCAGTATTCCTATCTAATACAAATAATTTGCACACAACTGTATGGTTTCAAGTATTCCTATGTAATACAAATAATTTGCACAGTTATATGGTTTCAAGTATTCCTATCTAATACAAATAATTTGCACACAACTGTATGGTTTCAAGTATTCCTATGTAATACAAATAATTTGCACAGTTATATGGTTTCAAGTATTCCCCTCTAATACAAATAAGTTGCACAAAACTGTATGGTTTCAAGTATTCCTATGTAATACAAATAATATTCAAATTGGATGATGTTCCGCTGGCGTCATCGTTATTTATCGACTGAATCTCGATTAAACCAATCGTAGAACGAAAAGAAATAATTTTTCGCGGGAAACGACGACATATTGGATATCGTCTCTGCCAGAAAATAGACACAAAAATAAAACTGGAGACACAAGAATCAAAATCAAAATTTAAACACAGACATCAATTTCAGTTTGTTATAGACTGGGGCAATTTTAGAAATTTGACGGATCTCATGGAAATCGGCCAATTCGAATTAGCAAAAGCTGAATATATATATATATATATATATATATATATATATATATATGGCATTACTTTTTTACTCACCTCGTATATATATATATATATATATATATATATAATATATTATATTATATATTTGGAATAAAAGGCTTTAAATACCATGGGTATCGTGGTTATGAACCATTTGCATTCGCGTGTATACCACGAGCTTCTTCAGACACTGATATCTAATATTAAGGCCTTTTATTCCAAATAAACTTTGCTCCAATACTGCAACTATTTACAATAATCGCATAAGACATACGAGGATTAAACATTAAGCTCTCATAACGGAACCTGAACTCTAGACAACAAACCTACGGGTAGAGAATTAGGACCCGCTAGAATCACTTGTACAAGAAACTTGGTAAAACGCACCAAAGTATATATATCTAATGATATATATAATATATATATATATATATATATATAATATAATATATATGTACGAGGGTGAGTTAAAAAAGTAATGCCATTTTGTTTAGGGCACGTATGTGTTGAACACTTTGTCTTTGCCAGCGAATGCGTAGGGTGCTGCGTAGGTATCTGAGGTGGAAATTGTCCAGTTTCCTCTCGTGGCTTGATTATGTGGCCCAGGCTTCACTACAGTTGATGAATACTAAGATTAGGCTGTTTACAAACTATACAAATCTTTATCTCATCATTTCAAATGATTGGTTTCTGAAATCTAAGGTAATAAAAACAGACTTCGTTCAAATACTTCTGAAAAGTACATCCAATTGCCGGTTATTTCCTATAAGTCTAACATGATCAAAGGGAACCACTCTTGACTGATAAATTATTTATTTATTTATTGATCTACTAGGAAAAAAGACGACAGGGTTAGGGTTAATGTTAGGGTTTAGGGTTAGGGTTTAGGGTTAGTTTAATGGGAAAATGAATAAATAATTTATCAGTCAAGAGTGGTTCCCCTTTGATCATGTTAAACTTATAGGAATTAACCCAATGGCCTTTATAGTTCATTGCTCGACAGAATATACAGATAATAAATACGAGGATGGGTTAAAAAGATACGCCATTTTGTTTAGGACAGGTACAATTACCAACATAGGAACATGTATCATACATCAAAATGAAGCTGGTTCTCTGTGATCACATCAGTACTTCTCCACATTGTCGATGTTTCTCTCAATAGTAATGTTCCATATTTGAATGAGGCCATGTATACCTGCCCATAAAATTGTGTTGACTGTTCTTTGAGCCACTTCTTCACTACAGATTTCACTTCCTCGTCACTAGAATAATGTTTGCCTCAGACTATCATCTCTTCGGTTCCATGAAAGAGGGTTTGAGAGATTCATTGCTTCATTGATGTGCTTAAACGACTAGAGATAGCTGTTTAAAATTCGTGTTGACATATGTAAAGATTTCAATATCTTTTCTGCGTCGTTTATAATTTTGATACATATACCTTTATTATCCTATTTCAAACTTTAACACTCGCGTAGAGAATAAGACTGATGACATTACGCGTGCAACACAAAGGCTGTAAACCACTCACTTTCCGACAGTTGCTTAGTCATGTGCTTTCCGCAACCAACGAGAGTATCCGGTCACAGGTCAACTTAAGTTCCACGCCTGCCTGTTAAACTGTATAACACTCTATTCAGTAATGTTTTATTTTCCAGTAACTGTTAAATCTAAATCTTTTACACTACATTATAAAATGAATAGGCTATTCATTAAATTTAAATCTTTTCCACTACATTACAAAATGAATAGGCTAAACGGTAGATTTAAATCTTTTACAATACATTACAAAATTACTCTAATTAGCTAACGAAATTTACTTCTGCTTCTACCAAAGACACCGTAACACTTATGAATATCTTAAACAAAATAAGTTCGTCATCTTTTGCCCCCTCGCCACTGTTCTTTTATACTCGGTCTGGCCGAGACGTCACAACTCTCGTCTCGCCAGCTAAGAGAGTTGCCACTATAAATCGCCGCCTCAAGGACACTCACGATTTTTACCTCCACAACTAGTCGGACTCGTCACATGTTTTTTCTTCCGCCGCACACGTGCAACATGCCACCCGCTGTCTCTTCGATCGACGGACTGTTGTTGGCTCATCACAGGTTCGTGAATTTTGCCGTTCGATCTCGCTACAGAATAGGCTAACTGTTAAATTTAAATATTTTACACTACATTACAAAATGAATAGGCTAACCGTTAAATTTAAAAAAAAATCACATTACATTACAAATCAATAAGCTAAACGGTAGATTTAAATTCTTTTACATGACATTACAAAATGAATAGGCTAATTATATATTAGGGGTGAAAGCCTGTCTGTCAAACTGTATGATTAATTATGTTTTCCATAGTTTAATGCTAAACAGTCTATTCAAATTCCTTTACACTACATTACAAAATGAATAGGTCTAAACGGTAGATTTAGATTCTTTTACACTACATTACAAAATGAATAGACTATCTCATTCTTTATGAAACTGGTGATTGAGTTTATTCATCGAGCTGCTAGTTTATGGGGTCAAACAAACATCTTGATCCGACAACCAAATAAACGACTTAACAATCTATCCTTCTCATTGGCCGTTTTTAGATATCCCATAAATTAAAACAAATTGAAAAAAAGGAAAAAATTAAAAAATAAATTAAAAAAAGAAAAGAAATAAACAACTTTAAGAAAATAGAAAGGATAGAATTTAAACAAATGGAGAAAAAAATATAATTTAAAAAAGTGGAAAAATATTTTGAAAGAGAAAAATAAATTAGGAATTGAAAAATAGAAAAGAAAATTAAAAAAACAAATGCAAAAAACCTAAAAGCAATTGCAATAGAAAAATAGAAAAAGCAATAAACAAAATGACAAAACATAAAAAACTTCATCATGAACTAACTCTGACAAGGGGATTTTCTTTCCGTTTAAAAAAAATACTAAAAAAATATTTTTTTTTGTAATGTTTGACAGCAAGGTACCATCCCATAACGTGCATGTATATTATCACCCCATGTCAAAATAGAAGAAAAAAAAAAGAATTGTTGTTTCCAGAATATATAATAGTATGAAAAGATTTTTTAAAAATCTAATATAATAACTTTTTTTCTGGTGGGAGATTTCTTAAAAAGCAGACAGACTTGTTAATTATCTAATCATGACAAAAAGCTATCATAATCTAAGCAAATATAACTCTTCAAATTTTTTTTTCACTTTTGGTCATCCATACGACCGAGCTCGAAAACGTTGCCTTTCACTTAAAACGGTGACCCTCATAAATATAAGCTAATTTTGGCAAAGCGCCAATTGTGCACTCAGCTTTTTTGGAAGATACAAAGGATTACCCCCGGACTGACTTTGTCATATCATTTTTCCATTCAACTCGCCCGAAGCGTTTACTGTCGAGGCTGTTATTTTCTCCACCCACCCTCCGCCTTTTTTTCTCTTTTCAGAGAACCTACTCATTGTCAATCAAAACACAAATCAACAGCTTGCCTTCTCAAATACCGTCCGATGATCGTATTCTCCTCTATGGGAATCACTAAATCACAGAGCAAAGAAACGTGAATTAATACATTAATAATGTATAACATAATACAATATATATAATATATATATATATATTATATATATATATAATATATATATATCATAGATAGGAAGGAAGAACTCAACACCGTGATTCCATAATAAATTTATTTCGACCGAAATAGATTTATTATAGAATTACAGTGTTGAGTTCTTCCTTCCTTTCTATGATAAATATTGCTCTGTATATAATCTAAAAAGTTTATTATACATTGAGCTTTCTCTTAGTGATTTAAAGATTCGCTGTATTTATACATACTGGATCATACAATATTATACAGTGTATCTTAGAAATCAACATATAGAATCATCCCTTACTAACCAAGTTTTGGATAAAATCTCATATATATATATATAATATATATATATATATATATATATATATATATATATATTAAGTAAAGAATAACAAAAGACTTAGAGATTTAGCATTATAGTCTATTTCAGGGAGCTTAGACAAATTGTCTAACTCTCCGACTCATCAGATGCGAATGATGAATTCTTTTGAATTTGTTCTAAGCTCCTGAAATAGACTATAACGCTAAATCTCTAAGTCTTTTGTTATTTCTTTACTTTTATATTTGCCCTTTGACTTTAACATTAAGAGCACACATTGAGCTCTCAAACTGTGACAGGTTTTTTAAATAAAACTCTTGTGTCGTAATGAAGATTTCTTCTCTGGACTTTTGGATTATATATATATATATATATATATATATATATATATATATATATATACGACAAAACGTGACCCGTTAGGTCACCCATTCACCTCTGGGTAGATAATTGTGATTAGGGAAAAGTGAGTTTGCAAAGCTAATTATTTTTTTTAAAGATAAATACAACCGGACAAAACAATGAAATCATTTTGTAAGATTTCAAACAAAGGGAATGTTTGACCTAATTTAAGTCACGGGTTGCTTCCTATGAAATTTAACGTACAAATTAATTTCAAATTCTCCCATCTCTCTCTCTCTCTCTCTCTGTCTGTCTGTCTGTCTCTACATTCACAGAAAACTAACATATATAACGAGGAGGTAATCAATATATACATAAAGAGGAAGAAAGTGATAGGCAGAATGTAAAGTAAGAGATTGATCAGTTTTAAGTTAATTGCAAATTACAACTAATTAGAACTAGGTAAAATGGATTTTTTTCAATCCTAAAAGTAAGGAATAATTTAATATAATTTTCGTGTCATTAAACTAAACAGTAAAAAGCCTTTAGGTGACAAAAGTTGATTCGCTCAGCTTTAGTAAAATAATTGATATAATGCTTGAGTGGTTGCTTTATTTTACGGCATAGCAACCATTTCGGGTAATTTAATGCCGAATCAACTCATTTTTGATAATTTTGACTCAGGTTGCTTACAGTACTTGCTGTTGCTTAAGTGATCACTCGATTAAGTATTGATTGTTGGCATTCTTCCATCTGGTAAAGACCATAGCGTAGTGTCCAATTATTTCTGCTAATGCACGAGAGGCTACACAGGCCAGTTATTGAATGATAGTCTCTGGTGCACTGACTGCACACAAACAGTGATGCTTGCTGGGGCTGCTGTTGTCTCTCCTCCCTTCTGGCTCTCTTTGCTGTGGCGGCTACTTTCCTCACTGTTTCAGTCCTTTTTGTGCCTTGTTTGACATGGAGGCATCAGGCTACTCGGTTTTCCGCACCCACCTCCCATGTGTTGGTATTGATGTGGCATGTCTTCATGTCTTTCTTACAGACATCTTTGAAGTGTAGATATAGTTTTACCGAAGATATAAAAAAAAATCAAATTTTCTCTATTCTAAAAGCAGATGCTTACGCATATGGTCTTCCATAGTGAAAATGGTTGGAAAATTACCATGATCTTATTTTCGTATTTGGTTGATTATTTTGTTTTATGCCATATCAAATATTTTCGGGTCATTTAATGGAGATGAAGTCTATTTGATAAACAAAGGAGCCATATTGCTTACAGTAACTACTTTTGCTTAAGTGGTCACCCAATTAAGCATCGAGTAGGCTCATCAAAAATAGATAGATAAATAGATAGAAGAGAAAGAGACTGGGCAGACAGATAAAAACGCGCTGTGACAGATAGATAGATAGATAGGAAGAGACTGGGGCATATATATATATATATATTATATATATATATATATATATATATATATATATATATAGAGAGAGAGAGAGAGAGAGAGAAATATTATTAACGGACTGGAATAGGTTGATAGGTGGCTTTTTTTACTGAATATAAATCTTTTTTCTGGTCAATAACAAAGGTCTCAGGTTGCTTACAGTACCTACTATTACTGAAGTGGTCACCCAATTAAGTATTGAACAGGCTCATCACTACTTAACTTCGGTGATCTAGCAGGAACCGTTGTCTTCAGCGCGACTTGATCGTAATGGTGGTCGTGGCAGCGTCTATGCGTATGTTTAGTGTGTGTTTCAGTCACATTAAAAACATGATTCCTTGTATTTATTTTAGGTATGGACGTGTCCCAATTACTAGCGACTATTTTGGTTGTATGATGAACAAATTGAGTGAATTTTATTCCTGATGAGGTCAGGTGTCGTTCGTCAACAAGATTTTTCTTGTCTATTTTTCCCGCTTTCACTCATTTAAGTTAACGCGTCGGTATTCGTGGATCTCATTTGAATGACTTGGCATTCTAAAATTAATTCGGATAACAGCAACAATTCTTTGCCACTGTTATTCCAAGATCTGTGTATTGATTCGTGACTTTAAGTCGCTGTTTTATATAACAAACAGGAGAAAAAGCATTCATATTTGCTGTTATTGTTATTATTGTTGTTGTTAGATTTGAAATAGGAAAAAAGAAAAAGGATGTATATTAATGAGACACCTGCTCTACGTAATTCTTGAAAACGACCAAAGAATCAACAGAAAATGACAAAAATACGAAATATAAATGAGCACCACACACACACACACGTATATACAAGGTGTGTCATAAAAGTTTCGAGATTGAATCGGTATTTACCAAGATAGAAATGAACAATGAATTGGACGTTAATTTTTTCAGAATACAAGGTGTGTTAAAAAGTGCTGAGTTTGAACCTGTATTTACCAAGATAAAAATGAATTAATGAATGGAAAGTTATTTACTTTCTAAATACAAGGTGTGTCAAAAAGTACAGAGATCTATAGCTGTATTTCCTTAGATAGAAATGAAGAATGAATGGAACGTTAATTTTGTCAGAATACAAGGTATGTCAAAAAATACCGGAAATCTCGATACTTTTTTGGCACACCTTATATATATATATACGAAAGGAAGCCGAGGGGGCTGATAGGTGAGACAGAGCGCGTAAAAGAAGGGCGGAACGCCTGAGCCATCTACATGCTCACAACCGAACTGTGTGCGTGTAGAAATGACACTCTTCTGTGAAGAAGTGTCAACCACCATATATATATATATATTTATATATATATATATAGATAGATAGATAGATTGTAGGCATGTTCAATTAAAAATGTCAGACAAGGATTTTGTGTTTAGCTTTTTATTCCGATTTTTTTTGCGAACAAGATATACTGATTATGTAGAAATTTACTCACCCTACCGAACGATTAGGATGTGACACAAGCAGACTTTAACAGGTTTAAATTCAGATTTTTTCTTCAACTAGACTGGTTGCCTAATCAAGGTTAAAGAGCCCAGCCTGTCCTACTAATTAGTCATAGCAGGAAGGAGAGTCGTTGGATGCATACATTTCCCAAGGGTATTAGCGCTAAAATGCAAACAGCCTCGTCCAGGATTTGAACTTGTCATGCTGTCTCCATTTTTCTACGACAATAAACATTACACTACGCACTTCTATAAGATTATGATTATCGGCTGTTTACAAACTGTACAAATCCTCATCTTTCATCTGAAATGATTTGTTTCGGAAATTTAAGCTAACAAAAACAGATTTCGTTCAAATATGTATTATTTGGATTAGCGTCGATCCCAGGAGGCTATCCCATCAGGCAATACCTGCCCTTTTGACTTAAAGGGACAAGACTGGGTTTATTGCCCAGCGCCTGAGGCGCCCCCCTGAGGGGGAATGCCGACGGGATTGACGCAATTTTTGTTCTTTCCCACCCATGAGCTTCAGCTTGTGGGTAGGCCCACGTTAAAATGAGGTCTTGTGTCCAGCCCATACTAGTGGGGTATGAGGCAAATACCTGTATTATTTGGATTATTCGGACTATTGTCCTCATTTATATTGTTATCTGTACAACATTTCGGTCGATGTGCTCTCCGGCCTTCTTTAGGTATTCCTTGTTGAACTCGGTAGCCTTCTCGAACTCGGCAACCTTCTTTTCAAACTCGGGAGCCTTCTCGTCGTAATCGGGAGCCATCACGGAACTTTGAACCGTATCCACGGGGGTAGACTCTCATTCCGCTCAGCATAGCTGGGTACAATTGTTAATTTGAGTTTATTATTATTCTATGATTCTATTTTACTGTCGCTCTTGACCAGGATTGAACCTGCAGCCTAGAGATAACTGTCATTTAGAACTGTCTTAACCCAACACCTATATCCACTACGCAATGTTACCAATTCGTTCAATTTCTTTTGAAAAGTATATCAAATTGCCTTCATAGCTTATAGCTCGATAGAATGTACATATAAATATTTCAACGAGAAAGAAAATCTTTTTTTTTTCTTTCCTTGGAAGAAATATGTACATCTACAATCTCCCAAGACAAATCGAATAAACATCATCATCTGTTTATATCTATCTATCTATCTATGTATATATATATATATATATATATATATATATATATATATATGTATCTATCAATCTATCTATCTATGTATCTATGTATCTATCTATGTATCTATCAATCTATCTATCTATGTATCTATCAATCTATCTATCTATGTATCTATCTATATATCTATCTATCTATCCAACTCTGTATCTTTCTGTCTATTTATCTACACTCGTTCGTTATATCTATCTATCTATCGAAGTTTGTTCATATGTATCTATGTCTTTATATCTATCTAACTGAGTATGTTCTAGCTATCTATTTTTATCCTTGTTCCTCTATTGCATGTATGTGTATGCATACATAAATATTTACGTATGAATATATGCATGTGTATATGTACGTATCTGTCCGCGTAGATTTCCCAGTAAAAAAAAACATCTCCATTTCAGGCAAAAGACATTCACTGGATTTAGATTCACGAGAAAAACTTTCTATGATCTTTTGTCTTAAAATAAATAATGAAATTCAAACTTTATGTTACATAATTCGTAGGTAGCTTATGAATTATGTACGTACTGTAGATAAATAATTTTGAATCAGAGTTAGTTAGATTCAAAATAACGGGTGTTGAGTGGAAAATTACCAACCGTTATGGTTATGATAGACTTGTGGTGACATTCTGCTTGACCCTCAAAAAGTGCGCCATTAGAGTGGTAATAAAGAATGATAATGAGAAAGACATATAAACTAATATGGTAAGGTATATTAGAGAGAGAGAGAGAGAGAGGGGAGAGAGAGAGAGAGAGAGAGAGGGGAGGGAGAGAGAGAGGGGGAGGAGAAATTAGTGGAGTAAAAATGATGGAGAGGAAGCGTTAGATTTATCAGATAGATAGATAGATAGATAGATAGAGAGAGAGAGAGAGAGAGAGAGAGAGAGAGAGAGAGAGAGAGAGAGAAGAGGGTCGAGTGGAAAAGGCGTTAGAGATAGATAGATAGATAGATAGATAGAGAGAGAGAGAGAGAGAGAGGGGGGAGTGGGAGAGCAGACACTCGAACAGTATGAAATAGTTGTAATGAGAATAACACAATCCCACCACACACACACTGAGAGAGAGAGAGACAGAGACAGAGACAGAGACAGAGAGACAAAGAGAGAGATAGGGGGAGAGGGAGAAAGAGAGAGAGAGTGGGGTTGGGAGAGAGACTCGAACAATAAGAAATAGTCAGAATTAGATTGATAGTGAGTGAGGAGAGAGACAGAGAGACAGAGAGATGTAGTGAAAGAGAGAGAGAGAGAGAGAGAGAGAGAGAGAGAGAGAGAGAGAGAGAGAGAGGGAGAGAGATGTAAAGAAAGAAGCCTCAAAAGTGACCATTTTCTGGTGGGTCACTCTGACAAGGAATTTAATCTTTGAATCCTAACAAATTCCTGTCTTTCAATCAAGACACATTGAAAGAATCGGTTCCAGTCCGATCGCCGACGATGATTAGGTGGTCTGCTGACCACCACTGACCACAGAGAAAAGATAATCAAACAAACCGAAAACAAACGCACCTTTGAAGCCGTCTATCAGACTAAGTCAAATTTCTTATATAATAATAATAGAGAGATGTTTGTTGAGATTCCCACTCAGAATTTAGTTTCAGTTCAATTAGAAAGAAAAGAAAAAATTTCTTGTTTCTTTAGATCGCTATTTTCTATCTGTGATTCTGTTCATATGATTTTCTAAGCTTGGTTACAACCGATATTTTTATTCATTCTATTGTATTCTGACTGTTGGCAAAACCACTATAGGGCCGGCTTAGCTCAGTCGGTAGAGCGTTCGGTTAGTAAACCATAAGGTTCCTAGTTCGATTCCGGTCCTCGCGAACTCAGCGTTATGAATAGCACAGGACCTGTGCGGTAAAGTAAGGAGCTGATGCTAGGTGGTGCGCTCCACCTCAGATGCTAAAAAACAATCTCCTTGGTCTAGCGCTATTGAAAATGGGATAGACTCCCTCGCTGATTTGCTGATACCGACATTAGGCCGCCCCGACGACTTTTATACATATGTAAGAAAGTTTTATAGAAAAAATACAAGATGTTAAAAATTTTTGCTGACAGAAATCTGTTTCGACATTATGAATATGTCTTTATCAAAGCAACATTTTAAGCGGAAAAACGAAATGAATATATCATTAACTACGAGGCACAGAACGCTCTCGATCAGTAGGGGATTTAAAATTTAAAAAAAAAAAATACGTATTTATTGTTAAAAATAAAATAAATTTCATTTTACAAATTATAAGCATTTTTATCATAAAAAGCTCAAAAGAGTTTGCAGTAAAAATGTATATGAATATCAAAAAGTTCATAATAGATTCAGAGAAAGATTTAAAGTAAGTGGAGAAAGTAAGAAAAAGAAGGAAATATTAAAGAAGAAAAGAACAAAAAATAGATAAATAATTAAATTCTTTATTCATTCTATTGTATTCTTATAAAAGAAAAGTATTTATTTTTTCTATTCATTGAGTAGTGAAGTTAGTTAGTTTAGATTCTTAAAGAAGAAAGAAAGAGAAAGAGGAAGAAACAACCCAAATAAAGAAAGTGTAGTGAGAGAGAGAGAGAGAGAGAGAGAGAGAGAGAGAACAACCAAACAAATAAACAATGGTCGAGAAAAAAGAAAAAAGAAAAAGAAAAGAAAGATTGAAAAGAGAAAGAAATAACGACTTAAAGAAAGAAATTGACAAATAAACCATGATCGAGTGAAAGAAAAAATAAATAAAGAAAAAAGAAAGAGAGAGAGAGAGAGAGAGAGAGAGAGAGAAGAGAGAGAGAGAGAGAGAGAGAGAGAGAGACCAATAAAAAACTACCCCCCCCAAAAAAAACAAAAAACAAAAAACAAAAAAACAAACAATGGCCAATAGAAAGTCCGTAGATCTAATTACAATGTAGTGTTTAAGCCTCGAACTCATACAGCAACTTATCAGTGTTGGAAAATCACAAAAAACAAATGCAACTTTCATCTATCTTTTGAAAAGTGTCGGTTTTCTTCGTATCAATCAAGAACTTTGGGTTCGTATTTGACCGACGGTGATTGTCACCCTATTCCGGAAAATGACGCAGCCAAATAACGTCTACCCCCCACAGGCGGTTATCAGTCGCTTACGTTCAATTCTCCGGCCAATAAGCCCGTCTAGTATTTCACACCCGACATTACTTGAACTAAAGGCAACATTTAATGGACCATTGATAAAAGATTCCAATTTATCCTGTCAACGCTCTTCTAAAAAATTCCAGCCCTCTCAGCAGGGGCCTTAGAATACACCGACCGTACCTCTGCATAGCAGTAAGACCCCACCCACCCAATGGGCCACCTGTTGGTCGTGGTATCGGTCCGTGAAGCTTAAAGACTGTCTAATGCTGCATGTTCAACTTTTGAGTGTATTTATTCTATGTTATGACGAATTTTAGGTAATGTGACGTAAGCAGTGACGTAAATTTTGTTACAGACAAAAACCGGAAGCGAATCTCCATTATTAATTGATGTCTAGTCTTCTGTCCGAGATTAGGTGATCCGTCCGTACGTTTTGTTCTATTTATGCTTGATGGGTATTCAATTCTTTTAAACTCATTTTTAAACACACTTAGCATAGTGGTTAAAGGCGTCGGTTTAAGACAATTCTAAGTGACAGTTATCTCAGGGTGCAGTTTCAATTCTGGTCAAGGGGGACAGTAACATAGAATAATAATTAACACAGCTTAACACCTGTACCCCCAGCTATGGTTAGCGGAATAAGAACAGGATACCCCTGTATATAAAGGGTTGGCTTCAAATTTCCGTGATGGCTCCCGATTATGAAAGAAGATTCCCGAGTTCAAAAAGGCTCCAGAGTTCGACAAGAAATATCCAAAGATGTCCGGAGAACATATCGGCCGAAATGTACTGATAATAATAAAGATGAGGACAATAATTCAAATAATTTTTTTTTTAAACAATTTGTTTCTTCTATTTAACCCATAGATTGAACCCTAACATGTTTTAACACTCCGGTTTAGAGTGCTACTGTGAGAAAAGGGTTGGGCCTTGCCATAAGGGCAATAGGATCGGGACAATCATATACGTGCTAGGGCTTTATTTTTATTCCGTTACTACAAGTCCAGGTTAAATTCACGGTAAAGGTAACCCAAAGCCGAACTTTTTAAACCTTATTTTTCCAATGCAAGGATCATTGGGGAACAAAAAAAGTTTTATAAACGGGACAGGCTTTGACTCGTTTACGAAAACTTTTCTAGTTCCCCAATGATACCTGCATCGGAAAAATAAGGTCTAAAACATTTCGGCTCTGGGTTAACCTTGCCGCGTTTTTAACCAAAGAGAAGTGTTGCATGTCATGAACTGCTCACTCACCAGGATTCCATCCATAATCATCACGGATCGCAATCAATGGCTAACAGGTGGTCCCATTGGGGAGTCTTACTCTACTACACGACAGGGCTGTATCTTACTGGGATACCGATGTATGACTGAGTTCGGCCAAGCTGGCACCCTGTCGCTCCATATCGGTTCAGAAAAACTCCCGCTGAACGACGCCCTTATTTCCACTATTAACATCAACAGAACAATAACCCACTGAATCCGGGCAATTCCGGTCACATTCAGTGATGTCAAGTGAGAGAGACTAGCAAGGGGATGTTCACTGTAGTAAGTCTGTTGATTTCCTCGAACCTTCGGGCTAACTAAACTTACCAGCGATCTTCAGCAATTCAAACGGCGCAGTGAATCACTATCCATCATCGACAGCGCCGTAGTCTCCCTCAGGTCTCAGACAAAAATCTTTTCAAACGGTTAGAATCGAAATACGCCCACGCATAAATCACATGAGAGGAACTGCACGCAGTGTGGTCGACTGACTGAATCTAGATGCAGAGATTGTGGATTCATTGTATGGAAGCACAGAAAAGATCCTTCTCAAAATTATTTTGGGGTTATTCGCAGAATTGCGTCCCGGCCTCCTGCCTTAAAAACGCTAGGCGGTGATAGCTGAAAAACAACCCTCCCTACGAAGGAAATCCCTAGCTGAAGAAAAACAAAAAACAAACAGCGCTTAAAGCGTTTTTTCCCGAAAAGTTAAGGCGATATTTTAACCCCCTACAGTCTTTTTTCAGCAAGTAAATGTGAATATTTTACTCTCCCCCTCTTTAAAATATTTTTTGTGGGGTGCTAAATATTTACATCTATATGTCGATAAAAATATGGCTTACTTTTAACGCCTTCAAATAACTAAAAAAAAAAAAAAACAATTTGTCGATAAAAACGCCTTCAATCCGTGTTTTTCGACAATCAATTACAAATAAAAAATCAAACATTTTTTCGGTATTTTATTTTAATATATTTATTTCCAACAATCAATTACATTCGTAGGGATGGTTTTTTCAGCTATCACCGACTAGCGTTTTTTAAGCAGGAGGACGGGACGCAATTCTGCGAATAGCCCCATTATTTTTATCGAGAGTCAAAATTGGACTCGCTCGATTTAAAAAATATATATAGCTTAGTTAATCTATATATTAATACACGTGTTCCTTAATTGTACGAACGTTATCATATTGGCACACCCTCTGGTTAAAAATGAGACATCCCAAATCGTTCAAGATGAAATGCAAAAATATAAATCCTGATTATATAGTGTTGCTTATCCACCGAATTATTATTTCTAATGAGTGTCGCCACCTCAGTTAAATAATGGAACGTTCCGTTTTTATTATAAAGAAAGAAAGGGAAGAAAAATTACATATACAGAAAGAATATAATAAGAAAGAATGAAAAATGAGAGTAGATGTATATATATATATATATATATATATATATATATATATATATATATATATATATATGATAAGTTGTAAACTCGGTGTGTTTGGAATGGCTTTTTGCCGACAATATAATAATATATATATATATATATATATATATATATATAAGGTAGGGAAAAAGGCTTATAAATCGGTCATTCATAGAATAAGAGACTTTTAGGAAAAGGCTTCAAAATCGACCATTTCAAAGCCTTGTACTTTACGAATTATATTGCTCTGTTCAATATGGAACATCAAGCCTTCAATATGGACCTGAACAACTCTAACATTCCGTTGTTGGAAGAAAGGTCTAACTTAGAATAATCCTAATACCAACTTACCTGGTAACCTATGTAGGGTATATATATATATATATATATATATATATATATATATAATATTTGTGAAGAAAAAGGACTTATATTACCAGGGGTATCGTGATTGTGGACCATTTCCACTCGTGAGTATCTGAGGCACACCGAGCTTTGTCAGACCACGTTCTTATTTTATTCAGACTGGCAAATAGCCTTTGTACCAAGAAACTTGATACCCCAACAAAGACTTGATAAGTCGAAACACATGTCTGAGGATGACCCTATATATGCTCCCCATCCACTCTGGGGGGAATCTAGCTGACGGCCGCCAACTCAAGCGTAAACGCAACGCTCTTCTATATAGGGAATGGAGCACTCTGTGACGGCCTTTACACACAAAGCGATGTGTATTAAAACAGTTAAAATCCCCTTTCCTATTCTGTAAGTGAAGGCAGCCTAATGGTTAAGGTGCCGGACTGACACCCAACCGATCGGATTTCATATCCGGCTGTAGGTAGCTTACAAAATGTCTAGTCACACTCAAAGACTTGATAAGTCGAAACACGTGTCTGGATGACCATATATATATATATATATATATATATGTGTGTGTGTGTGTATATAGAGTAGACGGGGCGGCCTAAAGTCGGTATCAGCCAGTCAGCGAGGGAGTCTATCCCCTTTTCAATAGCGCTAGACCAAGGAGATTGTTTTTAGCATCTGAGGTGGATGGCCACACCTACCATCAGCTCCTTACTTTACCGCACAGATCCCTGTGCTACTCATACGCTGAATTGGCGGGGACCGGTATCGAACTAGGAACCTTGTGGTTTCTAGCCGGAACGCTCTACCGACTGAGATGTGTGTGTGTGTGTGGTATATATGTACAGGTATGCAAGTGTGTGTTAAGTAACCCCCGTTTCGTGTGTGTGTGTGTGTGTGTGTGTGTGTGTGTGTGTTGTCTGTGTTAGTGTGTGTATTTCTATCAGGTGTTTCATAAATTAGAAACATATTATCCTTAAGTTCTTAATTGTCTTCAAAACTGCATACAAAACATTTTTAACACCAAATAAATTCGATCTGCGTTTGGAGGCGATTAGGATTAAGGAAGTCTTCAGATAATCCCAGACTTTATCATCGAGTGTCAATAAATATTTGGAGATTATTTCTCCATCTCTCTCTCTCTCTCTCTCTCTCTCTCTCTCTTAGCATCCTCCAATGCACGTGAACCGCCCTCGCTCTCCTTTCTCTCTGTCTCTCTACCTCTTTCTCTCTGTCTTTCTTTGTCTATCTATCTCTAAAAGTCTTTCTGTTTTGTTTTTTTCTCTCTCTTTCTTTTCTAACTTTTTATCTCTTTCTTGCCACCCTCTCTCTCTCTCTCTCTCTCTCTTGCAATATATATATATATATATATATATATATATATATAGAAGAGAGAGAGAGAGAGAGAGAGAGAGAGAAAAGAGAGAGAATGAATGGAGAATGAATGCGAAAAGTATTGCTATATGAAAGTGTTCAATGCTAAGATAACAGAGCAGGTTTAAAATCAAATATTAGATATTATGGATTTAATAAAAAAATAATGGATTTTGACCGTCTGATGATTGCAAGTAAGCATGAAACTTTAGTTACGGGATATTAAATCCATAATATCTAATATTTGATTATATATATATATATATATATATATATATATATAAGGATGGAAATCGTATGGTCTATAAATTTGACAGATGTAAATGAAAAATGACTAAACTGTCACCCTCACCAGGCACGCCTCGGTTTGTCTGGGAGGTAGGTGTGTGGACAGCCAGCATCACCAATCGGTTATCCACACTGATAGTAGTAGGATTGGTAGCACTTACATAAATCCCTAAATGGGATAGATGGGACTCCTTAGCCTTGGTCGGCAATCCGTCTAGGACAAGAAAAAGTCGTTATTTCCAATAAATCTAACATGATCAAAGAGGAACCACTCCTGTTTGATAAATTATTTATTTATTTTCCCATTAAACTAACCCTAAACCCTACACTATCCCTAACCCTAACCCCTAACCCTAATGCCTAACCCTAACCCTAACCCCTACCCTTACCCATAACCTACCCCTAACCCTAGACCCTAACCCTAATCCTAAACCCGTCTTCTTTTTTCCTAGTAGATCAGTAAATAAATAAATAATTTATCTGTCAAGAGTGGTTCCCCTTTGATCATGTTAGACTTATAGGAAATAACCGAAAAGTCTGTTATAAAATCTGCGGATTTAGTTCACACCATGAGTTATTTGCTTGAGTATTATCGGTATCCCTTTTAAAAAATAATAATTCCACTTGGTGATGGTGGGGAGAGAAACTGTCAGTAACTAGGTGTTAACTCTATGTCCACGGTGCCTTAACTTAGACATAAATGCTCTATCAATGATATTGACCAATGTCTACCTACGAATATAGCACCCATATTATCTGCAATATATATATATATATATATATATATATATATATATATATATACCCACCGTAAGTTAATACTTATACATATACAAATATATATATATATATATATATAGTCGTAGAAGAAGTTAATATATATATATATAATATATATATTATATATATATATATATATATAATGGTTTAAAAGAAAAGAAAACAACAAACAACCAAGGGAGTGCCCGTGGCATAATGAATAATATTCCGAACTGTGCCATCATCGTAAGTGAGATCAAGCTCCAGTCGTTCTATGACGTTCACTTTTGGACTCTTGGGAAAGGTGTGAACCATTCACTTCCCTACTATCGGTTAAATAGTACCACAACTGTTGTATGGATGGCGTTGGCATTAAATAACCCACGAAGGTTGATATGCCATTATACAAAGAAACCAAACCAAAGAAAAAAACTAGCAAGGAAGAGAAACGAGCATATCAATACACATGCGATTTGGTTATTCGCTTAATTGTGGCACAGCACATTTCAAATAACCCCTTCATCCCCAGCGAGAAATCCCTCCCTTTTTATTTTACTATCTTTTAAAACCTGCTACCCATTTAAACTATCATTCACACACATACATGTACGTTCATGTTTGTGTATGTGCAATTTATATATCTATTTGATTTATTGATTTCTATATGTGTGTATGGAACGTAACCCTGTGTCAATAAAATGTATCTGATGTTGTCCAGAGTGTGTCCAGGTAGTTTTAAAATGATTGGCTACTACGGAGTATGGTGATCTTTTGCGAATAATTTGCTTGTGGTTATTAAATCTTAGGAGACAACAGGTACCTATTTCCCCGATATATCCTCGCATTTAGTGGAGCAAAGTAGTATACTACACATCGGGGGCGGGGGGTCGATATTAATAAAAGCGTTTGCTATAAAGGAGCAATCCAAGGTAATCTGAACATTGGCTACATAAATGAGAGTAACCTCCCTAGGTTTGTTTCATTTTGAGGAAGCATTTTGTTTGGGTCGGCAATTTTCATTTCACCGTCAATCTACACTGAAAATACGAATTTGTTCGAATCAATACAACTGCATGTTTTAACACGAAAATATAATAAAATGTGTTCTTAATAACAATTAAGTTCATTTCAAATAATGCGCAAGCACAATTAAGAACACATTTTGTGATGTTTTCGTGTTAAAACATGAAGTTGTATTGATTTACGGTGAAGTGAAAATGGCCGACCAAATTAAACGGCTTCCTCAAAGTGAAACAAACCAGGGGAGGTTACTCTCATTTATGTAGCTAATGTTCAGATTACCGAATCTAAAAGTAGGTGCTGGCAGATTATGAAACAGAGTTAATGAGGAGTGTTAAATAAGTTTTTTAAGAGGATGTGAGAAGTTAGAATAAATTGGGTGGTTGTCGTTTAGCTTTAATGAGTGGTTCAAGCTATATAGAGTAAGTTTTGGAGTCCTTTTTCAATTGTCGTAAATCAATCAATGTGTGAGTGAGTTTATGTGTCCTCTGGTCCAAATTAAAGTCGATGTTGATTCTATTATTGCGATTATTTTAAGCTTTATAGTGTAATACTATATGTCTGTTCAGGGTTGACGCCTTTGGGTTATTCAATTAGTACAGTTTATTTTATGCGTGTTGCTAAGGTTAGTGTCTAAGATGTTTTGTATACTGTTAATTGAAAAAACAAAAATAAATACATAAATTAAATAAATACATAAATTAAATTAATTATTAATTAATTAATTTTCAAAAATTATGTACGACTTCAATTAAGCCTCTGTTAAGTCAGTCGGTAGAGCGTTCGTCTAGAAACCACAAGGTTCCTAGTTCGATACCGGTCCTCGCCAACTCAGCGTATGAGTAGCACAGGGATATATGCGGTAAAGTAAGGAGCTGATGGTAGGTGTGGCGCTCCACCTCAGATGCTAAAATAAACAATCTCCTTGGTCTAGCGCTATTGAAAAGAGGATAGACTCCCTTGCTGACTGGCTGATATCGACTTTAGGCTGCCTCTTCGACTTTACTTTACTTACTCAATTAAGCACATATTCTCCCAAAAATTGTCGGCTAAAAAAAGCCATATCAAAACACATTGTTTGTTTGTTTACTTCTCACACCACTATACTGTCGTGTAGTAAAGTCACCATCAGTGAAATATAACCTACTTCAAAACAAACGAAAAATCTAGGAAAAAACCAGCTGGTGTCCCCGCCTGTCAGTTTGACAGTCAGGGTTCGAATCACACACAAGGCAGTCTTCCTGTCTATAGCTCTGCTGATGAGGCCTAATAGCGGAAATGTACATACAGATATTGATTTTTCTCGATTTGCTTAGCCTTACATTTGAATAGGTATGCCCGCATAGTTTATTAATTATTAATTAATTAATTTTCAAAAATTAGGTACGACTTCAGTTAAGCACATATTCTCTCCAAAAATAAATGAAATAGATAAATAAATCAAATTAAACAAACAACAAATAACAGTCTCCTGAGGACGACCAGAGAAAATGATTGAAAGCGCTTGGAATAAAAACTATTCTTCACCAACTGGGATTACGAAAAACAACTAGAAGACTTGAACGTCTACAAGTGAAGATCACAAAGAAGAAATATTCTTTGACAATACCTGCCTAAAATAACTTGCTGATAATACGCATATATATATATATATAT
>CM042159.1:20021305-20026305 GCA_023376005.1 Doryteuthis pealeii | reverse complement strand
ATTATTATTAAATAATATAATAATATAATAATAATTATATTATTATTATTATCAAATAATATAAAAATAATAATAATTATTATTAAATAATATAATAATAATTGCGTAATCCGTATACATTTTGATAAACTGACCGAAATACATGTGTAAGTGATATCGATTAAAGTGATATCGGTTAAATTCATTTTTATCCATCTACATTTCTTTTCTTTACACATTTTTTCTTCATATTGTCGGATTCAATTCCCTTTCCATTCTTCCACACACACACACACACACATATATATATATATATATATATATATATATATATATATATATATATATATATATATATATATATATAAGGTGTGGCAAAAAAGTATCGAAATTTATTTGTACTATTTTACACACCTTGTATTCTGAAAGAAAATAATGTTCCATTTCTCTGAATCATTGAGATGAGGCCTGATAATTAGTATTATTCGGACTATTGTCATCATCTTCATTGTTATCTGTACAACATTTCAGCCGATGTGCCCTCCGGACTTCTTCGGGTATTTCTTGTCAGACTCGGGAACCTTCTTGTCGTAATCGGGAGCCATCACGGAACTTTGAACCTAACCCTTTATTCAGTCCACAGGGGCATCCTGTTCACATTCCGCTAACCATAGCTTGGGTACAGGTGTTAAGCATGTGTTAATTATTATTCTATGTTACTGCTGCCCCTGACCAGGATTGAACCTGCAATCTAAGGATAACTGTCACATAGAACTATCTTAACTTAACTCCTTTATCCACAAAGCTAAGTGTCCAATTTTAGAGATAACAATGAAGATGTGGAAAATAGTCCGAATAATACAAATGATACCAAATAACGTTCCATTCATTAATTTTTTTAGAATACAAGGTGTTTAAAAAAGTACCAAGTTTCAAGCTATATTTACCAAGATAGAAATGAAGAATGAATGGAACGTTATTTTTTTTCAGAATACTAGGTGTGTCAAAAAGTACAAAATCTCGATACGTTTTTGGCACACCTCGTATAAGTGTGTATGTGTGTGTATATATATATTTTTACCAGGTGTTTCATAAATTAGAAACGTATTCTTCTCCTTAATTTCTTAATTGTCTTCAAAATTGCATAAAAAGTTAAAATATTGACACCAAAGAAATTAGATCTGCGGTTGCTGGCGATTAGGATAACGTTAATGAAATCTTGAGATAATCAAAAACTTTAGCATCAAAATTCAATAAATATTTGGAGACTCTTTCTCAATCTCTCTCTTCACATCCCCAGATACACACACATCACATCCTCTCTCTCTTTTCTCTCTGTCTCCCAACCTCTTTCTTTCTGTTAGGAACACCTAAAAGACTTCAAACAAATATAGAGTTACTTCCCTTTGATTTTAAAAAAGCGTTTGTTTACATTTGATTTTTTTAAAACGCCGAGCGTTCAGAGATCCTGATTAAACTCGCTTGAGAGTAAAAGCATTTTACTACTCTGTGTTTTAATAAAATCTTCTTCATTTTTATAACAAACCTGGTCTTAAATTATCGTTCCTATCCTCCATATAATTTATCTGTACGTTAAAAACATAACACTTTCCTTCTTTCTTCCTTTTTGTCTCACTTTGTATATTTCTCTCTCTCTCTCTCTCTTCTCTCTCTCTCTCTCTCTCTCTCTCTCTCTCACACACACACACACACTTTTTCTCTTTCATGTTAATGAAAATTATTTATACAAATTGATGATATTAAAAACTTGAAACAGAAAGTTTTTATCAAAATGACTTGTTTCGGCATTAAATGACCCGAAAATGTTTGATATGCCGTAAAATAAACAAATTAAACCAGACCATCATGAAGAATTTCTGTTTGTTTTTTAAGCGAAGTTTAACAGTGTGAATTAAGAGTTTTCCTTCTCCTAGACTGGTTACCTAGCCATGGTTAAAGAGCACAGTCTACCCTGCTATTTACCCATAGCTGGAGAGAGAATTGGATTCATGCCTTTCCCAAGGGTATTAGCGTCATTTGAGATGCAAACAGCTTCGTCCAGGAATTGAACTCGGGTCGTCGAGTCCACTTCTTACGACCCTAACCATTAGACAACGTGCTTCCATAAGATAATGTATGTGTGTGTGTGTGTATGTGTGTGTGTGTGCGTGTATGGATGTGTGTGTGCTGTATTATGGACTCTCTCGTCGATTTTGACGCATGAGGGTACACACATACAATGAACACCCACACAGTGATTTGTTTATAGTGGTGAAGGCTTGTGTTGGACCATCCACATTTTTTGGCACAGTCGATAGGAAAGAATTGGTGCATCAACGATTGCCACAAACCCAATCAACGACCGACCTCAGGAATTTAGAATTGAGAGTTACCCCTCTCCTAGACTGGTTACCTACCCAAGGCTGAAGGGTCCAGTCTGCCCTACTATTTAATCCATAGCTGGAGGGAGAATATATGGGTATTAGCGCTATGTGAAATGCCAACAGCTTTGTCTAGGAATTGAACTCGAATCGACGAGTCCATTTCCCACGACTCTAACCACTAGCCCACGCGCCTCCATGTGCTGTATATAGGTACATATACGCAAGCATGAGTGTGTGTGTGTGTGTGTGTGTGTGTGTGTGTGTGTGTATTTATTAGGATTAACATATTTTAAAGATTTGCCTTCAGCATTATCGCGAATTTGCTTTCTAAAGAGATTCTTCATTTTCTTTTGTTTCAACTGAATAAAATCGCCGTGTCTGACTTTTTTGGCATCAAAATAAAATTATTTTTCTATGCTTGGAGATATTTCACATCTTTTTTCATAATTCTAAAACTGATGGCCGGATGAAAACCAATGAGATATTAAAAAACTTTGTGAAAATACCTTCCAGATATTTCCTATCTACGAAACACGCCACGAATGACGGAACTGTTTCCAATTGTTTAAGATTGAAACATTTTTCTATGTAGACACACGAAGGCACTTCTTAAATGTACAAAGTTGTTATACCTTTTTGTTGTTTTTGTTTTTTGGTTGAGTTTTACGGCATGTCAACCCTTGTTAGGTTATCCTATACTGGAGACATTTGGTTTTATTCATTCTTCTTGAGTATTTAATTTTGTTTTTCAAACTCAATTTTTAAACGCATTTTTGATACTTATGTTTTGCTCTATTTAACCAATAGTTGTTATATTTTTTTGAAGTAGCCATGGCAATGAAGATGTTCTCCAGACTCTCCAGAGCTGGAGAGCTTCAGCATCTGTTAAAATTCTTGTGGCCATTTTTAGTGAGAGCAGTTTACAGTGGGGATCCCTTGTGTTCCTCATTGTTAAGCAGAATCCTTGTGTTGTTGATCCATTCGTCCGTTTTCAGCACGAGCAAAGGAACGCCTTTCTTTGAAGGCCATTGAATAGTTAACCAACCACGTATTCGAGCGTGTTGATTGGCTTATTGAATACACGTGGCCACGAAAGTCTATGAATTCAAGTTGTGGTTTTACCTTATATAGCAAAATATGGAGGCGCGTGTCTAATGGTTAGAGTCATAGGAAATGGACTCGCCATCCCGAGTTCAATTCCTGGACGTAGCTGTTTGAATTTCACATAGCGCTAATACCCTTGGGAAAGGTATGAATCCAATTCTCCCTCCAGCTATGGGTAAATAGCAGAGGAGACTGGGTTCTTTAACCATGGTTAGGCAACCAGTCTAGGAGAAGGAAAACTCTGAATTCAAACCTGATAAACTCCGCTTAAGAAATTGACCTTGTGTCGCATCCTGCTCGTGCGGAGGGGTTGGTAAATATATATATAGCAAAATATTCCAACAACATCAGATGCGGTTTAGTGTCATACCCAATACACCAAATTTTATAAGTAGGGTACCCCTCACCAAGGAATATAGCAAGCGTTTTCTAAGCCCCACCGACACAGTTGGGGTCGATTTAGAAAATTTATGAAGGGTTTTTGTTTGCTTGTTGTTTTTCTTTTGTTATTGTGAGATTGGGGTACTTACTACTTACACAAATCTCCAATACAATCTGGCGCTAAGGTGAAAGCGCTGGGGCAACCAGGGAGGCTTGCTTCTCGTGAAATGAACCAATACTATCAGAGACAGCACGTTGCAGCAGCTGGACAGTCCAGTAGTCACGGGCTTTCCCCTGCCACTGGACCAACTGTGACAGATAGTGGGCTGAGGTCTGTGCACCCTCTTTCTACTTGAATATCTCACGCACAATTTCATTCCATGGAGTAAGGTCATTGTCTATTGTGACGGACTTCTATAAGTAAGTAAGTAATTAAATAAGTAACCATAGCCTCTCTCCCAGAAATGCGGCCTGTTGACATGCAAAGGCAGGCATATTAGCTAGTGCATTAGAACTAATCAAGTACCGTGGGTGGGGTTGAAACAAATTTGCATGACTTACTGGGGCACACATAAAAGTTTTATGAATTCTATTTTGGCAGCGTGTTATATATATCGGTATATAATCGGAGGAGAGAGAAAGAGAGAGAGAGAGAGAGAGAGAGAGAGAGAGAGAGAGAGAGAGAGAGAGACAGACAGACAGACAGACAGACAGACAGAGTAATAGAGTAGTAGAGATGGGATGTGGATTCTTACTTGTTAACATTGTTGGATTATTTTGCGTATATAAGCCGTGCTAAAATACACCACTTAAATTTATAGACTAAGCGAGGTCACATGGTTTAAACCTCAACCAATCAACAGCGCAAATGCGTGGCTGGTTGACTACTTAATCACTGATACTGGAAAACGTCCATTTGCAATCATTGACGAAGGACTTGCAATACTGAGGAGCACCAAGGAACGACCAAAGGATTCTTTACCAAGGATTTCTGCTGGACAAGCGTTCTTGCTTAAAGCCTAACGACTGGCCCATAAAATCGTAACACACATGGTAATCATGAACTTTGGTTTAGTAAATTAGGGTGTCACAGAAGAAACAGAACCCTCAAATTCTGTAAGGAAACTGTTAATTTTAACTAGGGGGCTTTAG
>CM042159.1:19983805-20016305 GCA_023376005.1 Doryteuthis pealeii | reverse complement strand
CTTTGCACTGAGGAGAAACTATCAATCGCATGTTACCATAACCCACCAGAATTGCTCAACAACCGATCTGAAATATTTGCCAAGTGTTCTCACCGCCGCAAATGGGAATTATAAACATTTCGTCTCCTATATTTCTACTTTGCAGCGTTGTACTCCACCACGTCTCAACTATTCCCTATTTAAACCTAGCAATTTTTTCAACCCAGACCCACAACCTACATATACACAACTATGTACCCCTAAACCTATGATAACAATAACATATACCCATCATCAAATTAATAATTAATAATCCGTATTTAAAACATTAGTAATTAATAACAAACTATAATATACACACCATTAACCATTAATGATAATAACACACTCCCCCTAAACCAATAATAAATACCACATAACCTAACCCCCTTATATACACCCTTTACCTCTACAATAATTATACGATCTTACTATACCATTAATTATAACAACAAACTCTAAACCAATAATAAATACCACCTAACCTAACCCCCTCTTATACACTCTTTACCTTTACAATTATAATACAACCCTACTATACCATTAACCATAGCAACAAAAACCACCAAACCAATATAATTAACAATTTAATAACTCGTACTTCAATTCATAGCAACAATCATTCTATAAGCTCTTAGTATTAATGATAACAATTATTTTATTTATTTATTTGAAAAAATTTTTTTAATTTTTTAGATTTATAATATATTTTTTATTTTTATATAATATATATATATATATATATATATATATATATATTTTTATTTTTTATTATCCTTTTTTTTTCTTTTTTTTTTTTTTTTATATATATATATATATATATATATATATAATATATTTATTTATTTTTTATATACACCCTTATATAACACTCTAATATATACTCTACACACTGTTAATCAATACCCCCTATATAAATAATTATCTTTATTTAATTCTAATTATATAGCATATAACGTAGTACAGAACCCTATGTCTATCATTTTTTACCGGAAATATATGTATAAGGGAATATTTGATATATCACCGCATTAACTATAATTAAATGTTTTGTTTATAATCGATTAATTATTAAATCAATTTTATTAATTATTAACTATAAATTTCTTTACCACCATTATTATTATTATTATTATTATTATTTATTTTTTGATTTATTTATTATGTAGGCTCTAACGTATAAGTTTGTGTGAGTATCTGTACGTATACGTGTAAGGTTTTTTTATTTTTTTATTTTTTTTTTTTAATGTATATACATTTGCCTTTATATATGTATATGTATATATATGCGTATACCCGTTATAAGTATATTTATTTTTCATTTATATTTTGTTTACTTATTGATTTACAATTTAAATAAATCATACTACTTTACTTTAAATAACAATAAACACCGCTTACAATTTTTTGTTTAAATTTAAATTTAATATTTATATTTAACTCTATTTTTTAATTTACTCAATCAGTTTTAGTGTTTATTATTAATTTTAAATCTTTTTATTATTATTTATTTGCAATTTAAATAGATTACACTAATTTACTTCAACATTTAAAACAGTAAACACCAGTTATAAACGAAATCATGCGGCAGCAAACCGTAAACTTAAAAATTTAGGGAAAAAAAAATATATATATGTATATATATATACCTTAAGACTCAAGTATTAAGTTAGCTAAAATATTAAATGTTAAATTTTAAGATTTTAAAAATTTTAAATTTCAATAAATAACCCAAAATAATAAAACCAAAAATAATATTTCAATTATCCAACTATCTCTTTGCTTTACATAATTCTAATTTTAATCCCAGTTAAAATAAAAAATTAAATCCTTGTTTTGTATAAACACCGTTCCTTAAAAATTTTTTTTTTTTTTTTTTTTTTTTTTTTTAAATTTTTTAAATTTTAAATTTTAACATATTTTTTCACCTTTATTTTCACTTTATTATTTATTATTATTTATTATTATTTATTTTTTATCTTTTATTTATTTTTTATTTTTTATTTTCCACTTTTATTTTTATTTTTATTTTTATTTTTATTTTTATTATCGTAGCATACACAACCTGTATTTTTTAAATACTCTCAAACCAAATTAAACTAGTTATTAAATAATTTTAAATTTTCAACTTTTTAACTATTAATACGACCCATAACACATCTTTTATTAAATAATAATTGAAAAAATAATTCCCATAAATTAATTCAAATTTTTAATTCAAAAACCGGTCCTGATCTACGAAAATGTAAACAAGCGTTCCTCTACTGAATTTAAGTCCCATTCCAACGGGCATGTTTATAACACCAAAGATTAATCGTAAACTCGATTAATTTAAAAGTAACCCTGAAGAATCTATCGATGAAACTCGAGTAGGTTACTCATTTCCATTCTTAAATAAATTTATGCTCTACATTGTATTGAGCACTTTGTATTTGTTTTTTCTCAACCTTAACCTCTGGATATTGTGCGCTTCCAACGATCGTTCTTATACCCACCGGTAAGTTAATACTTATACATATACAAATATATATATATATATATATATATATAAATAATTGTGTGGGATGGTTGGATAATTGATTGCCCCTCGAGATTGTTAATCAATATATCAATTATTTACAAAATAGATATGAACAAAGCCAAGACAGATGAGTATAAGATGGTAGGAAAAGAAGTGGCTATGCGCCACTAATTCGAACTCGCTAACTACGATGTTGATACCCAGCTCGTTAGCCACAACGCCACTGGTGACTCTGCTCCGCCTTGTTTAAAGACACTTCAGTAATAAAAGTTTGAAAATATCAAAAACCAATGATTGACGAGCAAGAATCCTTAATTGTTAATTAACGAACTGTAAAATTCAACCAATCAGAAACCAGAAAAACATTGTTAGGGTTGTTTGAATTATTTGGTCATTATTCAAAATTGTTCAAAATTGTTAGTGATTTCTTTCCAGAACGATCGCAGGTCAATGGAACAATATGTGCTAACAAGATGAAGACTGTATTTTCTATTGGAAATTTCATCGGTTTTTAATGGTTTATCGGAAATAATCCAGTTCATACGCCTCAAATATAGGACGCAAATATTAGCACTACTTATAAATAATATTGATTAAGGATACGCGTACTGACGAGAGATCAATTACCATACACATATATATATATATATATATATATATATATATAAGGAAAAGTTGACTTACCGGTGAATTTGGTCACGATGGTTAGTAAGTGTAGAATTCAGAGGGATAAGTCAGCGATATAACAAATACAAAGTGCTCAATACTAACTAGAGTAAATTTATTATAAAATGGGTACAATAGATAACCTACTCGAGTTTCACCATAAAGATCTTCAGGGTTAAATCCACTGGATTAATCGAGACACCGATTAATAACAGTCAATCTCACATTACAATGAACACATATGTGAGTTATTTACGTTATACTCTAAATTCATTAGATAATTATCATTACATTTTAATTTGCATTTCATTTATTAACAATGCCTCAATTAAGGTAATTAAGTTAACATAGATTTGCCTCAAAACAGCCAATGTTATTAAGGTATTTGTCTCTCATCCCACTAATGAGGGCGTGACACAAGGACATTTTTATGTTGGCCCACCCACAAGCCGAAGCTCTTGGGTGGTAAACACAAAAAATGCGTCAATCCCGTCGGCATTCCCCCTCGAGGGGGCCCCTCAGGTGCTGGGTAATAAACCCAGCCCTGCTCCTTTAAATCGAGGCGGCAGGTGTTGCCTGGGAGGGGGGGTAGCCCCCTGGGATCGACGCTGTTAATTTCATTAATAGACACAGCCCCGAAAGGCCCGTGGTATTGATGTGTTTAAAATCCTGCAATGTGTGTTATAGATCATTAAGAAATAAATGTTTACATGGTATATGGTGTGAATAATTTGCATGATGGTTTTAACAAAACCGTGTTTAATAATGAATTACTTTGTGTTATTGATTTACAATATTATTGGTAATTTCTCAAACGTTTTAAAAGTAATCCTATGCATAATTTTATATCGAAATCAGTTAGAATAAAGTTAAGAAAAGTGTTATTTTTGTGTCCTTATTTAATTTCATTAGTCTTTCTAATTCAATATAAAAATTTAATCATATTAAAACTTAAATACTTGTCTTCAGACGGCAATATTTTTGCTAGTATACAATGTGTGTCAAAATTATCGAAATTTTTTGTACTTTTTGACACACCTTGTATTCTGCAAAAAAACGTTCCATTCATTCTTCATTTCTATCTTGTTAAATACAGCTTTAAACTTTTAATTATATTAAAACTTAAATACTTGTCTCCAGACGGCAAATATTTTTGCTAGTATACAAGGTGTGTCAAAATTATCGAAATTTTTTGTACTTTTTGACACACCTTGTATTCTGCGAAAAATAACGTTCCCTTCATTCTTCATTTCTATCTCGTTAAATACAGCTTTAAACTTGGTACTTTTTTTGACACACCTTGTGTTTTGAACTAAATCAATGAATGGGACGTTGTTCTTTCAGAATAAAAGGTGTGTCAAAAATTCCAAAAAATCTCGATGCTTTTTTGACTCACCTTGTATATAATTTTTTGTGTTCTTATTCAATTTCATTAGTCTTTCAATTCAATATGAAATTTTAATTATATTAAAACTTAAATAATTGTGCTCAGATGGCACACACTTCTGCTAGTATAAATAATCTTATGTCTGGGAGTGTTTGAGAAACTAACGAATAGACAATCAAACAGATAGATAAATCCATATATACTTATATTTCAATAAGATTTTAGTCGGCGCTAATACGCTTCAAAAAGTCATGAGTCCATCTGTTTTTCTTCCAGCCATAGGTTAATAGTAGGGCAAATGAATAGTTTTGTCTGTGATTAACCGGGGGACAAAGAAAACTTTAAATTCAAAACAAGTTTAATCCACTTATAAGAATTGACAGTGTGGCAAATCTTACCCGTGGCGGTAAGGTTGGGTTAATGCACACAGACAAACAGACACAGACACAGTCACAGCACACACACACAAGGACAGACAGACACGCACAGACACACAGACACACAGACACACACACACATATATATATATATAATAAACGGCCCTCTCTCTATATATATATATAATAAACGCCTCTTTCTTTTTATCTCTCTGTTTTCCCTCGGTCCCTCTTCTAATATACATATATATATATATATATATATATATATATATATAAAGAGAGAGAGAGAGAGAGAGAGAGAGAGAGAGAGAGAGAGAGAGAGAGAGAGTGAGAGAAGGTGAAACATTAAAAAATAAAGAATATATATAGACCAGGGATATTGTTTTTACACCTACCACCACACACACACACACACACACACACACACACACACATATATATATATATATATATATATATATATATTAATCACATCACTCTTTTTTCTTTCTCTGTATTACCTATCTTCCTCCCTTACCATATATATATATATATATATATATATTGTAAGAGAGGGAGAGATGAGGTGAGGCACATTAAGAAGAAAAAAAAGAATATATATATATATATATATATATATAGAGAGAGAGAGAGAGAGAGAAGAGAGAGAGAGAGAGAGAAAAAGGGGAGAGAGAGATAGTACTAGTGAGTGAGGGCAAGTTCGATACTGATGCATCACTTTTTTCTCTATATTTCCTGTCCCTCTCTTACTATATATATATATATATATATATATATATATATATATATATATAGTGTGTGTGTGTGTGTGTGAGAGAGAGAGAGTGAGTGAGAATGAGAGAGAGAGAGAAGAGAGAGAGAGAGAGACTGATAGGAAGTGAGTGGGGATAGGCTAGATACATTATGAAATAAAGAAAAAGAACAGCAAGTTGATGTCTTTTGAACAAGACAAACTACTTTTAGGGCATACAGGGAATGAAAGAATGGAAGAGTAGGGGAAATATGGAGGGGGGGGGAGTCAGAAGAGGCTTTTAATGTCTTGCAGACATCGGTGCTTGGATTCCTGGAAGCGATTTAGAAATTCTTTCTTTGTTCTATCGCTTTGTGACAATAAAAGTTTTACACTGGCATTTGTAGAGTGTTAGATCGTGTCATGTCTACCGGTATAAATGTTTGTCGGCAAAAGTGCAAAGGCGAAAATATTGCGAAAAGAATTGGTGAATGAATCGAAGACAAGGTGTAATTTGGTGTCGAAGAACTCGGTTCTTCATAAGATCACACCTTTAATGACTTGGCCTTTTCAGCTCAAAATCAGAACAGATTCGCTTTCTTTATCTATCTATCTATCAATCTATCTGTTTAAATCTGTTCAGGTACTATTCGCAGAGTTTCGTCCCGGCCTCCTGCTTTAAAAAAACGCTAGGTGGTGATAGGTTAAAAAACAAACCCACCTATGAATGAAGTCCCTAGCTGAAGTGGTGCCTGCTGTATATGAAAAAAATAATTTGTCGATTGAAGGCGTTTTTATCGACGAATTATTTTTTTAGTGGTTTGAAAGCGTTAAAAGTAAGCCATATTTTTTCAAAATATTGAAAAAAACCCCCAAAAAACAAACAACCAGCGCTTAAGGCGTTTTTCCCAAAAAGTTAATACAATATTTCACCACCTCCAGTCTTTTTTCGACAAGTAAATGTAAATATTTTAACCTTTTAAAAATATGGCTTACTTTTAACGCCTTTTAAAAAAAAAAATTCAATCGACAAATTATTATTTCATATACAACAGGCTCTACTTCAGCTAGGGACTTCATTCATAGGTGGATTTGTTTTTTTACCTATCACCACCTAGCCTTTTTAAGGCAGAGGGAAATCTGCGAATAGTACCTGCAAATGGTACCTCTGTTCATATCTGAGAATTTATGTACAAGTTTTTGTTCTTCTGATTAGCAAATATATCAATTTAAAAATAAAAGCAAATCTTAGAAAAAATTACATTATCAAGTTACAATTTGACAAAAATTCCAACAATCAAACACAATACAAACAACAATAATAACAAAGAAAAAATAAACAAAATACATCATCATGTCGCGCTATTAGCATACATATCCATGACAATCTTTCTCCAAAAGTCCCTATCACTCATTGTTCTTGGGAGGTTCTCTACGCAGCATCCAGTTTGAATTCAGAGTTTTCCTTCTCCTAGACTGGTTGCCTAACCAAGGTTAAAGAGCCTAGTGAAAATAGATCACTAATTAGGACTAAGCCGATTCTAGTAGTGACCACATCTAGCGGAGTTTAACACGTTTGAATTCAGAGTTTTCCTTCTCCTAGACTGGTTGCCTAACCAAGGTTAAAGAGCCTAGTGAAAATAGATCACTAATTAGGACTAAGCCTATTCTAGTAGTGACCACATCAAGCGGAGTTTAACACGTTTGAATTCACAGTTTTCCTTCTCCTAGACTGGTTGCCTAACCAAGGTTAAAAAGCCTAGTGAAAATAGATCACTAATTAGGACTATGCCTATTCTAGTAGTGACCACATCAAGTGGAGTTTAACACGTTTGAATTCACAGTTTTCCTTCTCCTAGACTGGTTGCCTAACCAAGGTTAAAGAGCCTAGTGAAAATAGATCACTAATTAGGACTAAGCCTATTCTAGTAGTGATCACATCAAGCGGAGTTTAACACGTTTGTATTCAGAGTTTTCCTTCTCCAAGACTTCCTACGATTTGAACTCGGGTCGACAGGTCCATTTCCTGCGACTCTAGCCATGACATCACGCACCGTCACTTTTATTCAAAGTAAGAACTCTGTAAAGGTTAAGAATTAGCACAAACGAATATTTGGAGAATAAACGTCAAAGAAGTCGATGAAACGACGATTCTCAGAAAGAAATAATATTTCAAAGTTTGACAATTGATTTTTTTTTTATAAAGAATGATGTTATTCCCAATTTAAAGTTGGGTCGAAGAATAAAAAAATGTTTTCAAAGATGCAAAATAATTTTTTTCTCTGCCGGCAATGACCATCTTCAATGAAATTATAGCATTTTTCTTGGGTTTTCGATTGATTTCTACAAATCGATTTCAGAATATTCCAGCTGCTTCAATCATGAAGGATATAACGACTATGTTTGATTTTTCACAGGTTTTGAATTCAAAAAATGTTATTTGATATTTTTTTACAATCATATTTGAAAAAAAAAAACAACAACAAAAAAAAAAATAACAAAAATAAAAACGAAATAAAAACAAAACAAAAATTTCTGCAAATCGACAATATCAATCAGTGGAATATTTGACGTATTCAATGAGATCAAAGATGTCTCTTGAACAAATTCGAATTAGCCTACAATAAATGGCGTTGGCTGCCAAAAAAAAATCAAATATGAACCCCAAAAATAAATTGATATTTATTGTACGTTATGCCACAAATGCGAAGTGCTAACCTGGAGAAGACATGCTAATCAATGTATTCTAATGATAGATAGAAATAATATATATATATATATATATATATATATATATATATATAGTCAACCAAAGTTTCATCGTATCCCGTCTTCTCAGTGAGGCTAAACACAGAAAAGGAGAGAAATAAAAGAATAAACGAAAACATAGATAAGCATAAACTGACTCGCGCGCACACACACACACGCACACACACACACACACACACACACATTATATATAATATATATATATATATATATATATATATAATATATATAGAGAGAGAGAGAGAGTGAGAGAGAGAGATAGATAGATAATAACAGACTGAAATGAACAAAATGAAATAGACAGATAAATATGTAAGTAGAAAAGAGAAATAAAAACTGAAATGGATAGATATTAACTGACCTTTATATATATATATATATATATATATATATATATATATATATATATATATATATATATATATATATATATATATAATATACTATATATATTATATACATATACATATTATATATATATATACATATTTATATTTATATATATATATATATATTATATATATATATATATATATATATATATATATATATATATATATATATATATATATATATATATATATATATATATATATATTCCCTAAAAAGGGAGATCTCGGAATCGCTAAAAATTACAGAGGCATAACTCTCACTGCTATTGCAGCCAAGATATATAATGCCCTTCTACTTAATCGCATCCGGCCCGAAATAGAAAAAATCCTTAGGAGAAACCAAAATGGATTCCGCAGAAATCGATCCACAACCTCTCAGATCCTGACTATTCGACGGATCATAGAAGGGGTACGAGCAAAGAATCTAGAGGCAACGTTATTATTCGTAGATTTCTCCAAGGCATTCGATTCCATACATAGAGGAAAAATGGAACAAATACTATTAGCATATGGCCTCCCCAATGAAAACGGTCTCAGCTATAATGATGCTATACAAAGATACTAAAGCGATGGTACGCTCACCTGATGGCGACACAGATTTCTTTGACATCGCCGCTGGAGTCCTTCAAGGGGACACACTGGCACCATATATATTTATAATATGTCTAGACTACGTACTCCGAACATCATTAGATACCATAAAAGAAAAAGGTTTCACACTAAAAAAGGCAAGAAGCAGGCGATATCCCGCACAAACAATCACAGATGCGGACTATGCTGATGACCTTGCACTTCTTGCAGATACACCGGCAAAGGCTGAATCACTGCTACATAGCTTGGAGGAGGCAGCAAAGAATATAGGCCTCTATGTGAACTCCGGTAAAACAGAGTTCATGAATTTCAAAAATAAAGGAGACATCTCCACACTCGACGGCAAGCCTCTTAAACCAGTAGAACAATTCACATACCTAGGTGGTAATATCTCCTCCACAGAGAGCGATGTTAATACACGAATAGCAAAGGCATGGGCGGCCACAAATAGATTATCAGTCATATGGAGGTCCGATCTCCCTGGCAAGCTAAAGCGACAGTTCTTCCAGGCTGTGGTTGTGTCGGTGCTGCTGTATGGCTGCACCACCTGGACCCTGACAAAGCGTCTTGAGAATAAGCTAGATGGGAGCTGCACAAGAATGCTGCGTGCAGTCTTGAATAAGTCGTGGAAACAGCACCCCACAAGGAAACAGCTGTACGGTCACCTGCCCCCCATCTCACAAACTATCCGAGTGAGACGGACAAGGCATGCAGGACACTGCTGGAGAAGCAGGGATGAACTCATAAGCGACGTTCTCCTGTGGAAGCCAACACATGGACATGCAAGTGTGGGGCGCCCAGCAAGGACATACATTGACCAGTTATGTGAAGATGCTGGCTGTTCCGCAGAGGAGCTTCCAGGTGTAATGAATGATAGAGAGGGTTGGCAAAGGATTGTCATGGGTGCCCGTGCTGCGTGCGCGACATGATGATGATGATGATTATATATATATATATATATATATAGAGAGAGAGAGAGAGAGAGAGAGAAAGAGAGAAAGAGAGAGATAAAGAGAGAGAAGAAGAGAAAGTCTGATGTATGTATAGATAAATAACGGTCTTTGTAAAACAGGCAAATATGTATGTATCCATATATGTATGTATACGTATCTATGAATGTAGGTGTGTGTTCTGGGGTGCGTATATATATATATATATATATATATATATATATATATATATATATAGTTAGTTAGTTTTATCTATAAACAAAAGAACCTGGCTGAGATAGACAGATAGAAACCAAGATAGATAGAAACCGACTATATATATTGTTGATACATAATTGTTGAAATAAGTCGTCGGGGTGTCCAACCAGTGGGGGTGTCTATCCCCTTTTCCATAGTGCTACTCCAAGAAGATCGTTTCTGCGTCGGAGTTTGAGCGCCACACCTATCAGCAGGTCCTTACTTCATCGCTGAGCTCCCTGTGGTACTCATACGCTGAGTTAGCGAAAGCCGGTATCGAACCAGGAACCTTGTGGCTCCCCAGTCGGACACTCTACCGACTAAGCTAAACCGGCCCCTAAAGAAGATGAGAACATTTGCAACCCGGCACTGTTAAGGGGATGATCTCTCCATCAATCAATAACTAACTGTTCAATATTCTCCCTCTTAAATGTCTCACCGGTTGATTATTACTTATCGATTTGCATTGTGCCCGGATTGCAGTGGGATCCTGACCCCGAAACACAGATTAGCCATTCGATGTCCCGTCTCAATGGTCATATCTACGCGATCAGAGGCTTTGGCCAGTCGATGTGTCTTTTTGATCCGTTGCGAAAATCTACCAACATTCCCATTTGAGGAAACAATGAGAAGACCAACAAAAAGAATGAATTCTGATATCAACGATAAATGCCTCCTAAAAATAAATCTACATTTTAAACCCGGAATATTCAAAGAATGCGTAAAGAGTTGTTGATAGCGAGTTGTCTCGCGGACAGTATCTTATTATAATGGAGCTTGTGTGTTTGTCTGTCTGGAACCAAAAGAGTTGTGGATAGCGACTTATCTCGCGAATAATATAAGTTCTAATGAAGGTGGATGGTGTAGTGGTTAGTGTTGTAGAAAATCGACTCGTCCACACGAGTTCAAAACCTGGACGAAGTTATTTGCATTTCACATCTTATTATAATGGAGACTGTGTGTTTGTCTCTTTGCAACCGAAACTATATCACTACTCAAGTCACAATTCCCTTTAGTTATTTACGTCGCATTCTCCCTGATTTCTTTTATTTAAACCTCAATTATTGATAAAATTCTTTTGCATTATTGTTGTGAGGTTTTAAGGGGTCAAATAAGAACAAAACGACGGGTAACAAATGTAGAAAAATGTATTAACAAAAAGTAGACAAATACAATACAGATAAGTGGGAATTACGCCCGACAAATAGAATTGTGAGCAGACTTGCATTGGCTTACTCTCAAGCCACAATTGACCCTGTTACTTATAGTAACCCGTCGGCGCATTCCATTATTCTTATAGGGTGTATCACCTATAACAATTATCAATTCTGTTGGCCTTATGTAAAATCTCTTCAAATAAAAATCTCTTCAATAAATCTTAAAAGAGATCCATTAACAAGAGAAAATAACTGTCATTCTATTCCTTACTTTCTATTTTAACTAAATAATTAAATAAGGAAAATTTAGCAATGAAAGACGGGAGTGAAGGAAGAGTAAGTTTGAGTTGCCCTATTTTTTTTCAATCATTTCCTCTGCCTGCTTATTTAGTTTCATTAGCCTTTCTAATTTAATACATCTTGAACCCAGAGGATACATATATTTACTAGTAAGTTCTAACCTGGAGTAATAAGTACTACCACTCCAGAGTTGACCTGGGAGTAATGGTGATAAAAGGGTTGTCCATATTTCAACATTTTCCTGAACTCAAGAATTGGAACTTCACCATCAGATAAAGTTTAACGACATACCCAGGAATATTCGAGCTAATGAAGTTACATTATACGAGATTAGAACTCGAATAATATTTGAGATAAAATTCCTCATCTGCCATTCGTACCTGTAAACGTTAATTGAAACCAGCAACTTTAATGAATATCCGATGTTGATTTGATTTTCTCTGAGAATTGTCAATAGAGAGTTTGCTTTTAATTGAAAATTCATGTAATTTTGCACTGTTCCTATTTAATTTCAAGGGAGGTCACTCTTAATATAAAGAACGACGTAAAATCACCCGAAGATGAGAATACAACAAAAGAAAGGATTATTGAAATGATCCAAATCTAAAAGAGGGTGTGTGGTGTAGTGATTAGAGTCATAGGAAATGGAGTTGTCGACCCGAGTTCAAATCCTGGACGAGGCTACAGTTCACATAGCGCTAATACCCATGGTAAAAGTATGAAACCAACTACTCTCCCTCCATCTATAAGTAAATAATAGGACAGACTGGCCTCTTTAACCTTGGTTAGTTAACCAGTCTAGGAGAAGGAAAACTATGAATTCAAACCTGTTAAATCCGTTTGGTGGTCACTATTAGAATAGTCTCGGTCCTAATAAGTAATCTTAAAAAAAGAAAGAAAAAGAAAGCAAATTAGCTATAGAGTTAGAGACGGGTGGTATAATGGTGTAGGCGTTATTTTCGTATTCGCCTGGGGAGTTGTCTGCCCGTTTAGTTACGCTGGTTCCCGCTAGGGTCTTTGATATTTAAGCGGCTGATTTGAACGTCTCTTTCTCTTTTCCTGTTGCTCGACCTACGAGACACAATGAGGTAGTCTTATGACCACCCTCTTCTCGTTGGGGCTTCGGCCCTTAACACTGGCCACTCACTGCTAGTAAGTCTCGTATACGATATATGACTATCCTTTAGTCATGTATCCGTAACTATTTTTATGTACATTTAGGTATCTCTTTGATACCTAAATATATTGTATTTTACCATTCATGAATGTGTCATCATCTCTACTTTTGTATGTATGTTTATGTACACCTCTATGTATTATGTACCCTGTTTATCCTGTGATGTATATAAAATGTTTTGTCTATCAACCTTTTGTCGGAGTTTTATCTTCAAGTATTATCACTTTGAATCTTACAATGGTTACCGTCGTAGGAAATGAACACAACGAGATGAGTTCAAATCCAGGACTAGGCTGTTTGCATTTTACATATTGCTAATACTCTTGGGAAATGTATGAATTCAACCATTGACCCTCTAGCTATGGATAAATAGTAGGTCAGATTACGCAACCAGACTAGGAGAAGGAAAAATTTTGAATTGAAATCTGTTGAACTCCACTTAAGAAATTGACCGTGTGTCACATCCTACGCGTACGGAGCGGTTATTAGATACATATACAGTTGACGGAGAGGTAGACTTTGAACTTAGGCGAAATGTGCAGGTTCTTTGATCCGAATTAGTAGTACGATAAATAGATAAATGATTACGCCATTTTATTAGTCTTATAATGGCAAGTCTCAGTAATTTTGCAACAAAATAAAATAAAATTCTATACACATTTTACATTCTTAATCTCTTTCATTCTTTCATTTATTCCTTCATTCCTTCTTTCTTTCTTTTTTTCTCCTTCTTCCTTTCTTTCTTCCTTTTTATCATTCGTTCCTTCTTTCCTCCTTCCTTCATTTCTTTCTTTCTATTCACATTTTACATTCTTACTCTCTTTCATTCTTTCATTTATACCTTCATTCCTTCTTTTTCCTTTTTCTTTTTTTCTTCCTTTCTCTCTTTCCTTTTTTCATTCGTTCCTTCTTTCCTCCTTCATTTCTTTCTTTCTTTCTTTCTTTCTATTCCCATTTTACATTCTTACTCTCTTTCATTCTTTCCTTCATTCTTTCTTCTTTCTTTCTTTTTTTCTTCTTTTCTTTCTTTCTTTCTTTTTCCCTTTTATCATTCGTTCCTTCTTTCGCCCTTCATCTATTTCTGCATCTCTATAAAGATATTGAGTATGACAGGCATGCTGATAAGCCTGGGGGCGGGTGAGCACAAACCTCTATAAAGATAGAGTATAAAAAGGGGTCGCATAAACACACACACGTATAAGCCTCTAGTTGGAGGTGGGGACAAGACCCCAGAAGTCCAAACAGACGGAGACAAAAAAGTCTAGTACATCTCTGGAGGCCCCAGAAGAGAGAGAGAGAGAGAGAGAGAGAGAGAGAAAGAGAGAGAGAGAGAGAGAGAGAGAGAGAGAGAGAGATTTGCGGGCTGCGTTTAAATAGCTAGGTTGCAACACCACTTAGCGTTAAACTCTGGCGACAGGGAAAGATAATCCTTGCCAACTATCAACTGCAACCAACAAGGGGAGATAATCGCTACAATCTTTTGCTTAGAATTTTAATTTGGTTATTTTTTTTTTGAAGGAAGAAATGAAGAAGAGCATTAAAGACAGACAAAAAGAAGAAGATAGGAATTCGTTATATTTTTGCATTTACCAGAAAGCTTGTCACATGATACCGGGAGGTGTAAGAATCTGACAAACACGCATTTGTTTTACAATACCCACGCTTATTTATAAATGATTACGCCATTTTAATTAGTCTTATAATGGCCAGTCTCGGTAATTCTGCAATAAAATAAAATAAAAAGTTTCCAATCCTCACTTCATTTTCAGGAATTTTGAAATTTTCTGACCGCCCTATCGGCATGGCTTAGAACATGTTTACTGTACCCCCTTAGCCCAGTCAGAAGAGCATTGGCTTAGGAATCAAAAGATACTGGTCCCTGCCAACTCCTTTCTTTCTTCCCTTTTTTCATTCGTTCCTTCTTCTTCCTTCATTTCTTTCTTTCATTCTTTCTTTCTATTCACATTTACGTTCTTACTCTCTTCATTCTTTCATTCATTCCTTCATTCTTCTTTCTTCTTTTCTTTCTTTCTTCTTTCTTCCTTCATTTTTCTTTCTTTCTTTCTTTCTTTTCTTCTCTTTTCATTCGTTCCTTCTCTCTTCCTTCATTCTTTCTTTCTTCATTCTTTCTTTCTTTCTTTCCATTCACATTTTTACGTTCTTACTCTCTTCATTCTTTCATTCATTCTTCATTCGTTCTTTCTTCTTTCTTTCTTTTCTTCCTTTCTTTCTTCCTTTCTTTCTTTCTTCCTTCTTTCTTTCTTCTCTTTTTTCATTCGTTCCTTCTTTCTTCCTTCATTTCTTTCTTTCTTCTTTCTTTCTTCTTTCTTCCATTCACATTTACGTTCTTACTCTCTTCATTCTTTCATTCATTCCTTCATTTTCTTTCTTCTTTCTTTCTTTTCTTCCTTCTTTCTTCCTTTTCTTCTTTCTTCTTCCCTTCTTTCTTTCTTCTCTTTTTTCATTCGTTCCTTCTTTCTTCCCATTTCTTTCTTTCTTCATTTCTTTCTTTCTTTCTTTCTATTCCCATTTTACATTCTTACTCTCTTTCATTCTTTCATTCATTCATTCCTTCATTCAAGGGGAGATAATCGCTACAATCTTTTACTTAGAATTTAAATTTGTTTTTTTGTTTTTTTTTAAAGGAAGAAATGAAGAAGGCCATTACAGACAGATAAAAAGAAGAAGGAGATAGGAATTCGTTATATTTTTGCATTTACCAGAAAGCTTGTCACATGATACCGAGAGGTGTAAGAATCTGACAAACACGCATTTGTTTTACAATACCCACGCTTATTTAGCAGTTGTTAAGATTAGATTAGGCCGTCCTTTTCTATGAGTTTCCAACCGTCATTTCATGAATACAGGGCCCAGGAAAAACTATTTACATATTTCCTTTGAAGCTCATTAATGAGAGGGGGGTGTTAGACTTTAAGCCTCGCTTATGCAACTATTTCAACGTGTCTCAAACTCAACACCATGAAGTAATCTCACTAATTCCCCGACACTGGCTCTCTATGTCACGTGACATTCATTCATCCATCCGCATTCACCGCATCCAACCCCATCATATTCTATATCATTTTCAATTCCCGTAGTGAAAGGGTGATCCCTGATCCTCATGCTGTCAATCATCGCCTCCACTGTCCCCGAGGCTCTCCACAGGTGTTGAACTCGGGGTCATGTCTGTTATAGTCGAATCGCCTCATTACATCACCACTGTATCCTTCCTGTAAATTGATAGAGTGCAGAGTTGAACAGATCTCATTTTCAAGTCAGACAAAAGGCCAATACTGAGGTTAATTACCGAACAGAAGAAGCAAATGCTACGAACTTGGAAAGGGTTCATTTCCATATTCGTGAATTCGCCCATTTTATCTTATATAGATATATTATATAACATTTATTTGATATAGATATATTTTATATAGATATATTTATATAAGATATATTATAACATTTTATATAATTATATTTATTTTATATAAATTATATAATTTCAATATATATTATATGTTATATATATTTCAATATATATTATATATATATATATTATATTTATTTTTATTTTATATTTATATATTTTTATATAGATATATTTATATAAGATATATATATTTATATAAGATATATTTTATATAGATATATTTATATAAGATTTATCTTATATAGACCTTTTTTTTAATATAAGAAAATGAAAGAAACGAGTGAAAAGGAATGATATCCAGAATACGATAGACAGAAACGTGCTCCTTTTTAAGGTACATGTCTATTAATAATAGAGATTCGCTTCCGGTTTTTGTCTGTAACAAAAACTACGTCACTGCTTAAGTCACATTACCCAAAATCGACATAACATAGAATAAATACACTGAAAATTTGAACATGCAACATTAGACAGTTCTCATTGTTTTTTAAAACAAGTTTTAATAAATACATGACTGGTATTATATATCTATATATATTTTCTTTTATTTTAATACATATTTAAAGTTTACATTTCAAATTGTTTTATTCTTTAATTCTTTAATGAATTTGATGATTTTACTTACATAGGGTACAAACTCGCTGATATTGAATTTTTTACTCCCACCCTCAGGCAATATGTTTCAAAAATCTATTTTTACCACGCCCGGAGGGTGTTTTTTATTTTGTACTAGTAATTTTAACATATGTAAATCGATTTGAAGATTATAGCCGCAAATCCTTACAATGTGCTAGCAAGAATATGCGCCTTCCATGTGACTCGTGCGGTCTTGAACAAGTCGTGGAAACAGCACCCTAAAAGGAGGCAGATGTATGGTCACATGCCCCCCCCGTCTCACAAACCATCCGAGTAAGACGGACCAGGCATGCGGGGCACTGCTGAAGCAAGGACGAGCTCATAAGCGACGTTCTCCTGTGGAAGCCAACTCATGGACATCCAAGTGTGGGCCGACCAGCAAGGACCTACATTGATCAACTATGCGAGGATGCTGGTTGCTACACAGAAGACCTCCCAGGGGCAATGAATGATAGGGAAGGTTGGTGGGAGATTGTCATGGATATCCGTGCTGCCTGTGCGACATGATGATGATGATGATGTTACCTCTCTGTTGTTTTATTTTATCTTACATTATTTTTTTATGAAAGATAATTTGCTTGAGTAGCCGCTATATTAATCCAGCAAAAACAAAAATAGGAAATATATCTGTCATATAAATTACAATAGATATTGAATAGAATTATTGTCAAAATCAGTTACAGCTGTATCGTAAATATGTTAATGTAATTAAAGGATCCAATAAAAACCCGGTCGTAAAAAATTGACTCCAATTTATATATACATATCAATATCAATATATAATATATATATATATATATATAAGTAAATGAAGAAAAAGCACTAAACTTGCTTCATTACAATAATTTATTTCAACCGTTCAATCTTCAAGAACATGACTCTTACTGAGAATTTCCCAAAGTAACATGGGAAATTCTCAGTAAGAGTCATGTTCTTGTGATTACCTGAAGATGCCGTATTAATACGGTTGAAATAAATTATTGTAATGACGCAAGTTTAGAGTTCTTTCTTCATTTACTAAATATCTTGCTCTGTCCTTTTACTCACTGGTATTAGGCACATTGAGCTCTCCTTATGGTCTACCTGCATCAGCTTGGCACATGGAAAGAAAAAAAAAAACTATATATATATATATATATATATATATATATATATATATATAATCCTGCTAGAGTATACAACAAATCTTGCAATGGTTATATATCTTTCCTTTAAGCTAAGAAATAATCTGAACTTTATTTTGAATGTAGCGGCTACTCAGGCACATTATCCTTTTTTTAAATAACGGAAGATAAAAAAATACAAAACAATAGAGAGCGTTATATAATAGGGTTTAATCCACCTTATAATAGACAAGTGAAAAAATAGGAAGTATCTTTGTCCCATAATTGGTAAATCCAGACAGTACTAGATATTCAATAGAATTGTTGTCAAAATCAGTTACAGCTGTATCGAAAATATGTTAATGTAATTAAAGAATCCAATAAAAACCCGGTCGTAAAAATTGACTCCAATAGGATCCATCCACAAACCGCTGAGTAATTTCAGAGATAGATAAAATTGTCTTTTAGATGGAAAGTCTCTGAAAGGGGCATATACTTTATCCGTCAACTGTAAAACCAGAGACAAGAATATAAGAATACTTATAACACCTATGGAAGTGTAACATTACTAGATCAATTAAATGTGTGTAGGGTCATTTGGAATCAAATTGAAACATTGGGTGGTGTCGAATTAAAGGAGTATGTAATTTCTATACTTATTTTGTTCTGTGGTATCTGCTATTATTCATATCGGCTATTTTAGATCAGAGTTGCTGGTATTCAGCATATGTTGTTGGAATGGCTGGATTTTCTCCGTTCTTTGAAGTCAGGAAAGACTTGGGTTCTCTTGGGCTCTCTTGTCTTGTGCCATTGATAGTTTTTAGCAACAAACACAAGACATTCTTGTTTTTTCTTTTTCGAGCTTTTTTTATTATTTCAAAATCAAGTTGAAATATGGATGTATGTGTATATGTGTGAACAAACAGATTGTTTTAATTTTTTTTCTTAAATGTAAGTGTATATGTATGTGTATGTATATGTGTGTGTGATCAAATACATTGTTTAAAAGCTTTTTTTAAAAATGTGTGTAAATGTGTGTGTGTGTGTTTGTGTGTTAATAAACATAGTGTTTAAAAACATTTTTTCTTGAATGCGTGAGTGTATGCATGTGTGTATGTGTAAACAGTGTTAAATTCATTTTTCTTAAATGTGTCTTTGTGTGTGGATGCGTGTGTGTGTGTGTGTGTGTGTGTGTGTGTGTGTGCGTGTGTGTGTGTGTCTGTGGTGTGTTGTGTGGTCTGTGTGTGTGTGTGTGTGTGTGTGTGTGTGTGTGTGTGTCTGTGTGTGTGTGTCTGGGAACAAGCACATTGTTTAAAAACTTTTTTTGTGTGTGTGTGGTGTGTGTGTGTGTGAATGTTGTGTGCGTGCGTGTGTGTGTGTGTGTGTGAACAAGCACATTGTTAAGAAACTTTTTCTTAAGTGTGTGTGTGTGCGTGCATGAGTGTGGATGTTTGTGTGTGTGTGTGCGTGTGTCTGTGTGTATGTGTCTGTGAACAAGCACATTGTTTAAAAACTTTTTCTTAATTGTGTGTGTGTGTGTGTGTGGATACGTGCGTGCGTGCGTGCGTGCGTGTGTGTGTGTGTGTGTGTGTGTGTGTATGTGTGTGCGTATGTCTGTGAACAAGCACATTGTTCAGAAACTTTTTTTCTTAAATCAAGTGACCAACTGAGCAGGTTAAAACTTAAAAGAAATTAATATCTCACCTCTTCCCGTTGGTTCCAGGTCTAAAATTTCATCTCTCAATCAGCAGGTGAAAATTCTCTTTTGATCTGGTGTGAAGTTACACCTTCATATTTCTTTTAATTTCATATCAACAGAATTTTCACTATAGAAAACAAGAGAACTCGGAAAGTGCTCTCTTTGTACATTTTTGTCTTTCACCATCGATTAAAAGTGTCAAGTCTGCTTTCAAATTTTATCAAATATCTCGCCGAGTCATCAATACATTGATACAATAATCTAGACGTCTAGGCATCATCACTATATCATACGTATTGTTCAGCTGTGCACACATGTTTACTTAGATTTAAAATTTGACCAGCATGAACTTTCAGCCGGTGTGCTCTCCGGCTTTCTTTAAGTATTTCTTGTTGGTATCGGTCATCATCATCGTGTCGCGCAATTTGCACGGATATCCATGACGATCTCTCGCCAACCTTCCCTATCATTATCGATTCTGGGAGCTCCTCCGCGCAGCAGCCAGCATCCCTACATAGTTGGTAAAATGTAGGACCTGGCTGGGCAGCACACATTAGCGTGCCCATGTGCTGGCTTCCACAGTAGTACGTCGCTTACTAGCTCGTCCTTGCTTCTCCAGCATTATCCTGCATGTCTAGCCCGTCTTACTTGTATGGTTTGTGAGATGGGGGGCAGGTGGCCATACAGTTGATTTTTTGTGGGTTGTTGCTTTAATCGATAGCCTTCTCGAACTCAGAGCATATCGGCCGAGACGCTGTACAGAAAACAAAAAATATGAGGACAATAGTCTGAATAATCCAAATAATCCAAAATAACAGGCCTCATCTATCTAAAAAGATTAAGAGAAATAGTATGATCTTTTCGTTTAGCTTAGTTTGTAGAGCATCCGGCTCTGAACCACAAGGTTCCGGGTTCAATACCGACCCTTGCCAACTCATCGTATGAGAGACACAGGGATCTGTGCGGGAAAGTAGTATGCTAATGGTAGGTGTAACCAGCGCCGTTGACTTCATGTCCACGCTACCTTAACACAAATATAAATACTCTATAAATCATATCGAGCACACACACACACGCGCGCGCGCATACACAGTAGAACAATTCACATACCTAGGTAGTAATATCTCATTCACAGAAAGCGATGTTAATACACGAATAGGAAAGGCATGGTCGGCTATAAACAGATTATCAGTCATATGGAAATCCCATCTCACTGACACGACAATTCTTCCAAGCTGTAGTTGTATCAGTGCTACTGTACGGCTGCACCACTTGGACCCTAACGAGGCACCTTGAGAATAAGCTAGATGGGAACTGCACTATAATTCTGCGTACGGTCATGAACAAATCGCGGAAACAGTACCCCACAAGGAAGCAGCTGTACGGCCACCTGTCCCCTATCTCATAAACCATCCGAATGAGACGGACAAGAAATATCGGACACTGATAGAGGAGCAAGGAAGAATTCATAAGCGACGTTCTCCTGTGGAAGCCAATACATGGACATGCTAATGTGGGCAGCCCAGCAAGCAGCTACATTGACCAACTCTGTGCGGATACTGGATCCTAAGCAGAGGACCTCCCTGGGACAATGAAGGATAGAGAAAGGAGGTTGACGAGAGATTGTCATGGATATACGTGCTAATTGCGCGACATGATGATGATGATATCGAGGATATATATATATATATATAATATATATATATATATATATATATATAAGAGAGAGTTTTATAATTTGCTTGAAGCATTGAGTATATATTGGTTAGGAGGTTGATTTAGAAGGCTATCACAATCCAGAAAAAATGATAATGATACGGTAACAATTGTGTATTTTAATTCTTGAATTTTCGAGATAAAATCCTTTTTTCAAAAGATCACTGGAACTGAAGTAGTCTCTCTCTCTCTCTCTCTCTCTCTCTCTCTCTCTCTATATATATATATATATATATATATATATATATAGTCTATATATATATATATAGTATATAGTATATATATATATATATATATATATATATATATATATATATATATATATATATATATATAGTCTAGTTATATATATATATATATATATAGTCTAGTATATATATATATATATATATATATATATTATATATATATATATATATAGTCTATATATATATATATATAGTCTAGTTATATATAGTATATATATATATATATATATATATATATATATATATAGTCTAGATATATATATATATATATATAGTCTATATATATATATATATATATATAGTATATATATATATATATATATATATATATATATATATAGTCTATATATATATTATATATATAGTCTATATATATATATATATATATATATAATATATATATATATATATATATATATATATATATATATATATAGATATATAGTCTAGTATATATTATATATATATATATATATATATAATATATATATATATATATATATATATATATATATATAGTCTAGTTATATATATAATATATATATATATATAATAGTCTATATATATATATATATATATATATATATAGTAAGTTATATATTATATATATATAGTCTAGTTATATATATATATATATATATATATATATATATATATATATATATATATTATAGAGAGAGAGAGAGAGAGAGACAGAGTATGCAAAGTAGGTATACAGTTTAAAAAAACACATACAATATTCATTGCTTTTATTAAACAAACAAATGTTACTTATACGTGTAATAATATTAATTATTATTATCATTGATAATATTATTAGTCACAATTAAATATGGCTACCCATACAGAATGAGGGCACTTAAAATAATATGCTACTAATTTCATCTGTATGATACTGTTGTATACCTACTTTTGCACCCCCCCTATATATATATATATATATATATATATATATATATATATATATATATATATATATATATAATGAATCTCTATCAAATATTGATTGAATGACATTGTGAAAAATTGTTATTTTGAACTAGAAAAATCAAATTGAAAATGATCCACTAAATAATTTTCTTTAGCTCGAGGGATAATTTCACTGTTTAATCTCAAGATTCTATTATCAAAGATTTTTTTTTTCACACTTTCATTATTATCAAAATTAAATGCAATATATCATATGAATCATGTAGTCGAAGTGATATTAACGGTGGTGTAATTGTCTGGCAATTTATTAAACCCACGTATCTGCTTCTTCCTTTTTTGAAAATGGACACACTTTGTCATTGCTGGCGGGCTTGTTTGAAATTCAAATCTCCACACATATATACACTTTTCAGCATGTACTTTTTTGTTACGAATTTTGAGTAGATTAATTATCAAAATTTCCCCATTAAATAGTCTGAAGAATTCAAAAGAAATTCAACGGTCTCTACAGTTCTGTGACAACACAGTTGTGGTTACCTGGTTTTTCGGAAATCTTTGTCCATTGGTTTCGGATATTGAACTGGTAAACTATTTTATAATTTGGATGACCCCAGGGGGCCATCCTCCTAGCCAGCACCAGCTCCCTCGTCTAAAAGCGGCAGGACTGGGTTCATTGCTCAGTTTGTTTTTTTGTTTTTGTTTTGCGGCATATCAACCTTAGTGGGTATTTTTAATGCCGATAAAGTTTTGAAATAAATTTAATATTAGTAGATACTCATCTTTCTATAAACACATTTTTCTATTTAACCCATAGATGGGACCCTAACAGGTACTACCACCCCGGGTCAGAGTGGAGCAATGGCGATGAAGGGCTGCTCCACATTCCCCAAACCTCAAAAACTGGAATCTCACCATCAGAGTTTAACGTAATTACAAGAACACGGAGACCCTCAGCCACCACGTTCTAGCACCCATATGATAAAAAAGTTTGGGGTTTGCCATAAGGGGAATAGGGTTGGAGCAATCATATAGGTGCTATAGCTTGATATGACCAGCCGATTGATCAGAGGGGGCCTCTCCGACCGCACGTCTAGCCTAAATAAAGGTCTAAGTGGAGGGTTGCATGTTATGGACTGCTCATCCCCCAGGATTCCGTCCTTAAGCATCACGGTCGCTACTTTTAGCCAACAGGTGGCCCCATTGGGGAGGTTTTACCCCTCTACAGAGGTGCAGTCGGTGTAACATAAAGCCGCAGCCGACAGGTCTTATTGGCCAGTACCTGAGGCGCGTCAAAAGAAGAATGCCGAGGGGATTCATGCAATTTTAAAACACTATCCACGCACGAGCTTCGGTTTGTGCGTTGTTCTCCACTCTAATGATCCTTGTATTCGAGTGACATGGTGGGATATCAGTAAATACTTAAAAAAAGTTTGTATTATTTGGATTTATCAGCATCTATATTGTTAACGTTTCGATCGATCTACCCTCCGGACTTCTTCATGTGTTTCTTGTTGAAGTCCTTTCTCGTCGAACTTGGGAATCATTTGGCTGAACTCGGGAGCTTTCTTCTCGAACTCGAGAAAATTCATGAAACTTCGAACCTCGAACCCTTTTTTCAATTCCCCGGAGTAAATTGTTCTCATTCCGCTAAACATGACCGGATACAAGTGTTAAACTATGTTAAGTATTTTAAGGATTGAACATGCAACCTACAGAAGATCGTCACTCATATCTTTATTAAATCAACCCTTATATCCATTGCGCCATTTACTCAACTGCAAAAGAGTTTAAGAAAAACGTTATAAGTAGTTGTCTGTGGATTGATAAATGTTTTGATTTTCCAAAGACATTTCCAACCCAAGGGTAACGTCCAAAGTCGGTTCCACATTATTTTATTAGACCACGCGCCTCCATAGGACTGTGAAATATAATAAAGTAGTTCACCTACCCAATCCAGTTTGCTACATTCGCTAAATACATGGTTTATAGTCACATCTCTGTGACCGCACAGTCTACATTTACTGTTTCGTTGCGTCTTATCAATTTTATTATTATTATTATTATTATTATTATTATTATTATTATTATTATTATTATTGTGAATTTTCGCGCCGTTTGTATTTATTGGGTTTCATTTGAGTTCAAGTAATAATTAAACTCTTTAATATTCAATCGATTTTCTTGGTATTCTAACTTATTTTAGTAATTCTGTCCTCAAAATGGTTTCAGTCTTTCTTGCATTTCTAGTTCTTCGAGGCGTTTCGTCGCTTTTGAAAATGTCTCATATCAATGGCTAAAAAAACTTATTAATTTTCATCATCATTTATTCACATCTATAATTATCTTGAGTTTCAACCGGTGAAATAGTTTTTGCATTTGCAATCATAGGTCAATTTTGTCTTGGTTACGGTGACTATTATTATTATTATTATTATTATTATTATTATTATTATTAGTGTTTCTAGCTCTTTTTCATATTTGGCAAAAATTTTGATCTCATCCATGTACATAAGGTGATGTATTTTTCCACTGATTTGGTAAATTTGTAATCACCTGTACATTTTCTAAGTATAAAATTAAGAGGCATCATTGAGTTTTTCACACTCACCTTTGCCGGTGGTTCACTGGAAGCTGAGTAACAGCAAGTCTCCTCGGGTCTCCAGGACTCTTCTGAGTATTCTAGACCTATCTTAACCATGTTGTTGTTTGGATGGTCTCAATTTTTCCTCTGATTTTCAATTCACCCGTACCCTTTTCTAAATCCTTGGGGACCGTTTCAAGAGTCTCAATTATAATTGGTATGACGTTTTACCAATACGTTCCACAATTATTATTATTATTATTATTTTGAGTTTTTCACATCAGAGTTAGCTGATGGTCTTTCACTGGAGTCAGAGTGACAAGTCTCCTCGGTCTCTAGGGTTCTTCTGAGTATTCTAGCTGATTTCAACAACACTGTTGTCTGGATGGTCTTAATTCTTCTTTGATTTCCAATTACTCTAGTCTCTTTTCTAAAAGTTTGTGAACCTTTCCAAGTGCACCAACAACAATTTTGATCACTTTCACCCTTATATTTCACAGCCCTATTGAGGCGCGTGGTCTAATGGTTATGTCGTAGGAAATGGAGTCGTCAACCCGAGTTCAATTCCCGGACGAAGCTGTTTGCATTTCACATAACACTAATACCCTTGGGAAAGGTATGAATCCAACTACTCTACCCCCCAGCCATGGTCAAATAGCAGGGCAGATTGGGCTCTTTAACCATGGCTGGGTAACCAGTCTAGGAGAAGGAAAACTCTGAATTCAAACCTGTTTAAACTCCGTTTAAGAAGTCGACCATGTGTCACATCCTGCTCATATGGAGGGTTGGTAAATATATATATTTCACAGCCTTTTCAATTCTCTAGCAAGGTCCAGGTATTGGTTTATCTTTTCGTTTTCTTTCCTCTTCACCCTGTGATCTGCTGGAACTGCAAAATCAACTAGTTGATAAGTTCTCTTTTTCTTGTTAATCAATACTTGGTGTGGTCTTCTGGCTATTATAGGCGATCCGTTTTTATTTCCAAGTCGTATAGAATTTTATGTGTTTCATCATCTTGCAACACCCTCTGGTTAAAAAATGATTAACGAGCACGTTATATAGTAAATTCGTTTCCCACACAATGACCCATACGTGTGTCGTTGTGCAAAGGTAAGCTAAGCATAGTAAATAACAATAATAACTTATTATCTATCTATTAATACTCGTGTTCTTTAATTGTACGGTCGTTATCTTCTTGCAACACCCCCTGATTAAAAATCAGACCGCCCAAATTGTCAATGATGTAATGCAAAAATGTAGATCCTGATTTTCTCATGTCGCTTATCCACCGAATTATTATTTCTTGCAAGTGTCGTTACCTCAGCTAATAATGGAACCTTCCGTTTTTATCATAAAGGAAGAGAGGGAAGAAAAATACATGATACACGCATAAGAATATCCTAAAAAATACGGTGAAATGAAAATGGCCGACCAAAATATATGGCTTCCTCAAAGTGAAATAAACAAGGGGGGGGTTTATTGTCATTTATGAATCTAATATTCAGATTACCTAGATTCGAAGCTACTTTATTCCGTTTTATGAAATGAGACGACCGAATAGCCAGAGACCGAAGACGTCACAAAGATTTATAGAATTCGGCATTCTTCTTCTTCTTCTTCTTCTTCTTCTTCTTCTTCTTCTTCTTCTTCTCTTCTTCAAACTTCTTCTTTTTCTATTCTTTGAGACAAAAATTAATAACTGTCTCTTCTACTAATAAGCTTTTTATATTCCGGTTGGCGGAAGTTGGAAAGTCACGTGGGAAATGAGTCGGGAAAAAACCACTCATATCAGATGCGCGCACCTTAACAAAGTGATTCGTTCAGCATAAAAAAACAAGCCGACCATTCGATCCGTTGAATATTTAATTAAGTTAGTTTTACGGCGGTAGTCACGCTAATCAAACTACAAACATTATTCTTATTATCTCATGAATATATATATATATATATATATATATATATATATATATATTACACTTTTAAGAAGAAGAAGAAGAAGAAGAAGAAGAAGAAGAAGAAGAAGAAGAAAAACAACAACATGAAGAAACAAGAAGAAGGAGGCATGGAAGATTGAATAATAATAATAATATAATAATAATAATAATAATAATAATAAGAAGAAGAAGAAGAAGAAGAAGAAAAGAAGAAGGTATGGAAGTTTGAAGAAGAGGAAGAAGGTGTGAGAGATTGAATAATAATAAATAATAATAATAATAATAATAATAATAATAATAAGATGTGATGAATGATGATGATGATGATGTGATGGAGAATTCGTCGAGTTTCCTAACGACAAAGACGCTCGAGAGAAAAACACAAACAGTAATATTTGAACTGACACCCAGTGAGCATAAAGAGGAGAGCAGAAAATAAAAGGAACTAGTGAGGGGGGAATGAATGAAAATTAAACAGGAGTGGAATTAAAAGAGAAAAGAATCAGTGAGAGAGAGAGAGAGAGAGAGAGAGAGAGAGAGAGAGAGAGAGAGAGAGAGAGAGAGAGAGAGAGAGAGGGAGGGGAGTACTAAGGGAATAAGATAAAGAGGAGGAGGAGGATAGAGGGAAAAAGAAGATGTATACAGAATAGTATGATGGTGGAGATTGTGAAGTCATATGAGTGTCATGAAGAAAAACAAGTAGAAAGCGGAGTAGATAGAAAAATAATGGTAAGTCAGAAATGTAAAGAAGAAGAAGAAGAAGAAGAAGAAGAAGAAGAAGAAGAAGAAGAAGAAGAAGAAGAAGAAAAACAATAACAACAACAACAACAACAACAGCAGCAAGCAGCAGCAGATTAGCTTTATCGTTTCTTCGTACTCACGCATTCACTCTATCTTTCCCGAACTTTTTTCTTTCTTTCCTTGCATTGATCCATCTACTCTGAAAAGAAATGTTAATGTCTACTATCTAAAATATTAAATGAAAAAAAAATCCATGCTGTTATCATTCAAATTTTATTTTTTAATTATCTTCCCGAATATAAATCAAACCTCTATTATTTTTGCTCAAAAACCAAGCCTTGGTGATATTTACTGTGTATATATATTTACTTTTTCGTTAATTGTTTTATTTTCTAAGTTTCCTCCGGACATAAATATACACACAACTGCCCTTTATATATGTATAGATTAACTCAACCCCCATATACGCTACGCCATGTGTCCTAAAATTCAGAGAAAAGGGTTGTGAATTCGATCTTTATTGGTTATCTATGAGGCACTAGGCGTGTAATGGTTATCGTCGTGGGAAATGGACACAGTGAACCAAATTCAAATACTGAACGAGACTCTTTGCATTTCACATAGCGCTAATACCCTTGGAAAAGGTATTAATTCAGCTATTCTCCCCCCAACTATGGAAATCGTCGGAATGGCCTAAAGTCGGTACCAGCCAGACAGCGAGTGAGTCTATCCATTTTTTACTAGCGCTAAACCAAGGAAATTGTTTTTTTGCATCTGAGGTGGAGAGTCTCACCAACCATCAGCTCCTTACTTTACCGCACAGATCCCTGTGCTACTCATACTCTGAGTTCGCGAGGGCCGGTATCGAACCCGGTACATGTGGTTCGTTGGTTTACGCTCTAACGACTAAGCTAAGGGTCGGTTTAACTATGGAAATGCTAGGGCAGAATTGAATTCCCGCCATAAAATGCAGTTTGATCCTATACCCAACTCAGAACATTTTTTAGCTTTTACTAATTTTATTACTTTTATTCTCAGCCCGGACTCTAGATCAGTGGGTCCATAGGACCATATATATATATTACCAACCCCCCGCACGAGCAGATGTGACACTAGGTATTTCTAAAGCGGAGTTAACATTGCAGTTCCAGCAGATCATAGGTTTGAAGATGAAAGAAACGAAAAGATAAACCAATACCTGGACCTTGCTAGAGAATTCAAAAGGCTGTGAAATATATTTACCAGCTCCTCCGCATGAGCAGGATGTGACATAAGGTTGACTTCTTAAAGGGAGTTTAAACAGGTTTGAATTCAGAGTATTCCTTCTCCTAGGCTGGTTACCTAGCCAAGTTTAAAGATCCCAATCTGCCCTGCTATTTGACCATAGCTGGAGGGACAATTGGATTCATACCTTTCCAAGGGTATTAGCGCTATGAGAAATTCAAATAGCTACGTCCAGTAATTGAACTCGGGATGACGAGTCCATTTCCTATGACTCTAACCATTAGATCACGCGCCTCCATATAACATTTTTGGGGACTCAGGCAAGTAAAATGTATTTAACTATAAAAATACAATGCGATTTTTAAACAGCGAAGGCTATGGGGGGGGCACCATAGTAAAATAGGATCAAAACGGAGGACAATAGGTAAAAAATGTTGAGAACCATTGCTGTAGATTAAAGTGAACTTTGTGAATATATATAATCGTGTTTAGCATTCGAAAATGTTGAATTACAAATAAACTTAACCTATAAAAGAAAATATAAAAAGTATCTTAAAAATATACCGACAGATACTAATTTATGCTCTTTGGGAAGGAAACGACGAACAGACACTTGATATTGTTGAGAAAGAGAACAAAGATTCTAATCAATTTTTAAAAAAGTGGATTGAAAATATTAAGTTTTTATTTCATTTTATATTTTGGGAAATGTTAGGTTAGACCAATCATGAATATTAAAATATAATGTCTGTTTCTCACTCGTTTTCATTAACGAATTAAATAATTTCATTTTCTCAGTTGTTGAAAATTGGAAAGTATAGCAGAACAAAAGGAATATGATGAATTAAAGTTATGTATAATTAAATAAAAATCAGGTTTAATTAAATTAATATGTATGATTTTTATGTATCCTACCATAAATTGCATGATGTATATAGGGATGTATTCTTATGTAAGTAAGTAAGTAAGCAAATAGACAGGCAGACACAGGCACTTTGACAGACATAAATACACACGGTCACACCGATACATACATATATATATAATTATATATATATATATATATATGTGTGTGTGTGTGTGTGTGTGTGTGTATGTGTGTGTGTTTGTGTAGGTGTGTGTGTAGGTGTGTGTATGTCTGTCTGGGCACCTGTGCCTATTTATGTGTCTTTACGCTCACTCACATAGATATATATATACCTATATCCTTTCTAATATAACATAAAAATCAAATATAATCATTTAATTACACTTGACTTTTATTTAATTATACATAACTTTAATTTAAATCTAAGCAATATATATATATATATATATATATATATATATATATATATATATGTGTGTGGTGTGTGTGTGTGTGTGTGTGTATAATTATAGCATAACAGAATAAGAATTTAAGCTGACACAAAGTAAATGTAATATATATATATATATTATATATATATATATATATATATATGCATACGTGAATATTTATCTACGTGGATTTATATATACTTTATATATACTACCTAATTATGTGGTAGAGAATACTGGGAAACAGTAGACACAAACTACCTAATTATGCAAAGATACCTAATTATGCAAAATTCTATCCCAGCCTGTTCCTATTAATCTATCTCAGTCTGTTTCTATCTATCTATCTATCTATCTATCTGTAATTCAGTTTCTGTAAGTCTTCTTCTGGTCTTAAGAGACATATGGTAGTGCATAAGCATCAAATCTTATCATCTGATCTATCTGATACAACGATGAGGACGTCCTTCCTGTGTCATATTTGCATCAAACTTTGTGGATCTACAGCGGGTTTGATGAGTCATTTGAGGGCTCATGAGAGGAAAGTAATGATTATGCTATTGCTATCTATCTATCTATCTATCTACTATCTATCCATCTATGAAGACATACGTACACTGTATACCTGTAGAAGAATAAGACCCCCACAAAAACTCAATTCTTTTCATAATTTTGTTTCTATTTAACCCATAAATGACGTTACCAGCCGATTGATCGTAGAGCTGGGCTCTCTGATCAACCATCTAGCCTAAGTAAACGAAGCTTATTCATTAGTCACATACAAACGCTGAAATAAACAAGTCCCACCATTTTCAAGTTGTGATATATATATTTACCAACCCCTCCACATGCAGGATGTGACACAAGCTCAATTTCTTAAGCGGAGTTCAACAGGTTTTGAATTCAGAGTTTTCCTTGTCCTATGCCGGTTGCCTAATCAAGGTTAAAGAGCCCAGTCTGTCCTACTATTTACCCATAGCTGGAGGGAGAATAGGATTAATGCCTTTCCCAAGGGTATTAGCGCTAAGTGAAATACAATTACCACGTCCAGGATTTGAACTCGGGCGACGAGTCCATTTCCCATGACTTTAACCATTACACCACGCGCTTCCTATCAAGTTGTGATATATGAATAAATTGTCGCTACCGACACTCGAGTTTGAACACTGAACGCTAGAAAATGAAAATGGCCGACATCCATCTGATATAAATAGAGGTACCATGCTGCTTGGATTGATGTACATACAGTCATAGATTGGCCTGGTGCACACTGTGAGTTTCAAGCGACTCCATATTTTTCTTAGAAGAACTTGTATTACGGATAAGTAATAATCTTTCGTTTATCTTTATTTCTGTTCCTTAATGTATCTAATTTCGGACCAGATGACCTTTAGGCATCCCTTTTTGGTCTCAATTAAGAAAGGACATGTTTTTCATTTACACCGTCAATATCCGGTTGTTTTAACAGACGATTTATAGATTTAAAAACATTATAAAACTAACCCCTAACCCTAACCCCTAACAAACAACAAGATATTGACGGTGTAAATGAAAAACATGTCCTTTCTTAATCAAGATAAAAAAGGGGTGCTTAAAGGTAATATGGTTCCTAATTTCTATATCAGATTTATAGTTTATATCATATACTTAAGTTGTTCTATAATTTGAATTATATACATGTGGCGTG
>CM042159.1:19971305-19976305 GCA_023376005.1 Doryteuthis pealeii | reverse complement strand
TTTTGAAGTCATATACATCCTTTGCCAAACGGAATTAATTTATAAATAAAAAATAAAAAATAAAACGTTTTTAAAAAAACACCCTATATTTTTTTAACGAATAAAGGGAGGCAACTTCGTTGGCATTACTTCGTTGGTATTACTAACAGCGTCCGTAAAAACTAACCGACGTTATTTACAATCCTAAATGTGACATTGAGTAAAGAACTCCAACAAACACCATTGGATCTTGCTCCTCAACCTGATGATTGCTTTTAGCATGAAACCGCGGTCGTTGATAATGAACATTGATCTATGAAAACATTGTAAAATAAATAAATATATATATATATATATATATATATATATAATATATATAAATTGTTTTTTTCTTTTGGCCAAATATTGTACCAATAGATTATTTTTGCTTAGTACGATTATCTTGGTCTATATATATATATATATATATATATATATATTATATAGTTTCAGTTTTTGTACGCCTTTCTTGAAGTAAAAAAGCTCCAGTTCTGTATTGATGTTTGAATGTACTTAGTTGTTAGACGGATTCTGTCGGTTAATGTCATTAGGATAAATAAAGGACAGTAAAAATAAAGACATAATGAGAGATGCCCAAACAATTTTCTTAAACAGTAAAGTAGGCAATCATCCTACAAAGCAATCTATAAAATATGTTTGTAAAACGACAAAATTAAGTAAATCACTCGAAAATGAAACCGGAAGAAACGCAGAGATTAATGGAAAAGGCCAATAGTTCAAAGAGATCAGCATAGATCAGAAAGTAGACATAGTTAAGAGATATAATAGAAATTATTAAACAGAATATAAAATTTGACCAGGTCACTTAGCAAGAAAGGAGTATATATTTACCCAACGCGAACAGGATGTGACACAAGACCAATTTGTTAAGCAAATACAGCATGATATATTTTTTTACAAAGAGTTATATTATATCAAGTATTCCTATCGAATAAAAATACTTTGCCCAGAGTTGCATGGTTTCGTGTATTCCAATCTAATTCAAATAATTTGAACACAGTTATATGGTTTCAAATATTCCCAAATGATACTAATAATTTGTACAGAGTTATATGATATCAAGAATTCACATATAAGACAGAAAATTTGAACTCGGTTGTATGGTTTCCAGTATTCCTATTTAATTTAAATAATTTGAACTCGGTTGTATGGTTTCAAGTATTCCTATTTAATTTAAATAATTTGAACTTGGTTGTATGGTTTCCAGTATTCCTATTTAATTTAAATAATTTGAACTTGGTTGTATGGTTTCAAGTATTCCTATTTAATTTAAATAATTTGAACTTGGTTGTATGGTTTCCAGTATTCCTATTTAATTTAAATAATTTGAACTTGATTGTATGGTTTCCAGTATTCCTATTTAATTTAAATAATTTGAACTTGGTTGTATGGTTTCAAGAATTCCTATCTAATTCAAATAAGTTGAACTTGGTTTTATGGTTTCGGGTATTCCTATCTAATACGAATAATTTGAACTCGGTTGTATGGTTTCCAGTATTCCTATCTAATACAAATAATTTGAACTCGGTTGTATGGTTTCCAGTATTCCTATCTAATACAAATAATTTGAACTCAGTTGTATGGTTTCTAGTATTCCTATCTAATACAAATAATTTGAACTCGTTGTATGGTTTCAAGTATTCCTATCTAATACACATAATTTGAACTCGGTTGTATGGTTTCCAGTATTCCTATCTAATTCAAATAATTTGAACTCGGTTGTATGGTTTCCAGTATTCCTCTCTAATACAAATAATTTGAACTCAGTTGTATGGTTTCTAGTATTCCTATCTAATACAAATAATTTGAACTCGGTTGTATGGTTTCAAGTATTCCTATCTAATACAAATAATTTGAACTCGGTTGTATGGTTTCAAGTATTCCTATCTAATACAAATAATTTGAACTCGGTTGTATGGTTTCAAGTATTCCTATCTAATTCAAATAATTTGAACTGGGTTGTATGGTTTCAAGTATTCCTATCTAATACAAATAATTTGAACTCAGTTGTATGGTTTCTAGTATTCCTATCTAATACAAATAATTTGAACTCGGTTGTATGGTTTCAAGTATTCCTATCTAATACAAATAATTTGAACTCGGTTATGGTTTCAAGTATTCCTATCTAATACAAATAATTTGAACTCGGTTGTATGGTTTCAAGTATTCCTATCTAATACAAATAATTTGAACTCGGTTGTAAGGTTTCAAGTATTCCTATCTAATTCAAATAATTTGAACTGGGTTGTATGGTTTCAAGTATTCCTATCTAATTCAAATAATTTGAACTGGGGTTGTATGGTTTCAAGTATTCTATCTAATTCAAATAATTTGAACTCGGTTGTATGGTTTCAAGTATTCCTATCTACAAATAATTTGAACTCGGTTGTAAGGTTTCAAGTATTCCTATCTAATTCAAATAATTTGAACTGGGTTGTATGGTTTCAAGTATTCCTATCTAATTCAAATAATTTGAACTGGGTTGTATGGTTTCAAGTATTCCTATCTAATTCAAATAATTTGAACTCGGTTGTATGGTTTCAAGTATTCCTATCTAATACAAATAATTTGAGCACAGTTGTATAATATCAAGTATTATTATCTAATTTATTAATAATGGAGATTCGCTACCGGTTTTTGTCTGTAATAAAAATTACGTCACTGTTTACGTCACATTACCCAACACATAATCCAACGTCATAACATGGAATAAATATACTCAAAATGTGAGCATGCAACGTTAGACAATCCTCATTGTTTCAATAAATAGATGCCCGGCGTTATATATTTATATATAGATTGTTTTATTCTGATATAATATTTAAAGTTATCGGAACTATTTCCATTTCAAATTGTCTTTATTTCTTTCTTTTTTTTTTACTCCTTTAATAAATTTGACGATTTTACATACTTATGGTACACACTCTATGACATTGAATTTTCAGCTCCCATCCCTTCAGGCAATATTTTTCAAAAAATTAATTTTATATCGCCCGGAGGGTGTTTTTTATTTTGCTAGTACATACTAAATATTATTTTAAAAATAGAAATATATTGATTCTATGTTAAGTACTATTGTATTCGTTTATGTTTATACTGCCATTTTATTTTTCAAACTGACGATTTTAGTTTTTAAACGAATGGTATTTTATCTAACGTAAAATACTTATATATATATATAATTTTTACATCGCCCGGAGGACGTCTTTTTATTTTGTTAGTACATATAATTTGTATGAATCTCAAAATAGCTGCTGTTTTTTATGCTGCTGCTGCTGCTGCTGATTATGAGGTTCATTCTTTTGTCAGAAGAACTTTCCATTTTCTCATCACGTGTTATAATGGCAATTGTAAATAATGCAACAGAAATTGACAAAAATCGATTGACCTTAAAAGTGTTTTGTCCCTAAAATGTAGAATCCCTGATTTTGTTAAAGGACTGAAGTCAAAAGCGCTTGATTCCAAACATTTCTATAGAGTTTACGTTTATGTGATTCAATCAAACGTTTTTATTTATGGATTTATTCATTGTCCGGAAATGCAGAAACCAGAAAAGTATGGAGAAATATAGAATAAAGGAAAAGGAAACAAACTCATCAATGGTTCTTAATAGAAGTCACATTCAAAAACTTCTTTGTTCACTAAATACGCATATTTATATATATATATATATTATATATATATAATATATATATATATATATAATTAATGTAGATATTATGATTTCACACTCATAACTTCAAGTTTCTTGGTAGTCCAATCATCAGATGAGAAGTGGTTGAGATGTCAAAAACCAGTCGTGAAATGGTAAAAATCAAATTGTTTAGCGTTTATATGCAGCGTTTTTCACGCGATGGGAAATGCAAAGCTAAAAATTGTTTTTTTAAACTGTGGCTTGTTTAACGTTTATGTGACGTGGATTGTATTCACGTGATGTAATGTCATGACGTTAAATTTGTATTTAAAAAAACATTGTAATCAAACAACTTGCATTGGTGTTAATGCACGCGGTGTTCAGATGAATTTTTTTTTTTTTTAAATAAATAAATAAATAAAAAAAAAAAAAAAAAATAAAAAAAAAATAAAAAAAAAATAAAAAAAAGGGGGAGCGAAAATTCAGGGATCAATATATATATATTAATATTTTGAAGGCCAGTACAATGCGTATGAAAAATAAAAACAAAAAGATGTTATTTTTGTCTCATCGATTGCGAAGCAAGAGCTTCATCATCAGAGTTTATTTTCAGAAATGGACGTGCTTATCTTTTTATTTGTGTGGTTACAATTTCTCTTCTTATATTCTTTTCCTCTCCTTTTTTTCTCTTTCTTCTTCTCCTCCTTTATGAATGAAATGGGCGAATAACTGTAATTTCTTATTTCTCTCTTTTTTTTTTTCAAAGTCTGTGTAGAACAAATATTCCTAATATCGGCTGTCATCCGGTCAAACGTTGCAAGTATGTTGCAAGTGTTGCAAGTATGTTGCCAGTGTGTAGCGATGTCAAAATTCAAAAATAAAAAATGAATAAATAAATAAAAACCGTCAATAAAAAATTTACATACTTAGCTTTTGTTTCGCTTCCCCTTTTCTTTTCTTATTCTTTCTCCCTCTTTTTCTTTTTTTTTCTAATTTAAATTTTTTATTTTAGTAAATTAGTAAATAAAAGATTATCTTAAATTATGTATTAGTATTGCTTTTATATACATATATATATATGTAAATGAAAAATCACTCGAAAATAAAACCGGGAGAAAGTCAGCGTTCTTTCGCAACGAACATTTTAATGCAATGACCACACACGTGAAATCGACTGCTATTAATCGGTATGTCGATTAATTCAGTGGATTTAACCCTGAAGATCCTTATGGTGAAACTCGAGTAGGTTATCTCGTACCCATTTTATAATAATATATATGTATATACATATATATATATACATGCATATATATACATACACACATAT
>CM042159.1:19953805-19966305 GCA_023376005.1 Doryteuthis pealeii | reverse complement strand
AATATCTTCTGCTCTCATCGGTTTAATCTAAACCAGTTCTACAATTGTACTGAGCACTTTTTATATTCATACCTAATTCCGACTTATTTGGTTACTTCTTTTTACCGATGGTCAAAATTGTGACTTGCCCGTTTTTTTCTTCTCCTTTAAGTCATCCTCTTTTCAAATACACACACACACACCCAAACACCCCCCCACACACACTCACACACACACACATACATATATATATATATATATTATATATATATATATATGTGTGTATATTTATCAAAGCCTCCGGTCAATTTCTTAAGTGGAGTTTAACAGGTTTGAATTCAGAGTTTTCTTTTTCCTAGACTGTTTGCCTAACCAAGATTAAAGAGCCCAGTCTTCACTATTTTTTACTCATAGCTGGAGCAGTTGGATTCATACTTTTTCCAAGGGTATTAGCGCTATGCGAATTGTAGCTTCGACCAAGATTTGAACTCGGGTCGACGAGACCATTTAATACGACTGTAACCATTACACCACGATCTCCAACACCTCAGGTAAGATACTTCAGGAGTTACTAAATTTACTCTTCAATATTGTAATATAACTAGCAGGACCTGTGGATACATCACAGTATGATAATTTAATTATTACAAAGTTTGATATGCTTACTTAAGAGTTATTGCAAAATAATTCAATATGTAAAAAATATAATAAACTTGAGTAAATTCTTTCTCTCTCTCTCTCTTCTCTCTCTCTCTCTCTCTCTCTCTCTCTCTCTCTCTCTCTCTCCTTTTCTTTCTTTCTTTCCTTTCATTTTTCATTATGTTCAACTGAAACAGATTAGCATTATCGCATCTACGTGCTCCCCCTCTCTTTATCTTTCACTCACTATCTTTCTTTTTTTTTTATTGACATGCAACATTCTTCTTTGGCCGTTACTTTGGCTAGACGGGCAGAAGAAGTCGCTTCGATCAATTGTATGGTCACATCAAGCCCTAGCATCTATATGATTGTCTCAGCCATATTGCCCTTATGACAAGCCCTAAGTCTTTTTATCATATCTGTGCTAGAATCCGATGGCTAAAGGTCTTAATGTCCTCGTATGATGTTAAACTCTATCTGATGGAGATCTGGGGGGAATGTGGAGTGTCTATTCATCTCCATCACTTCTAGGTACACTCAAACTCTGAGAGGTGGTAACTCTTAGTGTCCCATATATGGGATAAATATGGAAGCGTTAGAGTCGTAGGAAATGAGTTGCTGGACGAGGCTGTTTGCATTCCACATGGCGCTAATACCCTTGGAAAAGGTATGAATCCAATTCTCACTCCAGCTATGAGTAAATACCAGGGCATACTGGGCTCTTTAACCATGGCTACGTAACCAGTCTAAGAGAAGGAAAACTCAAAATTCAGACCTGTTAAACTCCGCTTAAGAAATTGACCTTGTGCCACATCCTGCTCGTGCAGAGTGGTTGATTAATATAGATATATGGGATAAATAGAAAAAATAAGTTTTCAAATAAAAGTGTAATATGTCCGTATTTATCTGTATACAGGAGAAAATAACGATGGGTAGATTATCAGACCGAAAATATCCAGGTGAGGAGAAACGTAGAAATAAGTAATGTTACGATTTTTGTGGCCATCTTTAGGCTTCAAGCAAGAGCACTCCCCCGCGGAGATCCCTTGTGTTAAACAGAGCGTAATCATTAGTGAGGAAATCTTTGGTTGCTCCTTGGTGTCCCTCAGTGTTGAGTATGATCCTTTGGTTGTTCCTTGGTGTCCCTTAGTGTTGGGGTTGTTCCTTGGTGTTCCTTTAGTGTTGGCTATGATCCTTTGATTGTAGGTCCGTTCGTCAATGTCAAAAACTGCAAATGAACGGCTGTCCATATCGCCGATTAAATAGTTAACTAACCACATATTCGCGCTGTTGATTGGCTGGGGTTTAATCCACGTGAAGGTGCCGAGTCTATAAGTTTAAGTGGTGGATTCCAGCGCGCCTTATATACAAAAAACTGCAACAAGTAAAAACAAAACATCTCAGTCGTTTTAGATAGAAAAGTTTAATTTAATTGATCATCTAATCATAATGTCCCAATAGATTTAATTAGTTGTTTCTCAAAAAGCCACAGAAGTGAGAATCTAACTCACTTCACTTATAAAGTACTAACTATCGCTTTAAAGCAGGTGTTCTTATGCAAGACGTTTGATGTCCCGTGTTTCCTCAAGAAATATGACCTACCTGTAAAGTAAGACCTAGCGTGATTTTTTTAGCTCTATTTGAGAGCGGCAGACAAACGAAATTTTTTAGAGTTATTTACAGAACAATAATATTCCAAATGATAATGATATGCCTATTTTTGAATGAATTGTCGTTATTGAATTTTTTTAAATAAAAGAACAGCTTAATGGTAGATTAATGTAAATCGTTTTCTTTTGTAATTTCTGTTCATTTAGAAACTTCATAATTTTCTATTTGTTAGTGTTTTTCAATATATGAAGAATAAGATATTCCCCCGACAATAAGCCCAAGTTTTATATTCCGAAGTGAAAATTGATATAAACCCTGGCTTATTTCTCTGAACATAGTAACATATAATAATAATCAACACAGCTTAACACCTGTACCCCAGCTATGGTTAGCGGAATGAGAACAGGATACCCCCGTGGATTGAATAAAGGGTTGGGTTCAAAGTTCCGTGATGGCTCCCAATTAAGACAAGAAGGTTCCCGATTTCGAAAAGAAGGTTCCCAAGTTCAGAAAGGCTCCCGAGTCCGACAAGAAATATCCTAAGATAGCCGGGGCGGACATCGACCAAAACGTTGTACAGATAACAATAAAGATGAAAACAATGTTACGAATAATCCTAATAATATTAAGTCCTGTCTTATTGTCGGTAAAACACGGTATTTGTTTAACGGCACATTTACTCCTTATGAGTTATTTAATGTCAAAATTTGATTAATTTGTGATTTTTTATTACAATCATAAATATTCATATTTTTAACGTTCAATTACAATCATTATTTTTTAAAATCAAACATTTTTATATGAATATAATTATCATTTATTTGCACAGTTATATGATATGTGCGGCCCATTGTGCAATGGTTACTGTTGTAGGAAATGGACACGGTTATCCGAGATCAAATCCTGGACGAGACTGCTTGCATTTTCCATAGCGTTAATAACCCTAGAAACGGTTTGGATCCTACTATTCTCCCACCATCTATGGGTAAATAGTAGGGTAGACTGAACTTTTTTAACCTTGGTATGGCTACCAGTCAAGAAGAAGGAACATTCTGAATTCAAAACCTGTTAAACATTGTGTAACATCCTGCTCGTGCGGAGGGGTTGCTGAATATGCATGTACAAGGTGTGTCATAAACGTACCGACTTTGAAGCTGTATTTACCAAGATAGAAAAGAACAATGAATGGAACGTTAATTCTTTTCAGAATACAAGATGTGTCAAAAAGTACATATACAAGTACATGTGAAGTATTCCAATCAAATTTTAATAATTGCTGGGTTAGCTCAGTCGGTAGAGCGTTCGGCTGGAAACCACAAGGTTCCTAGTTCGATACCGGTCCTCGCCAACTCAGCGTATGAGTAGCACAGGGATCTGTGCGGTAAAGTAAGGAGCTGATTGTAGGTGTGGCGCTCCACCTCAGATGCTAAAAACAATCTCCTTGGTTTAGTGCTATTGAAAAGGGGATGGACTCCCTCGCTGATTGGTTGATATCGACTTTAGGCCGCCCCGTCGACTAAAAAAAAAACATTAAAAAATGTCTATTCAACTAATCTTTTGGTAGTTGATCATATTGTTTAAATAAGGTACTTTACTAAAATTCTTATACCACATTAGTTGAAACAAGAGTTTATATATATATATATATATATATATATATATATATATATATATATTTGATATAGGGTACAATAATTTAAGGTGCGATTGTTATCATTGGTTTAAAGGCAGCGTGATAGCCACTTATCGTCCAGACAACGCAATGTGAAAGGAATGCTTTTAAACCAATTGTAACAATCGCACCATAACTGTTTGTACCATATAATAAATAAACGCTGCTCTTACACCAGTAATCGAGCAATTTTTTTTCAGTTGTCCAATACTAGAAAAATCTAATAATATATATATATATATATATATATATATATATATATATATGTGTGTGTGTGTGTGTGTGTGTGTGTGTGTGAGTGTGTGTGTAACGATGATGGAACGGTGGACAATTTGTGGAAGCACAAAAACTTTGTTTTTTTTCTTTTTCATACCTTTCAATGAAAGCTTATAGAATCTATTTATAATCTGTTTATATTATTAATTTTAATCGCTTTCCTTAGTCGAATGGAATCGTGGGATATCATAGATTTTCTAAGCAGTTTTCCGTTCTTATGTCTGATTTGATAAGAACGTCTTCTTCGAGTAGACAGGAAACCGAAACATCTTCAAACAAGTAAAATAAATTCTATGCTACTTTTCTGTGCAAAAAACTTTTCATTTAACGAAAAAGCAATGAAAACGAAACCAAATGTTGTAAAGGAAGATATTTCCCCAACAAGATAGTTGGACTCGTCCAACGAAACACATAAAGATACGAATACTCGAGGTTATTCGTAGTCAAGTCACGTAGTAGTATTGATAGTCGAGTCACTACTGTTACTTACTAATCATAATTAGCTTATAATTTATGTACGTACCTGTAGTTAGAATTCTGAATAAGTTCCGTTAGATTAACAATAACGGGGTCCTGTGGAAAGTTACCCGACAGTTACTGGTGGTTAGTAACCTTTTTACTTGACCCATTGGAAGAGCGCGATTGGGTGCCGTGAGCATTAGTTTAGTTCAGATGCGACCCGGTTTCTAAGTGGCACAGATGTAATTATCAGCTCTGATGGGTCGGTTTAACCGCGGCGGAATCATGGGCTGGGTTCTGAAAATAAAGCCTTATTATTATAAAACAACCAAGTCTAGTTAAGTAATTTAGAAATAAGAGATGAGAGCTCGAAGAAATCAACTAAGATCAAACTCTGGCAGTGATCCTGAAGAGAAGATATCCCACTTGATCGAGGGAAGAAAATGGCTGCCATGGTAGAAACGGTAAGTAGAAGTGTAACAAGTAAGAACCAAGACCATCATCTATCAAATATCATCTCTACCCTATCTCTATCTGTTTATCTCTCTCCCTCTCCCTCCCTCTCCCTCACTATCTATCTATCTATCTATCTCTGTACTCTCTCTCTCTCTCACTATCTATCTCTGTACTCTATCTCTCTCTCACTATCTATCTATCTATCTCTGTACTCTTTCTCTCTCTATCTCTGTACTCTATATGTTTCTCTCTCTCTCTCTCTCTCTCTCTCTATCTATCTATCTCCGTACTCTATCTATCTCTATCTCTGTACTCTATCTGTCTATCTCTCTCTCTCCGTTTATATACCTGATGTTGAACGAGTATATAACAACTACAAGTCGAGTACATAGTCATACTGCTGGAGAACAGCGCGTTGACTATTATTTACATTTCTACATTATACGTTCTTAATATCTTCAAATTGATATAAATAATTTTCATTGACTTCGTTTGATTTGGTTTGTTGAATGGCATATTAACCCTGTGGGTTATTTAATGTCAAAAATTGTTAGAGAGTGAGATAAAAGTTGGTACTCAAATTTCCGTTACAGGTGTATTTTTGTAGATTGTTTCGTGGATGTATTTTATATCTGATTGATAATTTTATTAATGATAATTCATAATAGTACTGTATTGTATAAAAACATGAAAGAATGTAATGAATTGTGTGTTGTAATATGTTTTTAATGTTTATTTTCTTATGTTGTATACCCTTCTTTACTTTCTTCCATTCTTCTGCTGTTCATCTTTTCTATCTTACTTCTCTTCTAGCTCTAACGTCTGGACTTCGTCTTGGTGGTCGGTCGCACTTAACTCATTTCTTCTTCTAGATCAGTCTTGTTACCAAGACATTCATTAATCACAAAATCGTGTTATTTTCTTAAGCTTTTATTTACTTAACTAAACATTTCATGTAACTAAACATTGCCCGCGTATGCAGTGAGTTCCAGTTAAGGCAGGACATCTTCTCTGCCCGACGTCCAAACTGAAACTGGGGACCCAACCAGGTCCCACGTGACTTCACGTATTTCGCGGACTTTCTGTAATATTCCGTGGAAAGTCCCGCCCGTGATATGAAAAGGAGCCATCCCTTTAGAAATACAGGGGATTGACAATAATCTTATGCAACCGCATAGATTATGTAACACTTATATAAATACTTATCTTTGGCGTAATAAATTTGGAAGCTTAAATGTTTTAGGGAACTTATTAATATAAGTATATATTTACCTTCTTCTGTTGACAGAAGGTTGAATAATAAGTAAAATAAAAAAAAAGTAAAATCAAATAATAAATAATTTACACTAAAATTTGGCACCTGTGAAATATAGTGTATTGACAAACGATAACACCGATAGAATTTTTAAAGCTTTATTCTACTTAGAATATTTGGTACACTTATTGAGAGTTTATATAGTCTAGTATTCGCTAGTGAAATCTCCAAAGGTGAGGTAATCATAAAATAGGGTAGGTAACGCTCAATTATTTATTACATATAGGAAGCCTCAATTTGCAAATTATTTTTTGCTTTCCTTTTTGTATACTTAAAATGCGAAGAAATTCTATGAAATTCTAATGTGAGAAGAACCCGTTCTTCGAGAAGACAGAAGACCGAAACATCTTCAATCAAGTAAAGCAAATTCTAAGCTATCTTTTTATTTTTATATAATTTTTTTTATTTAGATAAAAAGCCATAAAAACAAATCAAATTTATAAAGCTTTTTTTCTTTATCGCAAGTGAATTTAGTTTCGTCATTTCTGTTGACGGAATAATAGGGTTAAATCAAAAAGTAAAACAAAAAACAATGTTCTAATTTACACTAAAATTTGGCACCTGTAAATTATAGGAAGCGTCAATTTGCAAATTAACTTTTTCGCTTTCCTTTTTTCTATACTTAAAAAAGCGAATAAATTCTATAGAGACGAACGGATAAGATTGAAAGTAAGTTGGTAATATGAGCGAAGAGTATTTGCAGATGGAACGGAGATAAAAAAAAATGAAAGAGCCCTCCCCCCACAAGAAAATAAAAAAATAAATAAAAGACTGTTAGGTGTGTTTAGGAACTGGCTATCTTTTGAATTAATTATCTGAAACTCTCCATTTGAGAGAAAACACATGGAGTGGATGGAATAAAAATTGGTTCTAGACATGAAGATTCTTATATTGGATTAGCCTGAAAAAAAGAACGTTTGTCTTTTATTTATTATTTTCATTTTTTTTTTTTTTTTTTTTTTTACCATTTTCGGTTCTGTAGTTTTATTCGTAGAACCACTGACAACTTCAGCCTATGCGTTTGATGAAACTCAGCAACTCTCTCAGCTGAAACGATACGGAGGTGGGTACTGTTTTTCGTGTTTTTTTGTTTGTTCATTTTATTGTTTGTTGTTCTTTGTTTGTTGTTCTTTGTTTTTTCTTTGTTTTTTTCTTTGTTTTCCATTCTTTTTTTATGAATGGATAAGTGGTGTCCGCTCAGTCGTTAAATTCATACCCAGTAATTTGTTAATCGAGCCAAGATAAGGAATAAGGAAATACCAGTGGATTACTTGACAGCCTAGCTTATAAAAGATATTAATGGGACCGCACGTTTTTATAATTGCCAATCTGTTGGGCGTGGGGATTAGCAATGGCCTCCATGGACTGTTAGATTGAAGTTGCGTACTTCTTTGTATAATTATATCTAAGACCTAAGCGCTTAACCCTTTCAACATGAACCTGAACTAGCAACCTCACATTGGATCAATGGTAAATAACTTTAATAGTGTTAAGACTATCATTCAGATAATCCTAACGTTATTCCTAAAACGTAAAAGTTTTTTTCTGGTGAGGTTTATTATATTTCAATGTTTTGGGGGAGTATTTATTACCAAAAATAGTTTTTCGTTATTATTTGCAAGTATTGTGTTAGTATAAACATTCAGTTCTAAGACTAACAACAAGAAGAAAGGAATTAATATTACCTCTAATTCAAACAATTTATTGGCTAGCACATAAAACAACAAACAACAATATAAAGTCCTTCCTGTATATAAAGTTGAGTTTAAGGGACTTACCGGCGCGTTGGAGAAGATATTTTAGGGTGGTTTCCTTGAGCCCCTGAATTCGTTGCCTCGTGGTACTGCGAGTGGAATCTGTCTGACCACTTTTTGGATATTGCGCCAAAACTCTGGGCTATCACGTGATTGGTATATCCAATCACAGAGCATCTCCCTCAATCACTCTATATACAGGAATAACCATTTTACTGACCCAACACAAGGAATTCAAGATAAGAATCAATTTTGTATTATTTGGATTATTCAGACTATTGCCCTCGTCTTTATTGTTATCTACACAACGTTTGTGAAATGTTGTGTAGATAACAATAAAGATAAGGACAATAGTCCAAATAATACAAATTATCAAGCCTCATCTAAAAAAATTCTGAAAAATAAGAATCAATTTTATAACAATTATAGTCCCTATTTTTCCGAATATTAGAGACGAGGCTTGATATTTGGACATATGACGCAACGGATAATAGGCTTGAGTTCATACAGTTTTAAGTGGCAATCATCTGGAGGTTGCAGGTTCAATACTGACTATATGCGAAAATAACATAGAATACTTAACATATTGCAGAGTTTTCCTTCTCTTAGACTGGATGCCTAACCAAAGTTAAAGAACCCATTTTTTTTCCCAAATATTTATCCCTAGTTAAAAGGAGAATGGTTGGGTTCACAGCTTTCCGAGGAATATAAGCGCTATGTGCAATACAAATAGCTAGTCGAGAATTTGAACTCGTGTCGCCGAGTTCATTTTCTACGAGTATTACCATTACTCCACCCGCATTTTGTATAGATGAGTTATTGATATTAGCCCTTATAAAATATTGGGTATATAATAGAGAGAGAGAGAGAGAGAGAGAGAGAGAGAGAGAGAGAGAGAGAGAGAGAGAGAGAGAGAGACTGTTAGATATATTATAGATGATAAGTGATTCTTATTTGATTACACTTCTTCTTACTGCTTCTACTTCGTCTAGGTCGGCCGCTATGTTCTCTGGTGAGGACTGGCCTTCTTCTTCGTGCTGGGCTGGTCATTGTCTTTAATATTTAATTAATACAACAACACTTGGTGTGCTTGATCAAGTTTTATTTCTCCAGCTAATTTAATTATGCTGCGACGTGACCGACCCATCAGAGCCGACAATCGCGTCTGGACTTCTTCGAAATCGGGTCGCATCTGACTCTAAACTAAACCTATTCCAACGCGTCCAATTACGCTTCCTACCGGAAGATGAGGTTGGGATCATCTAAACGTCACTCGTAATCTCAAACGGATATGGAATATTACCCATCTCCGCTTTTAAATCTAACGAACTTTATTTAAAATTCTTACTACCGGTACATTCATAAATTATGACAAATCCTAAATTGTATAACATTATACGTAAAATACATGATACTAAACCGACGAGTTATCACAGTTGTTGGATTCAACTTTTGATTTCAAACGAGATATTTTGTCTCTGGCACTAAAATGATGACTTAGAAGACGAGTTATCTCGTCCGTGGTACTAAAGAGAGCTTACAAGACGAGTTTCTGGTTCGTTGTACTAAACTTAAGATTCCTTAAGACGAGATATCTCGCTTGTTGATTTGCATGACGAGTTATCTCGTCCATAGTACTAAAGTGTCGACTTACAAGAGGAGTTATCTCGTCCGTGGCTCTAAACTTACGATTTGTTAAGACGAGATATCTCGCCTGTGGCACCAAAGGGTCGTCTCGCAAGACGAGTTATCTCGGCCATAGTACTTATCTCGTCTGTGGCACTTGACTTATGATTTAAGACAAGATATCTCGTCCATAGAACTAAACTGAAAAGTTGCTAAGACAAGTTACCTAATTCGTGACTTGCTAAGAGGTTTTATCTCATCTGTGGCACCAAACGGTTTTGAATAAATAGATATTTACCCAAGAATAACACAACACTAAAATAGAAATGAATTTATAGCAGAGGCCATGAGGCATACAAATCTGCCCTGATAAGAATACAACAGGCGACATTAAATAAGTTAAGTCTTATCAGTAGCATAATCAATATTGATTAAAATGTCACCTAACGAAGACCGGAAAATAAACCAAACGAACCGTTGAATCAGAAGAGCAACGATGTAAATAAAGAATAATAAATTAATATTCTACGACGGTGAGTCAAAAGGTAATGCAATTTTGTTTAGGACAGGTATAATTATCAACACAGGAACATGTATCATACATAAAAATGAAGCTGGTCCTCTGTTGATCATATCCCCACTTCTCCACATAGGTGAGTCAAAAAGTAATGCAATTCTGTTTAGGATAGATACAATTACCAACACAGGAATATGTATCATACATCAAAATGAAGCTGGTCCTCTGTTGATCACAAACCTACTTCTCCACATAAAAAACGTCTTCGGCATAAAATAACCCAATATGCCGTAAAATCCAACCAACCAACTACTACTACTTAGCCGTTACATCGTAGTGTAATGGTTACCAAGTTAGTCCTGCAGATCCATTACGACTGAATAACCAATTCCATCCTTACTGGATGCCCCAATTTTGCGACATTATACCTATGGCGAAATACCCACTCTCATAAAGAGATGAGCAGTTCCGCATAATGCATTTCTTTGTATTTAATATAGGCCGGGACAGCCGGGTTTTTTTTGTTAATGCATTTATCTGTTACTTTCTTGATCATACCCAGGGCTTCCATTATTACTGGCGAGTGGTACATTTATAAGATGTCACATTACTGTAACAACTGATAATAAAAGAAAGTCTCTGTCCTTTCTTTTTGTTGACATAATTTGGACGAGAAAATAATTCGCAGTTATTGAAGGCAATCAAAAGTTGCAGCAGACATGTAAAAAGAATTCTTAAACGAAAATCTAAGAATCAATGAATTCTGGATAGAACCAAAACTTTTGAATCGAATGCCAAAGTAAGAATTGGTCTTTTTTCCCTATTCAAACGGCTTTCAGTATATTGGAAATTATTTTCTTTCACAAATCACCATTTGGAATATGGCAATTTTTCTTGTTCGATTTTTAACCCGAAATAAAAAGCAATACATTTTTCCATTTATAGGATAAAAACACTTAAACAAATTCCACATTAATACTAATACAATGTGTAGCGCGCTCTATAATACCGACGAGTAAAGATTGCCCATGTATTCTGTAGTTAATGAAAATAGATCACTAATTAGGACTGAGTCTAATTCTAGTAGTGACTACCCCAAGCGGATTTAATAGGTTTGAATTCAGAGTTTTCCTACTCCTAGACTGGTTACCTAACCAAGGTTAAAGAGCATAGTCTGCTCTACTATTTACACATAGCTAAAGGGAGAGAAGTTGGATCCATACCTTTCCCAAGGGTATTAGTGCTATGTGAACTGTAGCTTCGTCCAGGATTTGAACCCTGGTTGACGAGTATATTTTCTAGGGCTCTAACCATTACACTACGTGCCTCCAACAAACATCTATGGATACCTTAACTGTATATAGCGAGTCTCAGAAAAATTGATATAATTTCATAATCTAATAATTTTTACCAGTTTTTGTTCAAATGATCCCAAGTTTTAACAGCAATAACTCCCCCTCCTCTTCCCCTCCCCTCCTCCTCCTCTTCCTACTACTACTACTACTACTACTACTAGAGGAAAGTCTCTCTCTTTTATTTTTTGACATAGTATGGTCGAGAAAATAAGTCGCATTTATTGAAGGCCATCAAAAGTTGCAGCAGACATCTAAGCAAAAAATTCTTCAACAAAAATCCTCAATGAACTCTCTATAGAACCAAAACTTTTGAATCGAATGCCAAAGTAAGAATTGACCGGGAAAGACATTTTTCACTATTCAAACGACTTTCAGAATATTGGAAATTGTTTTCTTTCACAAATCATTATTTGGAATGTGGCGATTTTTCTTGCTCGATTTTTAACGGGAAATGAAAAAAAAAAAAAATAAATTCTTACATTTATAGAATGAAAAACAAAAGAAATTACATTTATACAAAATCTGTCAAAAAAAATATCGAGATTTTTTGTACTTTTGACACACCTTGTATTTTGAAAATAAATTAACATTCCATTCATTGTTCATTCCTATCTTGGTAAATACAGCTTTAACTCCGTAATTTTTGACACACCTTGTATTCTGAAAAAAGAAATAACGTTCCATTCATTGTTCATTTCTAACTTGGTGAATACAGCTTTAATCTCAATACTTTTATGACACACCTTGTATATTAAAGACAATATGTATCGAGATCTAAAATACCGACGGGTGAAAATAGAACTTGTACTGACATAGTTATCAAGGCGTACTGTAACTATAT
>CM042159.1:19936305-19948805 GCA_023376005.1 Doryteuthis pealeii | reverse complement strand
TCTGTTTATTTTGGAAGGAGGAATACAAAACTCAAGACCGTGTTTGAGTACAAACTCTTTAGTATCGTTGAGGGAATAATTGGAAAAGTTATTAATTTTCAAATTGAAAATATTAGAAGAGGAACCATAACGTTTGTTAATAAGTAAAGTTAACACAGTACTATGTTTACCTTGAATAATTTTGTCCGTTTTCTCATCTAAGGAAGCCATGTATCGACATAGGCGTATAGTGTCGAAGAAAGATAAAAAGTTCAATTCGTTTCGCCAAAGTAGTCGGTAATAGTGTCTGAGGAGGAAAGTTTGGTGGTTGTGGAAAGGCGTTCATCTAAAAGGAAGGTCTTTTCAATGAGTAGGTTGTTATTGGTATTGTGTCCGGTTAATACGGCAAACGATGCACTACTCGTTGTATTAAGCATTCCTCAAGAAAATTGATTTCATGATGGAGAGGTCGGATTTTTCCTTTGATTTTGATGACGTTATTCAAGGTGTTGATTTGACAATTGTTGTATCAACGTTTGAAATATATAAAAGTTTGCAGTATGAACAGAATTTTAGAATCGCTTTAAAAAGTATATACATATTGAAAAAATAAAAAATAAAAAATAAGTGAAATCAAATAAAGTAAAAATGATTTAAACAAATATAAAAATCCGTTTTTTATGGAGCTTTGAAAAAATACGTCATATCTCTTTAAACTAAGATATCTCTTCAATATATATATATATATATATAATATATATATATATATATATATATAGTTTAAATGTTGTGCATTTTGGCAGCAAGTTATTTTTCAGGCATGTGTTATTGAATAACACGGATTACTTCTTCATTATTGGATCTGTATCTTTTCCAGTCGTCTGGTGATCTTTCTGGTGTTTGGATCCAATTGAAATAAGATATTTCCCATACTGTTAGCCCGAGCGCTTTCGACTGCTTCTTCAGTCGTCATCATGGGGTATATGAGTTGGTTTTAGTTTGTTTTTTAGGTCTTTTATCTATGTTGCTTTTTAAAGATCTAAAAAACAAACTAAAACCAACCCATATACCCCATGATGACGACTGAAGAAGCAGACGAAAGCGCTCGGGCTAACGATATGGGAAATATCCTATTTCAATTGGATCCAAACACCAGAAAGATCACCAGACGACTGGAAAAGACACAGATTCAAATAATGAAGAAGAAGTATTCCGTGTTATTCAATAACACATGCCTGAAAAAATATCGGGATCAGTTCTGTCTAACTTTAAAACAAAAACATCTGACTCCCGCTTTAGAAAATTTGATCTGTCAGTGTGGCTTCGTAGCTCGCAGCCAGGCTGTTATCACACTCGAGAAAACACAAAATGTTTTCTTGATATCATGCACAACGTAGGAACAAACACATCACTCACTGCTGACCCTCATCTATCATTTTTCTTCTCTTGGACTGATTGCCAAATCAAGGTTGAATTGCCCATTCTGTCTTTACATAATAGGCAGGAGCAGAGTTTGAGATATCTTTTCCAAGGGAAAAATGCAGACTGCAACGTCAAGGATTTGAACTCGGGCCTTCGAATCCATTTCATATGAGAATAACCATTACAAAACGCGCCTCCGAGATTGGAATATAAAACAGATTGTGATTTATATTGAAGAATACCCCTGAAGTTTATGAAAAATAAACATAAAGATGTATTTTTAAAAATTTACTAAAAATATAGAGTTCTTTAGATTTCTTCGGTTTGTCTCTCTCTTTCCTGATTCATTGATAACTATTATTTTGTTGCTTCCCATCTATCTGTCTCTGCCTCTACCTATCTGTCTCTGTCTGTCTCTCTGTATGTCTCTCTCTCTCTCTAAATATATACATATGTGTAATCTAACGCATACAAAACATCCTTCATCTTCTATCACACAAATCCTTAGTCCTGAAGGAGGTTTCCACTGTAAAACCGAAATACTCTTGTATCGACAATAAATGTTTCATCCATCATAATATCCTGTGTTTGTTTTTCAAAATTTTCTCCATATATATATATATATATATATATATATATATATATATAATGAATATAACCCATTGTAGCTGCTAGCGTTGAGAGAAATAGATTGCTCACCGGGGAGTAATCGTCCCTGATGAGTCTAGCTTACAAGGGAGGTATTATATTGAATGTTCCGAAATTCTCTAAGGAACCAGTCATTAGCCATCCAGCGCCCTACGTGTGCAGGCGTATTCTATATATATATATATATATATATATATATATATATAATATAATTTGGTATATTTATAGATAGCAAGTGCTAGATATTAGTGGTAGAGCATATCTCTATATTAATACTTTTGTTACTTCCGATCGTTATCAACTTGCGACTTCATTACGATACTGATGATTATTTTTAGACAGTATTGATGTTTTGGTCTTCTTTTAAAAAAAAAAAGAAGATTTTTCGCCAGATATCAATTTGTACATTTAATTATTTACAAACCGCATTATCTGTTTATTTTACGCCGTCAAATTTAGAGAAATAAAACAGAAATTAAATATATATATTATATATATATATATATATATATATATATATATAAAATGTTGTTCTGGTTCCAAAGAAAATGTAATATTTTATCAAAAAAGAAGAAGGTCCGCAAAATGTATCGTTCTCAGAAAAAAATGTTTTATTCTTTTTATTTCACATACGCAACACATGTTTCAGATATTCTGGTATCTTCTTCAGGCTTTGATCAATACATATATTGATATACATATATGTATATACACACATATATATATATACATAGGTTATGCGTGTTTCTATAATTTTTCTGTTATATATATATATATATATATATTGGGAGAATATGTGCTTAATTGGAGTCGTACCTAATTTTGAAAAATTGTCGGCAAAAAGCCATATCCAAACACACGTGTTTACCATTTATCATATATATATATATATATATATATATATATATATATATATATCATCATCATGTCGCACGCGCAGCACGGATATCCATGACAATCTTTCGCCAACCTTCCCTATTACTCATGGCCCCTGGGAGGTCCTCTGTGCAGCATCCCGTGTCCTCGCATAGTTGGTCAATGTAGGTCCTTAGTGGGCGTCCTACGTTAGCATGTCCATGTGTTGGCTTCCACAGGAGAACGTCGCTTATGAGCTCATCCTCGCTTCTCCACCAGTGTCCTGTATGCCTAGTCCGTCTCACCCGGATGGGTTGTGAGATGGGGGCAGGTGACCATATAGTTGCTTCTTTGTGGGGTGCTGCTTCCATGGTTTGTTCAGGACTGCTCGCAGCATTCTTGTGCAGGTACCATCTAGCTTATTCTCGAGGCGCTTATATCTATCTATCTATCTATCTATATATATATATATATATATAATATATTATATTTTATTATTTATATTTTTGCTTGAAGGCAAATACAATGCGTATATCGCATAAAATTCGACAATTATAGAAGATAATAATGAAAAGTGAATTTCGGTAAAGAATCATTCTGTGTGTAGAACATCGTACAGACTGTTTCAACTTTATGAAGTCCCGGTTTCGATTTCTGTCGGAGGGAAATCGTTAGTATACATCGCTGATGAGACTTAATAAAGTTGAAACAGTCTGTACGATGTTCTACACACAGAAGGATTCTTTACCGAAATTCACTTGTCATTATTATATTCTATAATTATCGAATTTTATGCGATATACGCATTGTATTTGCCTTCAAGCAAAATATTGATAATAATATATACTTTATTCAACAATGCTTCTAAAATAAACAAACATCCAACAATCTTATATATATATATATATATATATATATATATATATATATATATATATATATGCCGAGTAAGATGTGGCGCATGATTAATTTCTCAAGCGGAGTTTAATAGGTTTAGATTCAGAATTTTTCTTCTCCTGGGCTGGTTGCCGAATTAATTTTAAATAGCCCATGAAAATTTGCACGCACATACACACATAAAGACAAACACACATATACATACGAGGGTGAGTTAAAAAGTAAGGCCATTTTGTTTAGGACAGAAATAGTTTAGGATAGAAATAGCCTTAAAATTTTCTGTTTATTTGAAGAACTGTCCTTTTGATTCTATTTATTATATACCTTTGTAAGAAAGGATAATGAACCTTTTCCGGATTCAATGCTGTTTCTGAGTAATCTTTTGGTTGATTTTCGAGAGTGGGCAAAAATGGCAAATTTCGTGTGCAAATAAAGTGCCAAACTAATATGATTTTCTGATTGAGTTCGATGACGAGTATCACATAGTAAAAGATGGTTGATAGCGTTTGAGCATTGGGGGAGATATGGGGTTTCAAATCTTTGCCCAAAATGCCATTTTTCAGCCATTATAAGACTACGTATTTTGACGAAAATGTACGTTATCTATTTTATTGTTTTTTTCTCATGGATTCACAACAATAATAAACGTATATATTACACTTTATAATAAAACCGCTGAGAGGAAGGCCCCGAAACGGTGCACATTCTCTCCTGAAGACCCCAAAACAAAATACATTACAAATCAATAACAAACAAGAGAATCATGGAATTGAACTTCTCGTCGGTTTTGCTATTGGAATGAGGAACATTCTACAGTCCACTCGCTTTCTGGTGAGTTTCCGTTACTTTTCAAGTAACTTTCTTCTTCTTGATAATTTAAGTCTTATTATGGAGATTCGTTGTCTGTCTGTCTGTCTATAACCGAAACTGCATCACTGCTTACGTCACAATACACTCAGAGATTTTGTAAGTTTATCAGTAAGTATTTAATATATAGTCAAATCATCAATACATAGAATAAATCTTGTTTATTAACGATTTCCCTATGGAAATCTGAAATAGATTTGCTTCAGAACAAGCCACGTTATTTGTGCGTTTAAAATTCTGCAATGTTTAATTAATATACGGTGTGGTTAATTTGCCTGTATTTTCGATTTTTTTTGTGAATATTATAACCCCTCCCCCTCTTTATAATATATTTTTTAACGGTTTGAAGTTGTTTTATTGACAAATGTTTTTTTAGTGGTATGAAGGCGTTAAAATCAACAAGTTAATTGATAAGAAAGTGATATTTTACGCCGCCCAGGGATTTTAATCGACAAGTAAATGTAAATATTTACCCCCCACTTTTAAAATAACTTTTTTCGGCATTTTAAATTTATTCTAATTCAAAATTACTGTCAGTTTTTTTTAAATAAATAGGACCGAGTTTCGAAAATAAAATCAATCAATATAATCAAATACAAATAACAAATCAGACTATGTATATATTTTTATTTATTTTAATTCAAACAAATGTCACGTCTTATATATATATATTATATATATATATATATATATATATATATATATATATATAAATAAGATATATATATATATGAATATATTATATATATATATATATATGTATATAATATATATATATATATATATATATATATGTATATGAATATATATATATATATATATATAAGATATATATATGTATATGAATATATATATATATATATATATATTATATAATATATAAGATATATATATATGTATATGAATATATTATATATACTAGTAAATATATGCACCCTCCGGGTGCACGTATTTAAGTTTTAATGTTTTTAATTAGAAAGTCTAATAAGAATTCAGATAAAAAGATTTGAAACAGAGTGGGGTTATAATAGAAAAATAGAAATGAAACTTACTCTTCCATCATTGCCGTCTTTCATTGCTGAATTTTACTTATTTAACTATTTAGTTAAATTAGGAAATAAAGAATAAAATTACACTTATTTTTTCTTGTTAATGGATTTCATTTAAGATTCATTGGTGAGATTTTTGCTTATATTCATTAAAATAAAACCAAACAGTTAGAAACCAATAATACTAAGCACATATTTAATAAAATCACATTTTTAATATCAATATGCAAATTAGCCTTCCCGTTCACACTGCAAACCGCTATTTTTTGTATATATAAATACAATAGCATGTTATTAGTATGTAGATATGGACAACACTAATAAAAAGGTGAAGCAATTTTATTAATAATTGAGGTTTAAATATAAATAAAATCATGAAGAATGTGATTAAAATAACTATGTTAATTGTGACTCGATTAGTAATATAGTTTCTGTTACAGAGAGAAAAAACACACAATCTCCATTATAATAAGATATATATATATATATAAGATATATATATGTATATGAATATATTATATATATATATATATGTATATGATATATATATATATATATATATATATATATATATGTATATGAATATATTATATATATATATATATATATTGATGTATATGAATATATATATATATATATATATATATATATGATGTATATGATATATATATATATATATATATAATATGATGTATTATATATATATATATATATATATATATATATATATATATATATATATATATATGATGTATATATATATTATATATATATATATATAGAGAGAGAGAGAGTGAGAGGGTGGGGGAAGAGACTGACAGAAACAGAGACAGAGAGAACAAACTTGGAGTTCCTCTGCGTCGTTCTAATAAATTTATATTTATATTTATAAAACAGGATGTGGCATTATTATTCAGGGCATCGAGTGGGCCAGGGTCAGTCTGTGGGTCATGGGAAGACATATGTATAAGACCAAAAGTAGGCCTTACTGCGAATTCTTTTCACTCGATCACAAAGAGGGATGGGCCACAGCTAATACAACTTGGCACAAGTCTCACCCCATTGGTTTCATCGCCAGAAATTGCCAAAAGAGCACCTGGTTTTTAATTCAGAGATATCCTTTTTTTATAGACCACTTGTCCACAAAGAAATAAATAGTCCAATATGTTACCAATATCTTACCTACCATTTGGGGGAAGAAAAGATGGACACACGGGGCACTACCGTAATATAAATGCAAATTGTTTGGTTTTGGATTTTATCGTATGTCAACCCTTGTTGGGTTATTTTACGCCAAATATGTTTTATTTTATTCAGTCTTTATGGGTATTTAAAACAAAAATTGACCTTAATTCATCAGAGCACAATATGTGCAAAAAATAATAATATATATATATATATATATATATATATATATATATATATATATATATATCATCATCATATGGTGCCAGTAGGACAGATATTCATGACAATCTCTCACCAACTGTCCCTATCATTCTCTGCATCCAGTATCTGCACAGAGCTGGTCTATGTAGGTCTTTGCTGGATGGCCTGCACTGGCATGTCCAGGTTAATTGAGTGTTTTGTTTTACGGTATATCAATCCTTTTTGGGTTATTTAAGTTGTTTTATTAAACAAAGGACTCAGATTGCTAACAGTACCTGCCATTCCATAAGAGGTCACCCACTTATGTATTGAACAGGCACATCAATGCTTAACTTCAGATTGAGATAGATTTGTGTTACTCATTTTCTTCTATTTAACCCATAGATGGTACCATGATAAGTACTATCACTCGACCTGTGGGTAATGAACATAAAAGGGGTACTCCACATTCCCTAAAACTCGGAATGCCACAGGGCATTCTATATAGATCTAATAGTTAGCAAGCTAGTCTCGCAAATCCGTTACAACTGAAAAAGGAGTTTAATCCTTGCTGCATGCCCCATACTAGCGAACGGGTTGGGTAAGAAAATACCCGCGGCAAACGAGTTGGGTATTAAAAAAATAATCTCATCGTTGCGTAATGGTTAGGAAACTAGTCTCACAGATCCATTAAGACGGAATAACGAGTTTGTTTCTCGCTGGATGCCCCACACTAGTGATCTTTGGGTAATTCCATGTTAAATCATCCAGACATTGTAAATGTAAATATATATGTAAAAAAGAAAAATACATTTTTTCCGGGTGTGGACTATGTTAACGTTAGACAATCCCCACAATTTGAACTTCCAATTCCAAAAATTGACAGAGATATGCTCTCCAAATTTGGTGCTTGTCGAAAAATGGCGATATTTTGCAATCTATTTTTGTATATTATATGTATATTTTATATATATATATATATATATATTACTTACGTCATTCCCCCTTACCTATTTCTGTATATTATATGGAGGTACGTGGCATAATGATTCGAGTCATAGGAAATGGACTCGTCAACCCGAGTTCAAATCCTAGACAAGGATGTTTGCATCTCACATTAGGAAAAGCATGAATCCATATATTTTCCCTCCAGCTATGCGTAAAATAGCAGAGCAGACTGGCCTCTTTAACCCTGTATAGGTAACCAGTCTAAAAGAAGGAACACTCTGAATTTGAAAAACTTGAGGTCAGTCGTTGATTGGGTTTGTGGCATTGCTTGTGCGCCAATTATTTCCTATTGACTGTGACAAGAAATTGCGAATGGTTCAACACAAGCCTTCACCACTATAATAACAATTCTGTGTAGTTTTTTCACAAGATGAACACGCATCAAAGTCGACGTGAGAGTACATTTCTGTATATTTTAATTCCATTTTATATTGTTATATTGTAAGTACATTGGAATTTTAACCAAACAATTTAACATGCATTCTAGCCAGATTTTTCCTTTCAAAATATCTTTCCAAAATATTACTTTCTTTCTTTTTTACCTCTAATTTAATTTTACTAAAACTGGTTGTTTTGCAGCCCTTAATTACCCAATCTCCTTAATGGTATAACATTTAGATATATCCTCATATTTATTTATTGAATACCTTTACTCTGAATCTAATTTGATGGATGAGTCTTCATTTAAAATGTCAGTCGCCATTTTAGAAAGTTAATTCGAATAAAATTACTTAATGATTATTTAATACGGTTTTAAAAAATAAAATAATAAAAAATATAAAAAGCAAAAACAAAACAAAAACAAAAAAAAACTTTCTGATTAAGATATATTAAAAATATATTTGTTTATTGTATAAATAATCTATTGGCCCAACGTAAAAATGCTGAGCTTATCTGATTAGCCAGTTCATCAGGGAATAGTAACAACGAAAAATAAGCCTCCCCCCCCCTGAAAAAAAAACAAAAACAAAAATAAACAAACAGTAGATACCTATTTTGATGTGGAAACGATAACAAACCCATAGGCTAAAAAATGAATATTTCTTAATAAATATGTATGCTGTATTTTAAAATCAACCAACTCCACCCCCTATCTTATTATAATGGAGATTCGGGGTCAGTCTGACTGTAATCGAAACCACGTCACTGCTTATGTCACAATACCCTCAGTAATTGCGTAAGTTTTAATTTATAGTCAAATTCATTAATGCATAGAACAAATCTGACTTATTATCGATGTCTCTATGAAAATCTGAGTTAGATTTGCCTCAAAGCAGCCCATGTTATTGATGCATTTAAAATGTTGCAACGTGTCTAAGGTATCACTAAGAAATAAAGGTTTACATACTATATGGTGTGGTTATTTTGCATATTGGTTTTAATAAAACCGGATGTAATGAATAATTCCTTGGTGTTATTGATCTCTAATATCATTTTTCTTATTTTCTAACGTATTAAAATCAATCCTTTGAATGATTTTATATAGAAACCAATTGAATTATAATTAAAATAAGTGTTATCTTTTCATATGCGCTCTTAGCTAATTTTGTTGGTCTTTCTAATTTAATATATTTCATTACATTAAAACTTAAATACTTACGCCCGGAGGGCGCATATTCTTGCGGGTTTTATTAACGAGTGAATACGTTCAACATTATTATCGCTCTTCCAGAAAATTAAGTAAATTTCCTTCCCTATTCGTAGCACGTGCCGGGTTAGCTCAGTCGGTAGAGCGTTGGGCTAGAAACCATATGGTTTCTAGTTCGATTCCGGTCCTCGCCAACTCAGCGTATGAGTAGCACAGGGATCTGTGCGGTAAAGTAAGGAGCTGATGGTTGGTGTGGCGCTCCACCTCAGATGCTAAAAAACAATCTCCTTGGTCTAGCGCTATTGAAAAGGGGATATACTCCCTCGATGATTGGCGGATACTGACTTTAGGCCGCCCGACACCTTTTTTATGTCTCATTTTACATTTTCCGCACTATCGGCTGGGACAGTAGAATACTACGACTGCACCTCGGGGACCACCTGTTATCAGTGGGGTGCGTTATGCTTAAAGACGGAATCCTGGTGGTTGAGTAGTCCATGACATGCATTTCTCCACTTTGACCCTTAGGCTAGACGGGCGGTCGAAGAGGCCCCCTCTGATCAATCGACTGGTCTCATCAAGTTCTAGCACCTATATGACTGTCCCGACCATATTGCCACTATGGTGCACCACGACCCCTCTTATCATATATGTGCTAAAAGGCGGTGGTTGAGGGGTTTTAGTGTCTTGGGTATGATGTAAATCTGAATAAAAAGTTCCAGTTCTGGAGTTTTGGGGAGAGTGGAGTACCCCTTCATCGCTATTACCCCAGGTCGTGACCGAGAATGGTTTTACTTGTTATATTTCCATCTATGGTTTAAATAGATAAAAATGAGTTTTTAAAAATATGTTTAAAAATTGAGTGCCGAACAAGAATGAATTAAACAAAACGTCTTCGGTATAAAATAACCCAACAAGTGTTGACGTGCCGTAAAATCCAACCAACCAACACAAACGAAGCAAGCGAACAAACTTTTATCACCCCCCCTCCAGCAACACAGTTTTGAGTTCTTTATTCAATGGCATATCAGCTTCGTGGGTTATTTAATACCAAAGCCATTCAACAATTACGTGACTGAACCTAGACATAAGCTAATCCCATACGGTTGTCATGTCATTAAAAACAAAGAATTATTTCCTTATTACAGTTCGTATTATATATGGTATAAATCTAACTTAACTAAGTTCATTTGAATGGCAAGAATCCAGGCAGAAAATTGGAATCAGATAAGAAAGTTTTAAGGAAAAAAAGGATGTTAGACGTTTCCATTAAAAAGAGTTTTGAATTTGTTGATCAACATAATCAGTTTTGGTCTAATTAGCCCTCCAGAATTATTAAGCCAAGGTAAAGAGAAAAAAAGAAAAAAAATAGAAAAGGAAACAAGTTTTAATTATTCATGACGTCATTGAGCGTCGATCATTGGCTTATCGACTAGCTAATGTGATACTGAGGTATTCACCCAGTGCACCTGAAAGTCAGTCCCTGATGGAAGGTAGACGGGATCGAATGGGGAATGGGCGAATGGAAATGATGAGATCAGATCGAATCGAAGACTTAAAGGAATTGTATTTTTTATTTTTGGCATTTTTGCTTTAGGAAGCAGATTTGAAGATCTGAGGGGACATGGAAAGAGATTTGTGCTTTGATTGTTTAGACGGGCGAGGAGAGAAAAGAGTGTAACAGATATTTGTGTGTGGTGGGGGGGTGCAATCAAGGAAAGAGGAAGGACAAGAAGAATAAGAAGAATGGAAATGTTACAAAGGAAGATGAGGATGAGAATGATGATGAAGAAGAACAAGAAGAACAAGAACATGGAATAATGAAGAAATATTAAAGGAAGAAGAAAAGAAGAAGAAGAAGAAGAAGAAGAAGAAGAAAAAGAAAGAAGAAGAAAAAGAGGAATAATGGAGAAATAATAAAGAAGAAAAAGAACATGGAAAAATGAAGAAGAAGAAGAAGAAGAAGAAGAAAGAAGAAGAAGAAGAAGAAGGGAATGTTGAAACAAAGGAAGAAAAAAGAAAAAAGAAGGAAAAAAAAACAAAGCGTAATGGAAAAGAAACTGTCGAAAAGAAGAAGAAGAAGAAGAAGAAGAAGAAGAAGAAGAAAAGAAAAGGAAGAAGAATAAAAGAAGAGAAGAAGAAGAAGAAGAAGAATAAGAGAAGAAGAAGAAGAGAAGAGAGAGGGATAAAGGAGAAAAAAAAGAAAGAAAGAAAGAAAGAAAGAAAGAAGAAGAAAAAGAAGGTGTAACGTTGTAGGCTCCTTCACAATGGGGTCTTTACACAATGAGCATTTTTCACACTGTCGGGTTTTTACACCGGCGTCTTTACACCGTGCACTCCGTGTGTTTACTATTAAAATTTATACAAGTCACTAACTTCGTTCGGCACGAGCGTAAACGTTTTGGGGTTTCTGTTTATCACACCCACAGGATTCTAGTAGTCCTTGCTTTGGTGAGAGGTATCAATCTAGTGAGTATCAACTTACACAGGCCGCGTGCTCTGCGTTGCGGTCAATTGACTTTACCTCCACGGGTGTTTAATGATCAGGGAAAGTTCGGTGTTTGTTTCAATTCATAATACCGTCTGTAGTATTATCTTCGTAGTAAATGATGACTATGATACCAAGTTTATTTTTCAGGAGTCTATTATAATAAATTCAATTTCGGCTTCTTAACTTTGAGAGAGAGAGAGAGAGAGAGAGAGAGAGAGAGAGAGAGAGAGAGAAGAGAGAGAGAGAGAGAGAGAGTCAGCTTATTTAAGTAATTTTTTATCTGATTTCAACTTCGAGTTTTTCAGTACTTTTTACCTACTGGTGACAA
>CM042159.1:19908805-19928805 GCA_023376005.1 Doryteuthis pealeii | reverse complement strand
ATCTATCTTGATAACCATTACACCAAGTTATGTTTATCGATTTTGGCCTTTTGTCGAAATCCAAGGAAACCTTCTACTTGGAGAATTTATACAGTGTTATTAGATTTCAAAGTTCGAGTTATTTTTTTGTTTCATTTTGTAAATTATAAGAGAAACTTTTCTTTCTTTGAAGCTGACGGATTCTTTTCATAAATATTAATTTTCATCTGGCACCCCCCAAAAAAAAACAAAAAAAAACAACAACAAACAAACAAACAAAAAAACACGGCGAGCTTCTGAACAAAAAGAAAAGCAAAAAATTATAGCGAGCTCAAGGGAACGCCTTATAAAAGAAGGATTATATTGGATTGTTTTATCTTTATTTTTTATTTTTCATCAAAGTCCAAGACGGATTTCTGTTATATCGCTGGATTTTATGATCGCATGGATGACTAATAAACATGAGTCAAAGGCGTAAATAAAAAAAGAATTAACAAAACAATGAAAAAATAAACAATAAAAACCCAAATAAACAAGCAAAAGAAAAAAAAATCAATCTATCACCAATAAACAGGTGGTGTCATTTGGAGGGGGGTCTTACCCCTCTGTAGAGGTGCAGTCGGAGAATTCTAAAGCCTCAGCTGACAGGGCTCAGTCTAATGGGAATAACACCGTGTTAAATTTGTAAATTAAAAGAAATTCCATATCGAGTTCATTAAAACCACTTGCATTAACTTTATTGACAATTAAATAGAATAAAGTATTAAAAAATACAAACATATGATGAAATTAACACAAACACGGGAAGATTTAGGCTATTTGTAACTGGATGCTATCAAAATATATAGTACCAGGACCTGTGGATATACCACAGCTGGTTGATTGGTTTGTTGGGTTTTACGGCATGTAAACTGTCGGGAAAATATGAGGCGCTTATCCCGACGCAACGGGGAGGGGCCAGTAGCGAACTTTAGTGGGGTAGCCACCAGACCAGGTAAATAAAGAGGTTGCGAAATTTAGTGGGCTTTGCAGCTAACCACTTCAAAAACGCGACCCACTGTTACTCTTACTGGGTCAATTAGTTGAGGGGAAAGAAGTAATGTGGAATTGCACGTATAACCAACTCGCTTTCAGCTTGTACTACTATCTTGTTCAGTCCACCCACCTCGCAGTCGGATTTTTAAGGCCTTGGTATAAACAACTACGAGGGGTGTCAGCTTTAAAAGAGGTAAATGGGACAACCCAGTCGGCGACCACCTCACCAACTCGCTACCCGTTATAGAAAGAGGGGGAGGAGAAAAATAATTATCACAAAATCGTTGGATATTTTATGCCGAAAGTGATTTGTTTGATTCATTCTTGGTATTTAATTTTCTTAAACTCAATTTTTAAGCACATTTTTTTAAATTCATTTTATTTATTTAACCAATAGTGAACGTGAGAGTAATGATAATGAAGGGGTACTTCATATTCTCTAGATCTCCAGAACTGGAACCCCACCTTTAGATTGTCTTTAACGTTATACCCAGCACACTAACACCATTAGCCAACATTTTCTAGCATATGTGGGGATTAACTTCCCTTTGCCAGGAAGAGTTATCTTCCCCTGGTGTTGCTGTTTGTTCCCAATAGGGGACCTCTGGTATTTAAGCGCCTGATTTAAACTTCTCTTAGTCTGTTCTACCTCTCCTCCTAGGTACCCCCATGGGTTAGACAATTGTCATTCCCTTCTCGTTGGGGCTTCGGCCCTCAACGTCGGCTACTAGTCACTATAAGTGATATATACAGCATGGACTATTTTTAGTCTCATGTCTGTACCTTTATATTATGTGTACTTGTATATTATCTTGTCTGTGACTTTTATGTATGTATGTATATGTACACTATTCTATCTTCTATTGGTTTTGGTTTGTTTTGTTTTACGGCATATCAACCTCAGTGGGTCATTTAATGCCGATAACATTTTAAAATAAATCAATTCTTAATGGATAATACATTTTTTTTATAAATACATTTTTCTATTTAACCCATAGATGGGACCCTAACATGTACTACCATTCCGGGTCAGAGTGGACCAGGGAGCAATGGTGATGCAGGGGTACTCCACATTCCCCAAACCCCCAGAACTGGAACCTCACCATCAGATAGAGTTTAACGTCATTCCCAGGACATGTAGACCCGCAGCCACCGCCTTCTCGCACCCATATGATAAAAAGGGGTTGGAGCTTGCCATAAGGGTAATAGGGTTGGGAAAATCATATAGGTGCTAGGGCTTGACGTGACCAGCCGATTGATCGGAGGGGGCCTCTCCGACCGACCGTCTAGCCCAAGATAGGCCAAAGTGGAGTATTGCATGTCATGAACTGCTCATCCACCTGGGCTCTATCCTTAAGCGTCACGGGTCGCCACCCACGGCAAACAGGTGGCCCCATTGGGGGAGTCTTACTGCTCTGCAGAGGTGCAGTCGGTGCATTCTAACGCCCCAGCCGACAGGGCGGTATCTTCTATTGTTTATGTATCTTGTTTATTCATGAGCTGTATCATATAAAATGTTTTGTCTCATAAATGTGTTGTATGTTCAATTATCACTTTGAACCTTACACATATATATGATATACATGATATTGAATAACCTATTTAAAAACAAATCCTGAAACTAAGACAAAGACGGGAGGATTTGGGCTATTTGTTACTGGATGCTATCAAAATATATGTTTGCTAGCTACACCTGTGGATATGCCACAGTACGATAATTTAGTTTTGACAACGTTTGATATGTTTACTTAGGAGCTATTGCATAGAGTTCAATTTGTAAAAAGTATAATAATCTTACACTTTTTTCTTTCTTTCCTACTTTTCATCTTTTCATTATGTTCGTTTGAAACAGATTAGCGTTACCGCTTCCATACGCCCCTCTCTCTATCACTCCCCTACTCTCTTTCTTCCTTCCTCTCATTCATTCTTTCTCTCCTTCTTATATATTGCTGTGTAGCATGTACCTTTCTTCCCTTTCTTCCTTTATAATAAAAACAAAATGGTCCATTATTTTGCTGAGGTGATGACACTCATAAGAAATAGGAATTCGGTGGATAAACAACACCAGATAATCAGGATTTACATTTTTTGTATTTCATCTTCGACGATTTTTAAGCAGTGGGTGTTGCAAGATGGTAACGGTCGTACTTTTAAGGAACACGAGTATTGATATATGTTATGTGTACCCTAAGTCTTTCGCGGTCAATATAGAAAAAGTCATTTAAATAAATAAGCCACAAAAAAGCGAAGAAATTTGTCTAGAATCGGAATTAGAGATTCTTTTCTATGAACGCCCTCTAGTGATTTCTTGAAAAACGATAAGAAAGTATTTGATCTAATCTAATACAGGCCATTCGGATTAAAATACGAGTGGTTGTCGAAAAGTTCTAAACAAGAGGGGTTATAACTTTTTCCGGTTAGTTCCTATAAGTCTATCATGGTCAAAGGGGAACAACTCTTGACTGATAAATTATTTATTTATTTTCTCATTAAACTAACCCTAACCCTAACCCCTAACCCCTAACCCAATCTTCTTTTTTCCTATTAGATCAATAAATAAATAAATAATTTATCAGACAAGAGTGGTTCCCCTTTGATCATGTTAGACTTATAGAAATTAACCCTTTTTCTTTTAATCGTTAGTGGTTTATTAGGGTCAAGGAATTTAATAAACAATGTGCCGAGTGTGCGAAACTTTGAGATATACCTTCAAATTCTCCTCTCTCTCTCTCTCTCTCTCTCTCTCTACTCTCCAGAGAAACTAACATTATATAATGAGGAGATAGTCAAGAGATACATAGAGGGGAAGAAAGAGATAGACAGAGAGCCAAGTAAGAGATTGGCTGTTTTTTGACATAAATGCAAATTGCAACTAATTAGAACAAACTAAAACATAATTTTTCTCAATCCTAAAAGTAAGGAATAATTTAGTATAATTTTCGTGTCATTAAACTAAACAGTAAAAAAAGCCTTCAGGAAGCAAAAGTTGATTAACTCAGCTTTAGTATAATAATATATATGTGTGTGTGTATGTGTGTGTAAAGACATAAAATAATAACTTTTAAAAGTAGCTTTGAATTATTCCTTTGTGATTCACTTAGTCAGAGCGATAAGTTTTCTGCACTCGTCATAGATAGATAGATAGATAGATAGATAGATAGATATGAAGAAAAAGTGAAAGTAAATCCGACAATATTTGTTTATATTTCCTTTTTTTCGTTATGTGTTACCACTTTTTCTGTCTTTCTTTTACTTTTTTCTTCATATCCTGTCTTTTTGAAAAAGCATACGAAAAAGGAAACATAGATATATATGTACAAAGATGAATAGATAGATAAATAGATAGATAGGTAGGTTTGGCAATAAGGTTTGGTTTGTTTTGTTTTACGGCATATCAACCTCAGTGGGTCATTTAATGCCAATAAAGTTTTTAAATAAATCAATTCTTAATGGATAATACAATTTTTTTATAAATACATTTTTCTATTTAACCCATAGATGGGACTCTAACAGGTACTACCACTCCGGGTCAGAGTGGACCAGGGAGCAATGGTGATGAAGGGGTACTCCACATTCCCCAAACCTCCAAAACTGGAACCTCACCATCAGATAGAGTTTAACGTCATTCCCAGGACATGTAGACCCGCAGCCACCGCCTTCTAGCACCCATATGATAAAAAAGGGGTTGGGCTTGCCATAAGGGCAATAGGGTTGGGAAAATCATATGGGTGCTAGGGCTTGACGTGACCAGCCGATTGATCGGAGGGGGCCTCTCCGACCGCCCGTCTAGCCCAAGATAGGGCCAAAGTGGAGTATTGAATGTCATGAACTGCTCATCCACCTGGGCTCTATCCTTAAGCATCACTGGTCGCTACCCACGGCCAACAGGTGGCCCCATTGGGGGAGTCTTACCCCTCTGCAGAGGTACAGTCGGTGCATTCTAACGCCCCACCGACAGGGCGGATAGATAGGTAGATAAATAGATAGATATCTACAGGCTGAGATAGATGGAAAGATGTGAACATACTGAATAGATAGATACATATATAGGTAGATAGATAGATAGATATGAACATACTGAATAGATAGATACATATATAGGTAGATAGATAGATAGATATGAACAGAGAGAGATAAATAAATATGAACAGAGCTATATAGATATTAAAAAAAAACAAAAAAAAACAAAAAAGCAATTTCCTTATATATCAAATGAATCTACCTAATTTGAATAAACAAAAATGCCATTAAGCCACGCCCAAAAGTACCCTAATTTGTTTGTTACATTTTTTAAATAAGAAAAATGTAGTGAGAGAGGAGACCTGCCTCGTGCAACACGGTGTGACGGAGAGGGTGGCGGGTGTGAAGACTTGCCGTATTCTCGAAGGAAGCGGGCTAGGCTTTGCCTGGCGTGTAGGACTGACCTAAAGTCGAAACCCGCTTCCTTCAGAATGTGAGAGCTGTGGACGATCGGTGAAGTAGGAAATGGCATAGTGGCCCGGACGTGGTGAAATTGGGGTGTATTTAAAGGACTTATTCTCACAGACCAGGCAGAACGACTTGCAGTAGTATTTTGTTGTCGAGACGAGCGGGACAAAGAAATAGTTTTGGATATTGGATTTTGGAGCGAGATACAGTTGGGAGTGGTTGGACTGTCGATTGGAGCCTTGAGTCAGACTTGACTGTGACCCCCCCCCCACTGATTAGAAAAAATATAAGAAAATGTATTGTATGAAAAACATTATAAAAGAGAATGTAATGAATTAGGTGATGTAATATGTTCTAATGTTTATTTTTTATAAATGATATTTTCTTTTGCGTATTAAATTTGGAAACTTAAATATTTATATTGAACTTATTAATGTAAGCATAAAGTTCAGACGCACCTCAATTTTTAGTACTCAAATAGATAGACCGAGCTCTTCAAATTTTCTATGTTAACAGGTATAGGAGAAGAAAAATGTTGAATTCAAACCATAGAGAGGACTAGTCTCGTTAGTCAAACTATTTTAAGAGCTCTTCTTTCACTCAAGGAGTAACCGTGGCAAAGTTGTTAAGGTTGTTTGTTTTTTGCTTTGCGCAAAAAAAAAAAAAATCCCGACTGAGTAACACTTTCTAACCGAGAAAACATGTAAGTTAAGGCATTTGTAAGTCAAAATAGGATGTATTTTTCTTTGGCGTAATAGATTTAGAAACTTAAATATTTTTTTAGTGAATACGCGTATCCGAAGCTCCCTCGTATCTCAAAGCAAAATAAATCGACCGAGTGACAGCTCGTAACTGGGAAAACTCCTAAGTTGGGGCACTCCTAAGTTAAGGTACCACTGCATGTTCATGTATTTTTTCTTTTGTTCGACATTTCAGTGTGCTTTATTTATGTTCGTGAAATATTAGTAGCTAGCCAGAATCCTACAAAGCAGCACTGGTTTAGAAATATACAAGACATGTCCAGTCATTGAAGTAACTTTTTTCACGCGTCATATGCTTGCCAAAATAAAAAAAAATTATTCTATATCTTATTGTGTGTTTTAGTCTAACTCTAATTCTTTTTCTTTTTTTTTCTTTCTTCTGTTTAATTTTACTTAAATTGTTTTTACATACTGACCATGTGCTTATATCCTCCTTTCTCTCCCTCACCCCCTCTGTACTGACATATTATATATTAAAAGCTAGCCAGAATCCTACAAAGCAGAACTAGTTTAGAAAAAGACGAGACATGTCCAGCCACTGAAGTAAATTTATTTGCAGAATTTGTAAGTTTTTTCACGTGTTATATATATATATATATATATATATATATATATATATATATATATATTATATATTATCAGGGTTCGAATCACACACACTATAGCTCTGCTGATGAGGCCTAATAGGCCGAAATGTACATACAGAAATTGATTTTTCTCAATTTGTTTAACCTTACATTTTAAAAGATATGCCCGCCTAATTCATCAATTATTAACTAATCAATTTTCAAAAATTAGGTACGACTTCAATTAAGCACATATTCTCCCAAAAATTGTCGGCTAAAAAAGCCATATCAAACACATCGTTTGTTTGTTTACTTCTCATACAGTCGTGTAGTAAAGTCAACATAAGTGGAATATAACATATTTCAAAACAGACGAAAAATCTGGGAAGGGCCGACTGATGTAATGGTTAGAGTACCCGCTTGTCAGCTTGACAGTCAGGGTTCGAATCACACACAAAGCAGTCTTCCTGTCTATAGCTCTGCTGTTGAGGCCTAATAGGCCCAAATGTGTACACACACACACAAACACACACACACACACATATAATATATTATATATATATAATATATATATAAATACAATGTGTGTCATAAAGGTATTGAGATTAAATCTGTATTTACCAAGAGAGAAATGAACAATGAATGGAACGTTAATTTTTTTCAGGCTACAAGGTGTGTCAAAACGTACAAATACATCTTGATTCTTTTTTGACACACCTTGTATATATATCGTAACTCGGTAGAGCTCTTTAGGAGCGACTTTAATAAACTTTCACCGCCAGCATAACGCAATGATCATCTGTTTACAGATTTGATCTCTCTGGTGACCGTAAAGTATATACACAGATGTATGTATTTAAAACAGTTAAAACACCGCTCCTTAATCGGCAGCTGCCGATGGCCTAGAGGTTAACGGATCGGGCAGGCGTAATGTCAGTCGGGGTTCGGTCCTAGTCGGAGTTGGTTGTTGCGTCTAGCCACACTGATGAGACGTAAAACCTCGAAACACAGTGTCTGTGGATGATTTATTATATATATATATATATATATATATATATATATATATATATATTAATACTCACTTCCGGTTCTTGTCTAACAAAAATTACGTCACTGCTTAGGTCACATTACCCCAAATCGTCATAACATAGAATAAAATTTTGAGTGTATTTATTCAATAAATACACTCAAAATTTGAACATGCAAAATTAAACAGTCCTCATTGTTTTTTAAAACAAGTTTTGATTAATACATGACTGGTATTATATATCTATATATAGTTTGTTTTATTTTAATACATATTTAAAGTTTACATTTCAAATTGTTTTATTTTTTAATCCTTTAATGAATTTTATGATTTTACTTAATAGGGTACAAACTCGCTGACATTTAATTTTTAACTCCCACTCCTCAGGCAATAGGTTTCAAAAATCTATTTTGACATCGCCCGGAGGTCGTTTTTATTTTGTACTAGCATATATATATATATATATATATATATATATATATATAGTTATACATTCCGAAATTTATAAGAATGTCTGGTAGTAAGAAATTTTGCCACAGAAACTTATATATTTTTTCTAATGTAATCGAATAAAACAGATTTTCATAATAGAATTGAATTTTCCATGCATTGGTTTTGATCTTGCTTTTTATTTTCATTTTCATTTTTTTAGTTTTTTGATTTTTTTTCAAATGCAAAATTTTGTAAGTAAATTGAATTAATATTTCACCGAATTCTTTCAAAATCTATTGAGAAAGTCTTAAGTAAATTTCCAATTGTAAAAAAAAGTTCATTTTCAAGGTAAGAAATTTATGAAAAACTAGCAGAATAGTCTGGCATTACATGGAACCAAATAACAAACTAAATAAATAAATGAATGAATGTTCTTATATCTATATATCAATACTCGTGTTCCTTAATTGAACGACCGTTGTCATCTTGCAACACCCATTGTTTAAAATTGATACCAACCAAATCATTTAAGCTCAAAATGCAAAAATCTAAATCCTGATTATCTGGTGTTGATTATCTGCCGAATTCCTATTTCTTATGAGTGTCGTCACGTCAGCTAAATAATGGACCACTTTTCTTTTATTATCCAGGAAGAAAGTGAATAAAAAGGACATGCTACATAGAAAAAATATAAGAAAGAAAGAAAGTAGAGGAAAGAAAAAGAAAGGGGGTGAGTGCGCTGAAGCAAAGGCGTTAATTTGTTTCAATCGAACATAATGAAAATATGAAAAGAAGGAAAGAAAAATGTGTTTGAGAGAGTTAAATCAAGATCAATATACTTTTTAAATATTGAACTATTTGNAAATAAGCTGTTAAGTAACTTATTCAAACGTTGTAATAATTAATTTATCATACTGTGGTATTTCACTGCCCCTTCTAATAAATAAATAAATCCATTATTAGTAAAAACAAATTGAATAACTTAGTTTACTTTGATAAACATATAATCTTATTATTATCAAAGTACGGTCAAGTCACGCTGAACGCACAGTTTACTCGCTAGATCATGGAAGTTAAGCAACAAATGAGCCTGTTTAATAGCTTAATTTGGTGAGCACTTAAGCAACCAGCAGGTAGGGAAAGTAACATTGACGTACATTTGTTTGTCAAAAGTGAACTTGTTTTTTGGGCATCAAATGACTCAAAAAAAGTATTGTAAGCCCAATAAGCAAAAAACAGAAAACCTCATGTCAGGATATATATATATATATTATATATATATATATATATCCTGACATGAGGTTTGGTTGTTATATTATATGTTTATTTATATATAATATATATATATAGATAGATAGATAGAGAGAGAGAGAGAAGAGAGAGAGAGATTATAGATAGTAGGATAAACAAGCTGAGATATACAGGTGCAGATCGCCCAAAGAATCATCAAAGTATATATATATATATATATATATATATATATATAATATACTCCCACCCCCATGGATTGAGCACTGGCTAGAGGACATTAATTGAATTTCACCGTTTGGCGTAAAGCCGTTACTCGGTCCGCTGTTTACAGTCTAGAGTTCTCTGTGGCAAAAAAATATTCCGCGTAGGGATGTACCAATTAATTGTTCACTTCAGACTGACAGCCGCTAATAGCCGCAAGGGTAAGGGACTTGGCAGCACGAAATTCTATCCAGTTTTGAACCCGGTTAAAGGGAGCTTTTAAAAGTCTAACCGCACTCATGAGAAGTAATACTTCGGAAACACGTGTCTGCGGATGACTTGACACACTCGCTTCCGGGTTTTGTCTGTAACAAAAATTACCTCACTGCTTACGTCACATTACCCAACACATAATCCAACGTCATAACATTGAATAAATATACTCAAAATGTGAACATGCAACGTTAGACAATCCTCATTGTTTCAATAAATAGATGCCCGTTTATATACTTATATATAGATTGTTTTATTCTGATATAATATTTAAAGTTATCGGAACTGTTTCCATTTAAAATTGTCTTTCTTCTTTTTTTTTTTTACTCCCTTTAATAAATTTGACGATTTTACATACTGATGGTACACACTCTATGACTTTGAAATTTTCAGCTCCCATCCCTCAGGCAATATATCTTTCAAGAATTATTTTTACATCGCCGGAGGGAGTATTTTTATTTTGCTAGTATATATAAACAACAAATGAATCACCTACAGATCCATTGTTATTAGTGATGTTTTAATCACCTACTAGGAGATCTGATTTTAGAAAGACTATTATTTAGGAATAAATTGTTTTGAAATCGATAAACAATAAGTGAAAGCCAACTAAATGTCTATGTCCAACTGAGATTTCAATTCGTCGACAGAGAACGTCGCCTAAGAAGACATATCTATTTCTATATAGAAGAGATTTATTTAAGCACAAACACAATGGGATTAATTCTATAACTTCATCTCAATGAAACACACCTGCTCTCTCTTGTTATTCCCCTATTTGAATGATAATAATAGATAACAAGGGGTCTGAATAACTTAGAAATCAATTCGTTTATTATTGATTAATATATATATATATATATATATATATATAGAGAGAGAGATGAGAGGTATCCCAAAACTTGTAGTAGGGATGATTCTATATGTGATTTCTAAGATACACTGATTATTATTGCTATGATCCATTGCTGCATTTATAGAAAACAAAGTGAATGAACACAGACAAGAAGCCGGCAAAACAGAAATCTTATGAACAGAGAGGAAGCAACCACAAACGGATAGGACCTCAATCAAGGACTCCCTCTCTCACCATTTTCATACCGATAAAAAGGAGGAGGTATATAACAATACTTACCTTGCACTCCACCCTCACTCCGCATATAGCACCAAAATTTCAAACCCGTCATTCGGACGGGATGTCCGGTGTGTTCGGCCACATTGGACCGTGCTGTGTCAATGTCATAGACGGTCGATCCCCGGGGAGATAATCCCCTCATGCAAATACTCTCCCCCTTGGGCAAGGGTACTGTATTATTGGCCACAGACGCCCTGAGGAGCCTTCCTTGAGGGGAATGCCGCAGGGATCGACTGCATTTTTTCTTTCCCACCACAAATGAAGCTTCTCGGCTTGTGGGTGCCCACTCTTCTCTCAAAAGAGAGAAATAGACATGTCCAGCCACTGAAGTAATTTATTTGCAGAATTTGTAAGTTTTTTCACGTGTCATATATATATATATATTATATATATTATATATATATATATATATATATATTATCAGGGTTCGAATAACACAACATATAGCTCTGCTGATGAGGCCTAATAGGCCGAAATGTACATACAGAAATTGATTTTTCTCAATTTGTTTAACCTTACATTTTAATAGATATGCCCGCTAATTCATCAATTATTAACTAATCAATTTTCAAAAATTAGGTACGACTTCAATTAAGCACATACTCTCCCCAAAATTGTTTACTTCTCATACAGTCGTGTAGTAAAGTCAACATAAGTGGAATATAACCTATTTCAAAACAGACGAAAAATCTGTGAAGGGCCGACTGATGTAATGGTTAGAGTACCCGCTTGTCAGCTTGACAGTCAGGGTTCGAATCACACACAAAGCAGTCTTCCTGTTTATAGCTCTGCTGTTGAGGCCTAATAGGCCGAAATGTACACACACACACACACACACATATATATATATATATATATAAATACAATGTGTGTCATAAAGGTATTGAGATTAAATCTGTATTTACCAAGAGAGAAATGAACAATGAATGGAACGTTAATTTTTTTCAGGCTACAAGGTGTGTCAAAACGTACAAATAAATCTTGATCTTTTTGACACACCTTGTATATATATCGTAACTCGTAGAGCTCTTTAGGAGCGACTTTAATAAACTTTCACCGCCAGCATAACGCAATGATCACTGTTTACAGATTGATCTCTCTGGTGACCGTAAAGTATATAACACGATGTATGTATTAAAAACAGTTAAAACACCGCTCCTTAATCGGCAGCTGGCGATGGCCTAGAGGTTAACGGATCGGGCAGGCGTAATGTCAGTCGGGGTTCGGTCCTAGTCGGGAGTTGGTTGTTGCGTCTAGCCACACTGATGAGACGTAAACCTCGAAACACAGTGTCTGTGGATGATTATTAAATATATATATATATATATATATTAATACTCACTTCCGGTTGTCTAACAAAATTAGTCACTGCTTAGGTCACATTACCCCAAATCGTCATAACATAGAATAAAATTTGAGTGTATTTATTCAATAAATACACTCAAAATTTGAAACATGCAAATTAAACAGTCCTCATTGTTTTTTAAAACAATTTTTGGTTAGTACATGACTGTTTATATATCTATATATAGTTTGTTTTATTTTAATACATATTTAAAGTTACATTTCAAATTGTTTTATTTTTTAATCCTTTAATGAATTTGATGATTTTACTTACTTAGGGTACAAACTCGCTGCATTGAATTTTAACTCCCACCCCTCAGGCAATAGGTTTCAAAAATCTATTTTGACATCGCCCGAGGTCGTTTTTTTATTTGTACTAGCATTTATTATATATATCGGTAGCGTTATAGAACCACAAGTTCCTAAGTCGATATATCATTATGAGATACACAGATCTGTGCGGTAAAGTAAGGAGCTGAGGTCGTGTGGCGCTCCACTCAAAATGCTAAAAAATAATCTCCTCGCGAAAGGGGATAGACTCCTCGCTGTCTGGCTTGAGACTTTAGGCGCCCGTCAACTTACTTTTTTATATATACTATAGTTATACATTCCGAAATTTATAAGAATGTCTGTAGTAAGAATTTTGCCACAGAAACTTATATTTTTCTAATCTAATCGAATAAAACAGATTTTCATAATAGAATTGATTTCCCATGCATTGCCTTGTTCTTGTTTTTTATTTTCATTTTCATTTTTTTTAGTTGTTTGATTTTTTTTTTCAAATGCAAAATTTTGTAAGTAAATTGAATTAATATTTCACCGAATTTCTTTGAGAAAGTCTTAAGTAAATTTCCAATTGTAAACAAAAGTTCATTTTCAAGGTAAGAAATTTATGAAAAACGAGCAGAATAGTCTGGCATTACATGGAACCAAATAACAAACTAACTAAATAAATGAATGAATGTTCTTATATCTATATATTAATACTCGTGTTCCTTAATTGAACGACCGTTATCATCTTGCAACACCCATTGTTTAAAATTGATACCATCCAAATCATTTAAGATGAAAGTTTAAAAAAAAAACCCTGATTATCTGGAGTTGCTTATCTGCCGAATTCCTATTTCTTGTGAGTGTCGCCACGTCAGCTAAATAATGGACCACTTTTCTTTTATTATCCAGAAAGAAAGTGGAGAAAAAGGACATGCTACACAGAAAAAATATAATAAGAAAGAAAGAAAGTAGGGGAAAGAAAGAGAAAGGGGGTGAGTGCGCTGAAGCAAAAGCGTTGATTTTTTTCAATCCAACATAATGAAAATATAAAAGAAGGAAAGAAAAAATGTGTTTGAGAGAGTTAAATCAAGATCAATATACTTTTTAAATATTGAACTATTTTGAAATAGCTGTTAAGTAAACTTATCAAACGTTGTAATAATTAAATTTATCATACTGTGGTATATTCACTGCCCCTTCTAATAAATAAATAAATCCATTATTAGTAAAAACAAATTGAATAACTTAGTTTACTTTGATAAACATATAATCTTATTATATCAAAGTACGGTCAAGTCACGCTGAACGCACCAGTTCTCGCTAGATCATGGAAGTTAAGCAACAATGAGCCTGTTTAATACTTAATTTGGTGAGCACTTAAGCAACAGCAGGTAGGGAAAGTAACATGAGTCATTTGTTTGTCAAAAGTGACTTGTTTTTGGCATCAAATGACTCAAAAAAGTATTGATAAGCCATAAAGCAAAAAACAACCAAACCTCATGTCAGGATATATTATATATATATATATATATATATATTATATATATATATATATAGATAGATAGAGAGAGAGAGAGAGAGAGAGAGATTATAGATAGATAGATAAACAAGCTGAGATATACAGGCAGATCGCCCAAAGAATCAATCAAGATATATATATATATATATATATATATATAATATACTCCCACCCCCCATGGTTGAGCACTGTAGGAGGGACATTAATTGAAATTTCACCGTTTGGCGTAAAGCCGTTACTCGGTCCGCTGTTTACAGTCTAGAGTTCTCTGGTGCAAAAAATATTCCGCGTAGGGATGTACCAATTAATTGTTCACTTCAGACTGACAGCCGCTAATAGCCGCAAGGGTAAGGGACTTGGCAGACGAAAATTCTATCAGTTTTTGAACCCGGTTAAAGGGAGCTTTTAAAAAGTCTAGCCGCACTCATGAGAAGTAAACTTCGAAACACGTGTCTGCGGATGACTGACACACTCGCTTCCGGGTTTTGTCTGTAACAAAAATTACCTCACTGCTTACGTCACATTACCCAACACATAATCCAACGTCATAACATTGAATAAATATACTCAAAATGTGAACATGCAACGTTAGACAATCCTCATTGTTTCAATAAATAGATGCCCGTTATATACTTATATATAGATTGTTTTATTCTGATATAATATTTAAAGTTATCGGAACTGTTTCCATTTCAAATTGTCTTTCTTTCTTTTTTTTTTTTTTTTTACTCCTTTAATAAATTTGACGATTTTACATACTGATGGTACACACTCTATGACTTTGAAATTTCAGCTCCCATCCCCTCAGGCAATATCTTTCAAAGAATTATTTTTACATCGCCCGGAGGGTGTATTTTTTATTTTGCTAGTATATATAAACAACAAATGAATCACCTACAGATCCATTGTTATTTAGTGATTTTAATCACCTACTAGGAGATCTGATTTAGAAAGACTACTTTATTTTTTAGGAATAAATGTTTTGAAATCGATAAACAATAAGTGAAAGCCAACTAAATGTCTATGTCCAACTGAGATTTCAATTCGTCGACAGAGAACGTCGCCTAAGAAGACATATCTATTTCATATTAGAAGAGATTTATTTAAGCACAAACACAATGGGATTAATTTATAACTTCATCTCAATGAAACAACACCGCTCTCTCTTGTTATTCCCCTATTTGAATGATAATAAGATAACAAGGGGTCTGAATAAACTTAGAAATCAATTCGTTTATTATTGATTATATATATATATATATATATATATATATATATAGAGAGAGAGAGAGAGATGAGAGGTATCCAAAACTTGGTAGTAAGGGATGATTCTATATGTGATTTCTAAGATACACTGATTATTATTGTATGATCCATTGCTGCATTATAAGAAAAACAAAGTGAATGAACACAGACAAGAAAGCCCGGCAAAACAGAAATCTTATGAACCAGAGGAGGAAAGCAACCCAAACGGAGATAGGACCTCAAAAGAACTCCTCTCTCACCATTTCATACCCGATAAAAAAGGGGTATATAACAATACTACCTCTGGCACTCCACCATCACTCCATATAGCACCAATTTCAAACCCGTCATTCGGGACGGGGGTCCGGTGTGCTTCGGCCACTGGACCGGTGTGTTCAATTAATAGCGTCGATCCCCGGGGGCTATCCCCTCATGCAATACCTGCCCCCTTGGGGGCAGGGCTGGGTTTATTGCCCAGCGCCTGAGGAGCTTCCCTTGAGGGGGAATGCCGAAGGGATCGACGCAATTTTTGTTCTTTCCCACCCATGAGCTTCGGCTTGTGGGTGGCCCCACGCTAAAACGAGGCCTTGTGCCCGACCCATACAAGTGGGGTATGAGGCAAATACCCACTCCATATAGCACCAAAAATGGTCGACCACGTTGTCTAAACAGCCCCGTTTGCTTGGTCAGCAAAATACGCCCCTGCAGAGGAGTAAACATTTCACTAATGGGGGCACCTATTTGCCGTGAATGAGACCCGTGATAGTTAAAGACGGAATCCTGGTGGATTATCAGTCTAGGGTACACCACTGGCCCTTTCCTAGGCACAGGTAGTGGGAGAGCCCTCTTCAAATCAATCGGCTGGTCATGCCCTAGAAACTGATTGTCGCGATGCTATTGCTTTTACCACTATCATTCCAAGTAGCACCCAATACCATAACAGAATAACCACCATTTTCACTGTTAGTTGCAATTCTCTGATGCTAAAATCATTATTACAGAATCTCCAGACTCACACTCTACCAGTGTCTAAAAATAAAGGAAATCGTGACTAATCAGAGAATGTTACAGTATTCCAAAATGGCATAGGTCTGTAAACCATTTCATGAGCCCGAAAGATAAAGAGAAAGAAAGATACAAAGAAAAAAGAAAGATAGAAAGAAAGAGTGAAAGAAAAATGAGAGAGAGAGGAAAAAAGAAAGAAAGAAAGAAAAAAATGAGAGAAAAAAAGAAACAAAGAAAAAAAGAAAGATACAAAGAAAGGTAGAAAGATAGAAAGAAAGAATGAAAGAAAAAATGAGAGAGAGAGAGAGAGAGAGAGAGAGAGAGAGGAGAGAGAGAAGAGAGAGAAACAAACAAACAAACAAACAATGAGAGAAAGAAAGAAAGAAAGAAAAATGAGAGAAAGAAAGAAACAAACAAACAAACAATGAGAGAAAGAAAGAAAAAAGAAAAGAAAGAAAGAAAGATAAGACAGAAAGAAATAAAGAAGAAAAGAAAAATAAAGAAATAGGACACATTATAATGATGACATTAATTGCACGCAAAATATCTTAAAACGAAATGACGTTGTGTTTCCTCCGCTTGATATTAGTTGCACAATAAAATGGTTTCTTCCTTGTAGTCCTGCCAGATACCTGACACCTGTTATAGGACTGAGATCAACAATTTTTGCTATGTCAGAGGTCTTGCTCCGAGGATTATTCTCAACATTTCATTTAACATGACGCAGGACTCAGAGGGTCCTGGACAACCTGAGTTAAATGCTGTGCACTCCTTACCCTCTGTTAAATTTAACAGTCACCCTATTAACGGTAGAAAGTGAGATTGAAAGGTTTTCTGATATTTGGCATGACTAAGTGCAATTTCAATTGACCCACAATAAAACCTCGCTGAACATCGGAAACATCTAACGCTCCTTTTGTCCGTGGCATGACACAGTAATTATATATGGAATTTGAAAAAGAAATTCGAGGTATAAACAACAGTTGAAACAAATTATGTTTAGTTTAGACAGAAAATAAGAATTAAAATGTAGCTTGTGGTGGTATCTATTTAGTTTTATCATGACTATATCTCTCAATATATATATATATATATATATATATATATAATATATATGTGTGTGTGTGTGTGTGTGTGTGTGTGCGTGCGTGTATAAGGGAGTCGTGTGCTTGCGCATATATATATATATATATATATATATATATATATATATATATATATATATATATATATATAACCGTGTATTTGGGTCTATGGGCGAGTGATTGTATGTATGTGTGTGTATGTTTATGTGTGTGTGAGAGAGAGAGAGGAGGGAAGGGAAGGGAAGAGAGAGAGAGAGAGAGAGAGAGAGAGAAGAGAGAGAGAGAGAGAGAGAGAGAGAGAGAGAGAGAAGCCTATTCGAAAGTGCGAAAGTATACTGTTCTTAGCGTGTGGTAAAATTCCATTAAATTTCTGTTTACATACCGGAATTCCAAAACGATGCCCAGAGAGAAAGTTTTCCTCAGGACAAAAGAAATTCGTATTTCCATTTGTGTACACATGATAACCGAAATTCATTCCACCTGCTACCTATTAATAACACTAGGGAGACCTATGGATTTTTTAAAACTATTGACAACTTAGATTATATCATTACTAACGTGTTTATATATATATATATATATATATATATATTCAAGGATTGACATTTTCTCGATTTGTTTAGCCATATATTTGAACATATATGCCCGCCTAAATTCATTAATTATTAACTAATTAATTTTCAAAATTAGGTATGACTTCAATTAAGCACATACCCTCCAAAAATTGTAGGCTTAAAGCCATATAATAAAAATAAACACATTGTTTGTTTACTTAACCTCATGTATATATGAATAAAAATATAACAAAAGACTTAAATTTTTTGCATTATAGTCTATTTCAGGAAGCTTAGACACAGTGTCTAACACCCCCAAATCATTAGATGCGAATGACGAATTCTTTATTACTTTTAAGGCATTTGAAAACAGATTTTCTATTTTTCTGTTTCCCTCTGCTGTAGGGTCAAAAAAAAGATATTTTACCATTTGCTGTCGGTAATTTGTTAGGAATTTCTGTTAAATCAATCTATTCCAGATTTCAACTAAGGGACCACCCCAGTTCATTTAGATTTCATGTAATTACTTGGTTATTTCTTCCTCCTATCTACCTATTTTCCTTAATATTTTTTTCCTAAATTACTTATATATATATGAAGATCCAAGAGAACCTGTTTCATCTACTTAATTATTTAACTATTCAATATATATATATATATATATATGCATATATATATGCCAATACACATGCATACATCAACACACATACCAACAAATACATACACATGTACTCATACATATACTTATCCAAATAGATATATTTGACATTTATACAATCATATACCTCCACATTCAACCACACCCGCTTTCCCCTTTGATAACCTTCAAGAATCTTTGAGAACAGTTAAAGATTCTAAGAATTTCATTCCTCACGTAACTCTCAAAAGAAATCTGAAGAATGGAAAAAGACTTATCGAACTACACACACACACACACACAACACACACACATATATATATATATATATATATATATATATATATATTATGGGAGTAAATATGGAAATGAATCCGACAATATTAAGAAATTTGAAAAACAAGTGTTCCAAAAATAAGATGAATTTATTTATCGACGCTTAAACGTTTTGGTTTCTTTAAACCTTCATCAGGATGTATTATGGGGTGAAGAAAATGATGGATGTTTTATCTCCTATCATCTATAAAACATCCATCAATTTATTCACCCCATAAATACATCCTGATGAAGGTTTAAAGAAACCAAAACGTTTAAGCGTCGATAAATAAATTATCTTATTTTGGAACACTTGTTTTTTTTTCAAATAATTTATTATATATATATATATATAATATAGTTCGATAAGTCTTTTTCCATTCCTCAGATTTCTTTTGAGAGTTATGTGAGGAATAAGAATTCTTAGTATCTTTAACTGTTTTCGACTATTGTTGAAGGTTAGCAAAGGCTTGAATATTCACACCACTGTAAGAATTAACGTAGTTCAACTGAAAGTTTACAGTACGTGAATCCTGCCGGCTAGAGGGTGGAACCACTCGTCCATGAGTTTCAAGAGACAACCTTCTGAAATATTTTGATTTTCTGCTGTATTGTCTGCACTAGTTGAAATGAAGTCAATGTCATTATTCTCAGCTACTGAACGTCTGTGGCCATCCCCAATTGCTGCCTGAAAACATAGACTTCAATTATATGTGAGGTGCACGGTTTCATTATGGTCTTGTTGGTTGTTGGTGCCATGGCTGCTAAAAGCAGACATAAAACTATATATAATATATATATATATATATATATATATATATATATATATAAGTATGGCAGTATAAAAAAAACAAGAAAAACATTTTAAATTAGAATGGAAAATACTAGACCAATCAAAGCCATACATAAATGGTTAAAAAAAATGCTCATTATGC
>CM042159.1:19896305-19903805 GCA_023376005.1 Doryteuthis pealeii | reverse complement strand
TTCCTTTCCTTCTTTCTTTCTTTCTTCTTCCTAGGTTGTTATCTTCTTTTTTTCTTTCTTTCTTCCTTTCTTTCTTTCTTTTTTTTTTCCTAGGTTGTTATCTTCTTTTTTTCTTCTGTTATTCTTTTATTTCTTTCTTTCTTTCTTCCTTCCTTTCTTTCCTTATATTATTCTTTCTTCCTTCCTTTCTTTCCTTATATTATTCTTTCTTTCTTTCTTTCTTTTAGACTTTCTTTCTTTCTTCCTTTATTTCTTTTAGTCTTTCTTTCTTTCTTTCTTTCTTTCTTTCTTTCAGCGTTGGTTGTTAACTTCTTTCTTTCATTCTCGAATGTTCTTTTTTTCTTTTATTATCGTTTCTTTTTTTTTTCAATTCCCATTTTTTCATTCATTCTTGGTTGTTATTTCCTTTCCTTCTTACGGTTGGAAAAAATTGATGACCCCCAACCCCTAACCCAACAAACATTGAATGGCCGAGGTAGTTTATTTTTTCTGTTGTTTAGCTAAAACCGAAGAACATTGTAACAAAATATTTAGCTGAACCGAGATGAACAATGCTAGTCGCATTGACCCCCCCCCCAAACAAACAATGCATTTCCTCGCACAATGGTTGTTTTCAAGCAAAATATTCAGAATATATTACGCTTGTTATAAGAAGAAAACGCTCCCTCCAGCTATGGGTAAATAGTAGGTTAGACTGCGCTATTTAACTTGGTTGAGTAATCGGTCTAAGAAAAGGAAAACTCTAAATTAAAACTGGTTAAAATCCACGTGAGAAATTGACCTTGTGTCGCATCTTGCTCATGCCAGTGAGGGGTTAAATATATATAAGTGCGCGAGAAGAGGCGAGAGATGTGGCAGGACAACTCGTGGTTGCTTCACCTTGACAAGGCATTTGCCCACACTGCCCTGAGTATCCGAGGGTTCCTGGCCCAGAAGAACATCACTGTGCTGGAGCAACCTCCCTACTCGCCCGACCTGGCACCATGTGATTATTTTTCCACTTGCCCTAGCTCAAGGGGATCATCAAGGGAACCCATTTTGAGGACCTGCACGACATCAAAAAGGCCGTGACGACAGAGCAACGGAGAATCCCGGAAGAATCCTCCCAGGAGTGCATGCAAGCGTAGGAGAGAAGGATGCAAATGTGCATTAGTCTCCAGGTGGATTACTTTGAAGGGGATAACTCGTAGTTTTAGTTTGGATTTGAAATACATTTTTTGTGACAACATTCCGGGAACTATTTTGACATACCTCGTATATGTTAGATATATTGCTACTATTTTCATATTCCACCCTGTCGACTGGGGCGTTAGAATGCACCGACTGCATCTCTGCAGAGGGGTAAGACTCCCCCAAGGGGCCACCTGTTGGCAGTGGGTGGCGACCCGTGATGCTTAAAGATAGAACCCAGGTGGATGAGCAGTTCATGACATGCAATACTCCACTTTGGCCCTATCTTGGGCTAGACGGCTGGTCACGTCAAGCCCTAGCACCTATATAATTGTCCCAACCCTATTGCTCTCATGGCAAGCACCAACCCCTTTTTATCATATGGATGCTAGAAGGCGGTGGCTGCGGGTCTACATGTCCTGGGAATGACGTTAAACTCTATCTGATGGTGAGGTTCCAGTTTTGGAGGTTTGGGGAATGTGGAGCACCCCTTCATCACCATTGCTCCCTGGTCCACTCTGACCCGGAGTGGTAGTACCTGTTAGGGTCCCATCTATGGATTAAATAGAAAAATGTATTCATAAAAAAATCGTATTATCCATTAAGAATTGATTTATTTCATTAAATGACCCACTGAGGTTGATATGCCGCAAAACAAAACAAACCAAAATATTTTCTTATTAGCTCATTTAGAAAAAATCTATAGCAATCATTTGAGATCGATTTTGTCCTTTCGTTTAAGGCATGGAATCAATCTTAGTAGTAAAATCGACTTTCTTGACGTCTTAGTGGATTCTAATCTTATTAAAATGGAGATTGTGTGTATGTCTGTAACCAAATAATAATAATTTCACTGTCTCTGTATACAAAAAGCATTAATATTGGCCTCTTTCCCTATCATTGTTAATGGAACAAAAACAAAAGTAACTCTCATAAAAAAGAAACTACATTATTAATTAAGAGAAACTAATTTCCGTATTCTGAAAAAATAATTTAGTGACATCAAACAAAATCGCGTCACAAACGGATATCCTGGATTTGTTTTGGTAGATGAAACAAAAATAATCTTCATGATATTTAGCATAAAACATTTTACCCCTAATTTCCCAAAAAGAAAAGCTAAATAAAATATAATAGAGCTATAAAGCAATGATATATTAACTCTTTGCCTACCACATTTCCTTAACGGCTGTACCAAATTGTCTTGGCATTTTTAGCTGTACATATATATATATATATATCTTAGTCGAATCTTAGCCCTGAAGAGCATTAAGCGAAACTTTTAATAGGTTTATCTGACTCATTAGATTTATCTTTATTATTTGCTCTACTTAGGTATTGAGCACTTGTCCTGACGGTTTTGTATGAATATATATATATATATATATATATATATATATATATATATTATATATTATATATATATATAAATTGTTTTTCTTTTGTCCAAATATTGTACCAATAGATCTATGGTTGGCACGATTATCTTGGTCTTTTCTTTTTTTCCAATTTTTTTTTTCTCCCCGGGTGATGTTTGGTAGTATATTTTTACAATCAAACTATTTGCTGTGTTTTTTCTCACCGGAGGATTTACCAACAAGTTTGGCATATTACACACACACACACACACACACACACACACACATATATATATATATATATATATATATTTAACAACTGGTTACCTTTCCAATGTTAAAGGGCCCAGTCTGACCTACTACTTACCCATAGCTGGAGGGAGTATATATGGATTCATACATGTTCCAATAGTATTAGCGCTATGTGAAATTCAAACAGCCACGTCCAGGATTTGAACTCAAGTCGACGAGTCCATTTTCTATGACTCTAACCATTACACCACGCACCTCCATGTTTTTTTTTTACCTGTATGATGGAATATTTCAAAGTTCGCTATCTATTCACCCAAGAATTAATTCTATTCAAATAAAATCGTATTATTATTGTAAATAGAGGTATTCTGCTCAATTATAATGAACTAACCAGCAGTAATTGTACTTGGCTTGGATGTAGTATTCGCAGTTGTGAGAGAGCCAGTGTGAACGGTTTAAAGTAGGCAAAGAGTTAAACATAAACAAGTTTGTTAAAGTCCTAATGATGACTTTTAACTCTTTGCCAATCAAATTCCCCCCCACGGCAGTAAAAATTGTACTTGGTGTTTTTACCTGTATGATGGGATGTTTCAAAGTTCACTATCTATTGACCTTAGAACTTATTCTATTCAAATAAAGAGTGTTCACTCCGTGATTTTTCAGTGAGAACAAGGAGACACAAGATAATGATTAATTACAATCGTCTTTCGCGATAAACGAACCTTTTATCGCGAAAGACACACACGTGTAATCGACTGCAAATAATCAATATCTTGATTAATCCAGTGGATTTAACCCTGGAGATCCTTATGGTGAAACTCCAGTAGGTTATTACTTGTACCTGTATTACAATAAATTTGCTCTACTAACGCATTGAGCACTTTTTATTTGTTATATCGCTCTCTTACCTCTCTGAATTGTCGGTCACCTTTTCCAAAATTAACGCACACACACACACACACACACACACACACACACACACACACACACACACATATATATATATATATATTATATATATATATATATTGGAGGATATGTGCTTACTTGAAGTCAATGAATTGAGTTTAATGAATTTAGGCGGCATATATGTTCGAGGTTTCGAGTCACACACGGAGCAGTCTCCCATGTCTATAACGTTGCTGATGAGACCTAATAGGTCGAAATGTACATTCAGGGATTGATATTTTCTCGATTTGTTTAGCCTTACATTTGAATATATATGTCCGCCTAAATTCATTAATTATTAACAAATTAATTTTCAAAATTAGGTATGACTTCAATTAAGCACATATCCTCCAAAAATTGTCGGCTAAAAGCCATATCAAATAAACACATTGTTTATTTACGTACTCTGAATATACCCAATTAAACATCTAGAAGTCACACGCACAGTACTGTGATACAGACACGCACCCACACCCATACAGTATATGTAAACACACACATACATATACATGTATACACACACATACACACACACCCACACAGTATATATAAACACACATACATATACATGTATACACACACATACACACACACCCACACAGTATATGTAAACACACACATACATATACATATATACACACACATACATATACATGTATACACATACAGTCATACACACAACGCCCATGAACCCCTCCCTCACATATATAAGAGCATCCAAAAAACAAACTACCTCAGAGAGGTTCTTCACAGAACGAATGAACATGCTACTATCAGACACACTCGCCTACCCGGATTTTAACAGCATGTTAAACCCACAAAAACACTTGAACATTTATAACTCTTCTATAATGCTCCCTTTCTAATAATGTATCAACAATTTCTTCAAATAATAAATTTTCTCCTGAAGATGACCGAAGGTCGAAAACTAGTTGAGATTAAACAAAATACAAGAATATTCCTGATTTCTTAATAATAATTTTTGTTCACACTATATATATATATATATATATATATATATATATATATATATATATAGAGAGAGAGAGAGATAGATAGATAGATAGATAGATAGATGTTGTTTCATACTATACGTACCGTTGAGTATTCTTGTATCTATGTGGATCTCATTGGGTGCATCGTGACTAAAACCAACACCCAAACACAAATGAAGTATACAACACTTAAGGTTCAATTTATCTGTCTGATATTCTGCGGTGAAATAATAGATCATGATGAAAATGTTCTAGCATGAAAGGTGATGATCTTGTTTTAACCGCTCACTCGACTCAACAAATATTACTAATGTAGATTTGAATGGGAAACGTGTTTTCTTTTTTCTTCTTTCTGGTATTTCAATGACAGATCTGAAAATAATGGGGTCTGCATAAACGATAAACCAAAAATAAAGTTGTGAAGTTTTGTAGACAAAGATTTATTTTTACGTCTACCATTATGCATATATATATATATAGAAATATATAGATATAGATATACACGTACCAATATGTAATTACATATATATATATATATATATATATATATATATTATATATATTCGTGAATAAATATCCTTATATCATTTAAACAAAAGAATATATGAATATATGTGTAGAAATTAATACATTTGGGGGTGCGTACATTTTGGCATTAGTGTTCGATCATTATATATACTAGCAAATATATGCACCCTCCGGGTGCTAGTATTTAAGTTTTAATGTAATGAAATATCGTATTAAATTAGAAAGTCTAATAAGAATGCAGATAAAAAGATTTGAAACAGATTGGGATTATAATAGAAAAATAGAAATGAAACTTACTCTTCCATCACTGCCGTCTTTCATTGCTAAATTTTACTTATTTAACTATTTAGTTAAATTAGGAAATAAAGAATAAAATTACACTTATTTTTTCTTGTTAATGGATTTCATTTAAGATTCATTGGAGAGATTTTTGCTTATATTCATTAAAATAAAACCAAACAATTAGAATCAATAATACTAAGCACATGTTTAATAAAATCACATTTTTAATATCAATATGCAAATTAGCCTTCCCGTTCACACTGCAAACCGCTATTTTTTGTATATATAAATACAATAGCATGTTATTAGTATGTAGATATGGACAACACTAATAAAACGGTGAAGCAATTTTATTAATAATTGAGGTTTAAATATAAATAAAATCATGAAGAATGTGATGAAAATAACTATGTTAATTGTGACTCGATTAGTAATATAGTTTCGGTTACAGACGGAAAAACACACAATCTCCATAATAATAATAATAATATATATATATATATATATATATATATATATATATATATGAGTAAAGAAATAACAAAAGAAATCTCCCGACTCATCAGATTCGCATCTGATGAGTCAGGAGATTTAGACTATTTGTCTAAGCTCCCTGAAATAGACTATAATGCTAAATATACATATACAAAGGGCAGATGTGTGCATATGTATGTCCGGAGGAAACTTCGGAAATAAAACAATTAACGACAAAGTAAATATATTTACACATTAAATATCACCAAGGCTTGGTTTCTGAGACAAAATAATAGAGACTTGATTTATATTTGTGAAGATAATTAAAAAATAAAATTTAAATGAAAACAGTATGGATTTTTTTTCATTTAATATTTTAGATAGTAGACATTAACATTTCTTTTCAGATTAGCTGGCTCAATGGAAGGTCTATTTTTTTACATAGGGATTTAAATAGGGCATCTCACGAGGATTCAACTCACCATTCAATAATAATGGACCTGAGAGACTAACTTAAAAAATACCCCCTTTACCCTGGCGACGCCGGGTAGTCCATGCTATAATAATTATAATGTAATGTAATCAATCACTTTTGAACATATTTTTCACTTTTTCAAACTATTTTGCTGACATAAGATTGCTCCGATTTTAAGTGTAAACTAAGCTACCAATATGGTAGCATATTATATGAAATATATATTTATTCATTACTAATATCGCTCTATTACAGATATTGAATACTCTCCTAATGATACTGTATATATTGGCTCAACACTGTCTCATCAAGTGAGATAGTATTAAACATACACTGTGGTAATATATATATACATATATATATATATATATATATATATATAATATATATATATATATATATAGAGAGAGAGAGAGAGAGAGACAGACAGACAGACAGACAGACAGACAGAGAGACAGAGAGAGAGGGGGGAAAGAAAGAGGGAGAGGGGGAGTGAAAGACAGACAGAAACAGAAATAGAAACAGAGGTAGAGAAAAGTTACCTAAGTGAAAAGATATGGAGAGATGGAGATAGCTAATTAGATAGATATCTATGAACACGCATGTGCACACACGCATTATATATCTATATCTATCTATCTATCTATCTATCTATATATATATATATATATATATATGTGTGTGTGTGTGTGTATGTGTGAGTTATGTGTATGTATTTGGGCAGCATTCTTTCATTTATACATGTAGAATCAAACAAAAGGCACGTCTCCTGTTTAACAATTTTATAAACCATCTTTTCGAGCTTTCTGGGCAAATTTTTAAAATCGCCTTCAAAATGCTCAATCAACCCGATATATATATATATATATATATATATATATATATATAAGACATATGTAAATAGACAGACAGACAAATAGATAGATAGATAGATATCAAGTGTCTGAGATAGATAAAGAAATAGATAGATAAATCTTCGTGATGAGCGTTAATCATTCTCTCCAAACATTTGTTACAT
>CM042159.1:19878805-19883805 GCA_023376005.1 Doryteuthis pealeii | reverse complement strand
AGACATAGATAGATATTGCATTACCTAAAATACGCTATTTTCTCACGTTATATATATATATATATATATATATATATATATATACACACACACACACCCACACCCACACACACACACACACCACACATATATATATATATATATATATATATATATATATATATATATATGAAATCCTATCTATGTTTGGATAATTTCATTTTGCAAACCACTTAATTGCTTTTTTTTAATAGATCAAAAGGTCTGGTAACCATTTCGATGGAAGTATATTCCCAAAAGAGATAGATATGGCGAAAAAAAAAAGAGTTGCTTCTTGTCATTTACCAACATAAATGATTTTTCCTGATTTCTCAGCAGATAATTTATTGCTGCCACCATTTTAGTTTCAGATAAAAACTGATACATTCCACCTGTTCTTTTCTTATTTTTTTGAATTAATGGGAAATTTTGATGAAGCAGCGCCAATTTTCTTTTGTAAAAAGAAACGCCGTAATATCTTACAGTGTTCGAGTCCAGCTAATGGCCACGATTTCGAATCAATGTTAGTTGGAGTTAGGAATGATTCAAACATCGGAATGTTAGAATTGGTATAGTTCATATTGAGAGCTCAATTTACTATAAAAAAAAGTAAAAAGTAAAGTCGTCTGCCCCCTTGACTTAAAGGGGAAGGGTTGGGTTTATTGCCCAGCGCCTGAGACGCCCCATTGAAGGGGAATACCGACGGGATCGACGCAATTTTTGTTCTTTCCCACCCATGAGCTTCGGCTTATGGGTGGACCCACGTTAAAACGAGGCCTTGTGCCCAGTCCATACAAGTGGGGTATGCGACAAATACACTATCTTTTTCTTTTTTAATTAATGGGAAGCTTTGAACAAGTGCCAATTTTCTTTTGCAAAAAGAAATGCCGTAATAGCTCACAGTGTTCGAGCCCAGCTAAAGGCCACGATTTCGAATCAGCGTTAGTTGTGTTAGGAATTTGAAATGTTAGAATTGGTATAATAAATGTAGAGCGTTCGGCCAGAAACCACAAGGTTCCTAGTTCGATACCGGTCCTCGCCAACTCAGCGTATGAGTAGCACAGGGATCTGTGCGGTAGGGTAAGGAGCTGATGGTAGGTGTGGCGCTCCACCTCAGATGATAAAACAATCTCCTTGGTCTAGCGCTATTGAAAAGGGGATATACTCCCTCGATGACTGGCTAATACCGACTTTAGGCCGCCCCGACGACTTTACTTTATATGCAGAGCAATATATTTAGGAAGAAAAGGCTCACATACCGGTCATATTAACAGCAGTTATACAAATTTATAATTGGGAATATGAACCATACATTCCACGTGTCCTCTTCTTTTTTTTAAATAGGAAGTTTTGATTAACCAGTGCCGATTTTCTTTTGCAAACAGAAATGCCGTAATAGCTTACAATGTTTGAGCCATGCTAAGGATCACGATTTCAAATTAAGGTTTTCTAGACAGGAATAAACATATCGAAGATCAGTCGTCCCTCCACTTTACTATTAGTTCTACCGACAGAGATGTGCAGCTGGTACCATGTAACCCAGTACTACCTGTTTTATAGTCGGATCATCGGCGACTAAACCGGTAACCCCACAGATTTTGTCTGGTGAGGAGGGTGTCTAGACACCCTACAAAACGAAAAACAAGACGGGTAAAAGGGTGTGGAATCTATTCGCTCAACTTCATCTAGAACAATATTTCCAGTTCAACCCCTCCACATCACGGCAAAGCCGTGTACATTTGGTAGTGCCAGAGACATGCAGACGGGAACTTAAGTTCCTGGTAAGGTCATTCAAGGCGCACAGGTCTGGTACCAGTGGTATTAGGGCTAAAACCCGACCAAAAGAGTTCTGTCTAAAATCCTCTCTTCGGCCCTATGAAAGAGGATTTGAGAGGCAAACGGGCCAGGGATACATGCTCTCATTAAAAGGTGAAACATTTAAATGAGAGCATGTATCCCTGGCCCGTAAGGTGGAACATTGCTATTGAGAGAAATGATGACTATGTGAAGAATAAGATGTGATCCACTGAGGACCAGCTTCATTTTGATGTATGATACATGTTGCTGTGTTAGTAATTATACCTGTCCTAAATAAAATGACATTACTTTTTGACTCACCTATGTGGAGAAGTAGGGATATGATCCACAGAGGAACAGCTTCATTTTGATGTATGATACATGTTTCTGTGTTGGTAATTATACCTGTCCTAAATAAAATGGCATTACTTTTTGACATCCCTATGTGGAGAAGTAGGGATGTGATCCACAGAGGACCAGCTTCGTTTTGATGTATGATACATGTTTCTGTGTTGGTAATTATACCTGTCCTAAACAAAATGACATTACTTTTTGACTCACCTATGTGGAGAAGTAGGGATGTGATCCACAGAAGACCAGCTTCATTTTGATGTATTATACATGTTCCTGTGTTGGTAATTATACCTGTCCTAAACAAAATGACATTACTTTTTGACTCACCCTCGTAGATATATCAGAGCAGTTAAGCAGAAATGCACTTGTCTAGGGATGTAATAAAAGTTAAGAAAAAAATCAAGCAGAGAAACCTTATTTAGGCTTTATTCAGTATATGGATAGTTAGTATATACAAAACTTATTCATAAGCATGAGCAGTCCATTTTATAACGAAAGGCAGGTGGGAAAGGAATGCTCACCACTTAGTCACGGAATGTTTGCTAAGTAAACTAAGGCCTGTTTGACAGTCTAAGTAAGGGATGGTAAATAGTAATAACAGTTAAAACTTTATTCCATTTCCGTTGGGAAAGTCTTGATGTGTTATTTCTGGTCAGTGAATTAACAGCAGTTGAAAACACTAATGTCTAGTCTGGTTGGCTAAAACTTCACTTTAAACTTTGAATGCGAGACAAAAAAAAAGTCAATTTGATTCTTTGCTTCAACACACAGACTCTTCTGATACCAGCGTGTCAAAAATGTTATAGGAACTTGTTGGCATGAAAAGGCGAATAAAGAATCTTTATTTATAGAAAAATCTGCGACTCAAATCATTTTGCCAATTCTAGTGGAAAGGATTGACGAGACAAAATGGAAACCAATAGATAAAATAAATAAGATGTAAACATTTTCAGACCAGAAAAAAAGTTATCTTATTGTGTTTTTACAGCATATCAACCCTTTTTGGCTCATTTACTACCAAATCAAGCCATTTTGTTTGTTTGTTAATCTGTTTGTTTTGTTTTACGGCATATCAACCATGGTGGGTCATTCAATGCCGGCAAAGTTTTGAAGGATTCATAGCGATACTTTGGAAGAAATTTTTTTAAACTGAATTTTTTGTAAACAAATTTTCTATTTAACCCATTTAACAGGTACTACCAGAGTGGACCTGGACCAATGTGGATCAAGGGGTACTCCACATTCCCCAGACGTCCGAATTGGAACCTCACCATCATTTAGATTTTAATGTCATACACAGAACATGGAAACCCTCAGCCACCGCCTTCTATCACCCATATGATAAAAAGGGTTGGGTCTTGCCATAAGAGCAATAGGATTGGGACTGTTAAGTTTCTGACCGCCATCCTTGGCCAGTTGAAAAGGACTTAATGTAAGTAAGTAAGTAAGTAAGTCCTGGGCTATAGAATCCTTTGGTAAGTGAATAAGTCCTGAGTTATGGAATTCTACGTAGTGTCAAAGGTCCAGTGATATAATCCTATGTTCCGTCGTCCCGAAGGTTCAAGTAGTGTGAGTAGCTAAGATCAGAACAGCCGATATGAATAACAATATCAGCAGCAGAGTACTGCCAGTGATTGGCCAAGAATATAGTCACATGATTATCGCCGAGTATCTAAATAAGAGTAGGCATCTAGGACACACCTTATATCCAGAAAAGTCAACAGGGACAATCATATTGCTAGGGCTTGACATAGCCAGCCGATTGATTGGAGGGGCCTCTCCGACCGACCGTCTAGCTTAAGTAAGGGTCAAAGTAGGGTGTTGAATAGCATTGACTGCTTATCCACCAGAATTCCGTCCTTAAGCATCACGCGTCGCCACCCACGGCCAATAAGTGGCCCCATTTGTGGGGCGTCTCATTCCTCTGCAGAGGTGCAGTCGGTGTATTCTAAAGCCCCAAGCGACACTTTTATAAATGATTTATGTATTTTCTTGGATATGGCACGCAAACCTCAGGTTGCTTACAGTAACTGGTGGTGTTTAAGTGGTCACCCAAATAAGTATTGTACATGCTCACTGCTGCTATTCGGTGATCTAGCAAGAACCGGTGCTTTCATCATAACTTACAGGTAACCAAAATCCTCTTGAATTATCAGCTTACAATCTATATATTAATACGCTTGTACATACCTACGTGTGTCATGCCCTGTCATCAGCTCGGGTAAATAACGGAGGATTCTGTTTTAATTCAAAATATATGAATGAATGTTCAAATGTTATGCCGTGTCATCACCTTAGATAAATCGGAACATTGGTTTGATTTTACGACATGTCAGCCCTTGTTGGGTTATTTTATGCGAAGAAATTTTGTTTTATTCATTCTTGATGGGTATTATATCTTTCTCTGTAGCGTGTCCTTTTTCCCCCCTTTTCTACATAATAAAAATGGAATGGTCCATTATCTAGCTGAGGCGACGATCCCCATGGAGAAATAAGAATTCGGCGTAGAAGTTAAAACATATAATCTGGATCTAAATTGTTGTATCTCATATTGAACGACGTGGACGGTCTCATTTCTAACCAGAGGGTGTTGATAAAAGTCGTATAAATAAGGAATACGAGTATTTTTTTATTTGGTATATAAGTTGTGCTACAATACACCACTTAAATTTATAGACTAAGCGATGTCACGTGGTTTAAACTTCAGCTAATCAATAGTCCAAATGCGTGGCTGGTTGACTACTTAATCACTTACTGATACTGAGAGACTTCATTTGAAATCATTGACAAAGTACTTGTAAGACTGAGGAACACCAAGGAACAACAAAAGG
>CM042159.1:19861305-19873805 GCA_023376005.1 Doryteuthis pealeii | reverse complement strand
AAGAGTAAGTTTCAGTTGTTCCATTTTTTATTATACTCCCTCTGTTTCAAATCTTTTATTATACTCCTTCTGTTTCAAATCTTTTTATCTGTATTCTTATTTAGTTTCATTAGCCTTTCTAATTTAATACAATATTTTATTACATTAAAACTTAAATACTTGCACACGGAGGGTGCATATATTTGCTAGTAATAATAATAAATTGAATTTTGATAATAATAATAATAATAATAATAATAATAATAATAATAATAATAATAATAAATTAAATTTTGGCCATACAACAAAATGGTATATGCATAAACCAGAATCTATTCTTGAGAACGAAACGCATAACATTCTCTGGGACTTTGAAATAAAAACGGATCACCTTATCCCAGCAAGAAGACCAGACCGAGTGTTGATAAACAAAAAAGAAAGAACTTGTCAACTGGGGGATTTTACAGTGCCAGCAGATCACAGGGTGAAGCCAAAGGAAAATGAAAAAAAAATGGACAAATATCTGGGCCTTGTCAGAGAACTGAAAAAGTTATGGAACGTGAAAGTGATACCAATTGTGGTTGGCGCACTTGGATTGGAAAGGGTCTTGAAAGTTTGGAAATCAGAGGAAGAATTGAAACCATTCAGAACACTGCACTGCTGCAATCTGCCAGAATACTCAGAAGAGTCCTGGAGACATGAGGAGGCTTGCTGTCACTCAGACTCCAGTGAAAGACCATCAGTTAACACTGATGTGAAAACTTTAAAAGGAGTAAATAATAATAATAATAATAATAATAATAATAATAATAATAAAAAATCGAAAGACTAGAATAAATGCCAAAATGTAAGGCCTGAATATCTGGGATTGCTTATCTACCGGATTCTTATTTATTATGGGTGTCGTCGCCTCAGCTAAATAACGACCAATCCGTTTTCATTACAAGAAAGAAAGGGAAAATAAGGACATGCTACACATAAAAAAATAGTAAGAAATAAATAAATAGAGAAGTGGAAAGATAGAACAAATGTGTGAGCCTGCGGAACCGATAACACTAATCTGTTTCAATCAAACATAATGAAAAGATGAAAAGAAGAAAGAGAGAGAGAGAGAGAGAGAGAGAGAGAGAGAGAGAGAGAGAGAGAGAGAGAGAGAGAGATCAAGATCATTAAACTTTTTACATATTGAAGTAGAGCAATAGCTCTTAAGTAAATATATCAAACATTGTAACAATTGAATAATCATACTTTTGTATATGCACAGGCCCAGCTAATAATAATAATAATAACAATAATAATAATAATAATAATAATTCTCTGGGATAAAAAAACAGATCACCCTATCCCAGCCAGGATACCAGACCTAGTATTGATTAATAAAAAAGGAGAAAATGAAAAAGGACAAATATCTGGACCTTGACAGAGGAAAAAGTATGAATAGAAAGTCAAAACTTTGTAACTTGGAACGGTCCCAAAAGGATTGGAAAAGGGTTTGGAAAGTTTGGAAATCAGAGGAAAGATTGAAACCATTCAGAACACTGCACTGCTGCAATCTGTCAGAATACTCAGAAGAGTCCTGGAGACCTGAGGAGACTTGCTGTCACTCAGACTCCAGTGAAAGACCATCAGCTAATGCTGATGTGAAAACTCAAAAGGGGCAAATTATAATAATAATGTTCAATGAATTTGTTTTCATAAACCTGTTCAATGTCAAAACATAAGTAAGTAAAGTCGTCGGGGCGGCCTAAAGTCGGTATCAGCCAGTCAGTGAGGGAGTCTATCCCCTTTTCAATAGCGATAGACCAAGGAGATTGTTTTTGGCATCTGAGGTGGAGCGCCACACCTACCATCAGTTCCTTACTTTACCGCACAGATACCTGAGCTACTCATACGCTGAGTTGGCGAGGACCGGAATCGAACTAGGAACCTTGTGGTTTCTAGCCGAACGCTCTACCGACTGAAAACGTAAGAGCTGATAATTTGCATTGAATTTGATAAACAGAATGATCATGATTATATTCCTCACCGATAAAAGTTGACGTTTTAAGAAATCATTTTTATTTGAAACCGCGATAAGATATTTTGCTCTAGGCTCTCCTTTATATGCTCCCTACCAAAAAACAAACAAAAAAGAAAGAAAAAAATAACAAAAGAACCCCCCCTAAAAAAAAACAGACCTCTTTATCAGTTTCTCTAAAATTTTGCACGATTTCAGGATTTAAAAAAGAAATCAAGACCCTACAGGATTTAACCTTTAACCACTGATATATTTTTTAAATTAGAAAGATTTTATGAATCAAACAAAAATAAGTAGCTTAGTTTGTTTAAAACAGTGTATTATTATTATTATTATTATTATTATTATTATTATATATTATTTTGCACCTGTCGTAGCTGGTGGTTCACTGAAGGCTGAGTGACAGCAAGTTTCCTCAGGTCTCCAGGACTCTTTTGAGGATTGATCCCAACAGTGCTGTAGTCTGGATAGTCTCGATTATTATTATTATTATTTACTCCTTTAGAGTTTTCACATCAGTGTTAGCTGATGGTCTTTCACTGGAGTCTGAGAGACAGCAAGTCTCCTCAGGTCTCCAGGACTCTTCTGAGTATTCTGGCAGATTGCAACCGTGCAGTGTTCTGAATAGTTCCAATCCTTCTCTGATATCCAAACTTTCCAAGCCCTTTTCCAATCCTTTGGGACTGTTCCAAATGCACCAACTACAATTGGTATCACATTGACTTTCATATTCCACAACTTTTTCAGTTCTCTGGCAAGGTCCAGATATTTGTCTATTTTTTCATTTCCTTTAACTTCACCCTGTGATCCGCTGGCACTGTATTATTATTATTATTATTATTATTATTATTATATACATGTACAGAGTAATTCTCTGATTGTGTGTTCGTATCCCAGGGCTGTTATATAAGAATTTCTGAACTATTCGTTAAATTACACAAAGCGAATCAGGAAAGGAGGCGGCATAATAACAGGTCGGAGTTATCCGTTGAACAGATATGATGTTACAAAACCGGAAATAAGTAAGGATACTGGTGTAACATCACCAATGACCTCCTTTATTGCATTTTAACGATTTGCCTCTCAAACCCTCTTTCATGGGGCCGAAGAGACGATAGTCTGAGGCAAACATTATCCCAGTAACGAGTAAGTGAAATCTGTAGTGAAGAAGTGGCTCAAAGAACAGTCAACAAAATTATACGGGGCTGGGATACATGCTCTCATTCGAATGGAACATTGCTATTGAGAGAAACCGTGACTATGCGAAGAAGTAGGGATGTGATCCACAGAGGACCAGATTCCTTTTTATGTATGATATATGTTACTGAGTTGGTAATTATGTGTAGCGAGATGGTGAATATCCTGAGTTTTGCGAGGACTATTATTAGAAAAGGAGGAAGAAGAAATAAGAGATAGGAAAGGGTTAAAAAAAGGGATGAACACAAAACGGTTTGTCGGGAATTTGACGGGGGCGTGACCCCCCGAATGGAGAATTAAAAGCCAACCGGAAGTTTCGGGTGTTGACCGGAACCGGAAGTCACGTGGTGACGTGGAACGACGAAGAAAAATACCGGTCCTTTTTGCTTTCCGATGCCTAGGGGAACGGACGGGCCTCTGGTCCCTAGAGTGGGATCACCGTAATTTAACAGTGTCCTCTCTCTCTTTCTCTTGCTTTCCTCCTCTCCAAACAACCCATGAGTCGAGTCTGGAAATAAAAGATAAGCAGCTTGTGACAATATATTTCTCGCGTTGTACTTTTTTATCAACAAGATGCCCGAACACCTTTTTTAGTGTCGTGAATTTGGAGGCACGTTGACAAAACCCACTATACAACATATATCGCTATTAGAATATATTACATATATCCGTTTTGGTACTGTGAATATATACCACCACGTTACATATATCGTTAACTCACCCTCGTATGTAAAGATAGATAGATAGATTAAACGTTTCATCTCTATCACTACATGACCTACACTTGCGATTCTTCTGCGTATTATAAAGATTTGCTTTGACATAATTGGTTTTTATAACATTACTTCGTGCTGCTATTAAAAGAGCTTCACTTTCGTTCAGGTTTCCTTTTCTTTGCCATGTCCAGGTCATTTCGTGTGCAATTTCCGGGGTTTCTAGTTTGAAGTATCAATACATTTGTTTTGCTTCTCATCTTTTTCTTTTCTAGGTTTTGTTGTTTTACTGTTTGTCCTAAAGTTATTTCTGTTCATATTCCACTGATATTGGCTGTTGTCATTATTCTTTCTTTGGTCTTTTTTTGTATATTTCTCATGTTGCTATTAGCATTACAGGTTTGGTTGCTAAGGACGCTATTTATGGTTGCTAGGGACGCTATTGGTGATCAGATTGAGGTTACGGACCTATGGAAGCTAAGGACTATTTGAGATTGATTATGTTGTTATTAGCTATTACAGGTGTCGGTTGCTAAGGACTCTATTTATGGTTGCTAGGGACGCTATTGGTGATCAGGATTGAGGTTACGGACCCCATGGAAGCTAAGGACTCTATTTGAGATTGCTTCTGTTGTTATTTAGCTATTACAGGTGTCAGTTGCTAAGGACGCTATTTATGGTTGCTAGGGACGCTATTGGTGATCAGGATTGAGGTTACGGACCCTATGGAAGCTAAGGACTCTATTTGAGATTGCTTCTGTTGTTATTAGCTATTACAGGTGTCATTTATGGTTGCTATGGACGCTATTGGTAATCAGGATGAGGTTACGGACCCCATGGAAGCTAAGGATTCCATTTCAGATTGATTCTGTTGTTATTAGCTATTCTCAGTTGCTAAGGACGCTATTTATGGTTGCTAGGGACGCTATTGGTGATCAGGATTGAGGTTACTATGGAAGCTATTTTCGAATTCCATGAATTATTGCATCTATGCAATCTCAAAGCTGGCGAGTCGTCTTTGTTCTTCCTTTCTTGACACATAGAAGGGCATGTCTTTGGAATTTCTCGGATGTATCAATTTTCTCGTTATGAATTTTCTTGTTCTATGGTCCATCTGTCTGAGTTCCTTTTTTTAAGAATTATCCTGAGTATCTTACTAGGAGAGCTGCCAGATATTTATTCCATTGATACTTCCACTGCAGATTTGTTTATTGTTATTATCAGATCTCCAGGACTCTTCGGAGTTTTCTAGCCGATATAAAAAAAATCCTATTGTCTGGATGGTCTCAATTCTTCCACTGATTTCCATCTCCTCTAGTTTTTCCAAAGCTTTTTGAGACCCTTCGTAGTGCACCTACTACAATTGTTATCATTTCACCCTCACATTCCAGTTTTTTTCAATTCTCTAGCAAGGTCTAGGTATTTGTAAAATATGTGTGATTTTCTGGGATTGCCAACTTTTGAGGAGTGTCAATGTTGTGTCTGGCTGTCATCAGATTACTTTAAATCTCTACGGTGCGGTACCCGGTACAATAATGATGATAAGGACAGCATCGGGGCTACACGTTCGATTTTGCATTATTTCCTTGTCAGCTGACGATGATCTGGGACATCATCAATGATTAGAAGATCTCGTGTGTCTCCTTAAAAAAGAAGATCTGATGAGATCAACAATGATGAATAACGCTATTAGTTTTTGCTGTCAATTCCACATTCTCCAACATTCGGTTCGTGCTGCTACCACCTGGGATATCATATTATTACTATGTTGGACACAGGATAAAGAGTTAAGACAGTTCTAAGTGACAGTTATCTCTAGACTACAGGTTCAATCCTGGTCAGGGAAAGCAGTAACATAAAATGATAATTAACACAAGCTTAATACCTATACACCAGCTATGGTTAGCGGAATGAGAACAGGATACCCCCATGGAATAAAGGGTTCGGTTCAAAGTTCCGTGGTGGCTCCCGATTACGACAAGAAGGTTCCCGATTACGACAAGAAGGTTCCCGAGTTGAAAAGGTTCCCTAATTTGAGAAGGTTCCCGAGTCCGACAAGAAACACCGGAAGAAGGCCGGAGGGCACATCGGCTGGAACGTTGTACAGATCAGAATGAAGATGAGGACAATAGTCCGAATAATACAAGTAATACTAAAGTAAAATATGTATTAAAATATCATCAACTTCATAATGGTACAATTATGAATATATACATAATACAAATATATATACATAATACAAAGAACATGATACCCCCGTGGACTGAATAAAGGGTTAGGTTCAAAGTTCCGTGAAGGCTCCCGGCTTCACCTTTACTTTCCTATTTTTACAACCACTCACCCGAATTCCTGGGTGAAATAAGGTAGTTATCATATGCATTTAATATATCAATTGTAATATGAAATATGCAGGTGTTTCAGAACGTGGAAGAAATATGATGTTTCTTTTTGTTTTTCCTCCCCCCTTTCAGTGTTACTTTTCCACATCCATTGACAGTGCTCTCCTAAGGAGATGAGCAGTTCCACAAAGTGCATTTTTTTTTCTATATCAAATAGTTATCTTTTTTATCTGTCCCTTTTTTGATGATACCCAGGGCTCCGACTATAAAATTCAGAGTGGTAGCACATTGTTTTTCAAATTCTATTTCCAGGTCTTGTTGTTGTTGTTGTTGTTGTTGTTCTTCTTCTTCTTCTTCTTCTTCTTCTTCTTCTTCTTCTTATCTGGTTTTGTATTCTCGTTGTGCTAGTTTGTTACATTCGTAGAGTATATGGTTTACAGTCTTATCTCTATTACCACAAAGTCTATTATTATAAATTATTATTATTATTATTATTAAACGGAATTAACATGTCTTAACTCTTTTCAGAATATATTTTTATCTCCAAGATACTTTACTGAATGAAATGCTGTGTCTTGTTGTAAGTAAGCAAATAATCTTATATTCCAACAGAATACGTCATTTCATTTTCGTTTCTTTTTTATAAGATTTCCCCTGCTTATTCTGCATAATCTATTACATATTTGCATATTTGCTTTTATTTACTTCCAAGAGAATTCAGTCTACTGTTTCTCTGTTAAAGGGTAATAGGATTTCACAATAACTCGCACTTAGCGAGATAAACTTCAATGATGTTTTTATACCTCGCATGACTAGATAATATCTATTGTAACATTCCCCCTCTCCCCCTCCCCCTCTCTCTCCTTCACGGACTTATCCAAATGTGTCTTTCCTTACTGGAGACTTGTGGTGAAAAAAAGAGTTTCTTCAAACTGTCGTTTTCATCTGAATAGTCAGAATTTTCATGCAATACTACTAACTCAGAAATATTATAAACCGATATAATCTAATTTACTTTTCGAATCTGACACCTCACATTGCACAGTCTAAAATTCAGGACCATATGACCTTTAGGCACCCCTTTTTGCTTTGCTGATTCATAAGTACATTTTTTCATTTACACCATCAACATCCGGCTGTTTGTTAACAGACGATTATTAGAGTTTTTTTTTAATTATAAAACTAACTCCTAACCTAACCCTAACCTCTAACAAACAACCGGATGCTGACGGTGTAAATGAAAACAAGTACTTATGAATCAGCAAAGCAAAAGGGGTGCCTAAATGTCACATGGTCCTGAATTTCTAATAATCAAGGTCCTACCTTTAACAAGCTATGAAATTATTTCTCTCTTTCTCTCTGTGTCTCTGTCTTTATCTCTGTCTATCGCCCCCCTGTCTCACTCTGTCTGTCCGTCTGTCTCTCTGTCTCTGTCTATCTGTCTCTCTCTCTCATAATTCTGCCTTTGTTCAAGCGTTTCGATTGGTTGGTTGGTTGGTTGTTTGGTTGATTTTACAGCATGTCAATTTGACCCTCCCCACTAAAACTGCTGTTTAGCGTCACACAAGCGTTTCTGTTTTTATACGTATTGGATATATTAACCATAATCAGGGTAATGTTAAGAAGTGATTTCATGAAGCCTTCCAAAACGTTGTTTTCATTTGATAAAAACATAATTTAAAGGTTTTAATCGGAGACAGACATAAGAAATAATAATTCTTCCTGATCACATCATGTAACGTAAACATTTGACATCCCCCGAAAATAAGCCCTAGTGTTATATTTCGGAGTATGAATTGATATAAAAAATAAAGTTGGAGTTGCCTTGTGTCAGTATCAACAGGATAGTGCTAGACCCGGGAGATTTTTTTTCAGAGGTGGAGTGTCACATCTACCGTCAGCTACTCACTTTACCGCACAGATCAGATTACTCAGTCTGTGCTTTCCTGGTATCTCTTTTTTCCTTATTTTGTACAGTAAATTTATTTATATCTGTGTTCATGTCTATCTATCAATATACACATCTATCTATCTATCTATAAAGCGGTTTATATCTATCTAAAACTATGTTCATATCTCTCTATTTATCTATCTATCTATATATATATATATATATATATATATATATATATATATATGTAATTACGTCTGTTCATATCTGCCTACCTCTTTATCTAAGTGTTCATATCTATCTATCTATCTATCTATGTTCATATCTGCATACCTCTTTATCTAAGTCTGTCTGTCTGTCTGTCTGTCTGTCTCTCTCTCTCTCTCTATATATATATATATATAATTGAGTCTGTTCATATCTGCATACTTTTTAATCTAAGTCTGTTCATATATATATCTATCTATATATATATATATATATATATCACTCTCTCTATATCTATCTCTCTGATTATGTTCATATCTGCATACCTCTTTATCTAAGTCTGTTCATATCTATCTATCTAATTAAGTCTGGTCATATCTACATACCTCTTTATCTAAGTTTGTTCATATCTATCTATCTATCTATCTTGCTTCGTATACACATATGTAAACAACTCTTGGTGAATCATTATTCTAACAGGATGTTTACAAATGTTATTTATTTCGCGGTAAATAAAATCCCAACCATTACAGATGGTAATTCCCCAGGAAAGGCCTAAAACAAATCAGATTCAAGAATCTAAATGAATGAGATATTTTCCAGATCAAGCAGAAGAAGTTAATCCCTCATTGTTGAGGAAAGAAAACGGATCTATTTTCAATTCATATTTTAAAACATAATACCAACACCACGTGACTCGATATGCAAATTAGTCAGCAGTTTGGTGAATGCTGTAGACATTCACTAGATGTTTGGTTTTGGTTTGATTTCTTTTGTTTTACGGCATATCACCATCCGTGGGTCATTTAATGCCGATAATTTTTGAAATAAATTCATTCTTAATGGATACTGATTTTTTTATAAACACATCTTTCTGTTTAAACCATAGATGGGACCCTAATAGGTATTACCACTATGGGTAAGTGTGGACCAGGGATCATTATAAGGGTTATCCCCCACAATATATATATATATATATTATATATTATACAAAATGGTACAAGAGATAACCTACTCGAGTTTCACAATGGATCACACGTTAAATCCACTGATATTAATCGGTGTCTCGATTAATTTAGTGGATTTAACCCTGAAGATCCTTATGGTGAAACTCGAGTAGGTTATCTCTTGTACCCATTTTATAATAAATTTGCTCTACTTAGTATTGAGCACTTTGTATTTTATATCACTGACTTACCCCCCTGAATTCCACACTTATTAACCATCGTGACCAAATTCACCGGTAAGTCACCTTTTCCTTTATATATATATATATATATATATATATATATATATATATGATTATAACTCTGCCTAAAGTATCTCTTAATGATATAGTCTATCAAATCCATTTTTCTGTGTGTTTATTTACTTTAGTCGCTTCATAATCCCCTTCGATTTATCCATTGTTATTATTTCGTTCATGATATTTATTTAGCTTAGCATCGTAAGCAAAGGCAAAATTCAATGAACATTGATATAGAAAGATTAAGTTGTTCGATTCTTTTAAACAACGATGCTCGCCTTCCGTGAACAACACTTATGTTTTTACTTATATAACATCTTGTTGATATTAGCACCACATTTTAGAAACAGTTGACTGAGAAGCAGCAACATCTTTCTCCACACTCTAATTTTGGTCCTTACTTAGGCTAGACGGCCGGTCAGAGAACCACCACCCTCGATCAATCAGCAAGTCACATCAAACGCTAGCATCATTGCCCCAACATTATTGCTCTTAAGGCAACCTCCAGTCCCTTTTATCATATATATATCTACTAACGAGCACGTGCAGGATGCGACACAAGGTCAGTTTCTTAAACGGAGTTTACCAGGTTTGAAATCATAGTTTTACTTCTCCTAGACAGGTTGCCTTACCCAGGCTGAAGAGCCCAGTCTGCCCTTCTATTTACACATATCTGGAGGAAGTATAGTTGGATTCATACCTTTCCCAAGGGTATTAGCGCTAAGTGAAATGCAGATAGTTTCGTCTAGGATTTGAACTCGGTTCGACGAGTTCATTTCCCCTCGACTCTAACCATTATGCCACGCATCTCCATGTGATGGAAGGTGTTGGCTTGTGGGCTTAATGTCCTGGATATAACATTCACCTCTATCTGATGATGAAGTTGCAATTCTGAAGCTCTCACGAACGTGGAGTACTCTTTCCATTACTCCCAGGTTCCTTTGACCCAGAGTGGTAGTACCTGTTAGAGTCCTATCTATAGGTTAAATAGAAAAAATGAGTTAAAAATGTGTTTAAAAAAATTGAGTTTAAATATTTTTGTAACTCTTAAGAATAAATAAAACAAAAAAGTCTTCGGCATAAAATAACCCAACAAGGGTTGACATGCCGTAAATTCCAACCAGCCAACACACCCTTATATGAAATTAGCACGAAAACATCCGGTGTAGGAATTGCATATTCACTAGTCTTTAAAAAAAAGTGGAGTTTCCTTGTGTTAAGCAGAGGCTGATCCTTAGTGAAGAAACCTTTTTTGTTCTTCGGTTTTCCTTAGTGTTGGGTACAATCCTTTGCTTGTTCCTCGGTGTTCCATAGTGTTGAGTAGAATCCTTTGGTTGAGCAGAGCCCTTGTTTGCAGATCCGCAAGTCCCTGTCGTATACGTGCAAATGAACGACTTTCAAGATCGGCGGTAAAATAGTTAACTGATTGGCTGATTGAATCCATGCGCGCACGCAGAGTCTATAAGTTTAAGTGGTGGACCTCGGCACATTTTATATACCAAAATAATCCAACAAGGTCTTATTTTGCAGGTAGGTCTTATTCCCGGAGAAACACGGTAGATGAATGTAATGACCGACTTAGGAAAGCTTTGTTCTTTTTAGAATAAATTGTACACTTAATAAGAGTTTATATAGTCTAGTATTCCCTAGAGAGTTCTCCAAAAGGGGAAGTAATTATAAAGTAGAGGAAGTAAATCTCGATTACTTATTCCAATGAACCTATGAATGCAACTTACTGAATGTAATGACAGACTTAGGAAAGCTTTGTTCTACTTCGAATAAATGGTACACTTAAGAGTTTATATAGTCTAGTATTCCCTAGAGTGTTCTCCAAAAGGGGAAGTAATTATAAAGTAGAGGAAGTAAATCTCAATTACGTATTCCAATGAACCTATGAATGCAACTTACCTAAGTTCGCTTGCACCACACGGACGACAGTTTAAACTGTGGGAGGTATTTGGACGACACTGTAGAATTTTATCGAATGTGCAACGGTAATAAAATACGATATTCACAGCTAAAGTTGTTGATTAAATTTGAATAACTAACCTGATAACTTTTACTCAATATCAAGTGATATGGAATCTTGTCAATTCTCTGTCGCTGTACTCCAATTTTCTTGTGGATTTTATTTACGGTCTCCTTTGAATGGTTTCTATTCCTTCTCGAATTTCATATTCTTCTATGATTGCTTGTAAGAGGCTTCGGTAACATTCCATCTGCTTCAATTACAGAACCATGCCATAAGCTACAAAGCATGATAACTAATTTTAAGGCTGCTGTTGGTTTGAATTCTAACTTAGATTTCCAACATTTCAAAACATCTACCAAGTTTCTTCAGGGCCTAGACAAGCTCTTAGTTATTAATGGGTACAAATAGTATCGTAATATCTCATATTGACTTCAATAGATACCCATTATCATTATATATATATATATATATATATATATATATATATATATATATATATATATATTATATATATATATATATATATATATATATATATATATATTATGGAGGTGCGTGGGCTAGTGGTTAGAGTCGTGGGAAATGGACTCATCGATTCTAGTTCATTTCCTAGACGAAGCTGTTGGCATTTCACATAGCGCTAATACCCTTGGGAAAGGTATGAATCCATATATTCTCCCTCCAAGCTATGGGTTAAATAGTAGGGCAGACTGGGCCCTTCAGCCTTCGGTAGGTAACCAGGAGAGGGATAACTCTGAATTCAAAATTCCTGAGGTCGGTGGTTGATTGGGTTTGTGGCAACCCTTGATGCACCAATTCTTTCCTATCAACTGTGCCAAAAAGTGTGGATGGTCCAACACAAGCTTTCACCACTATAAACAAATCACTGTGTGGGTGTTCATTGTGTGTGTGAACCCTCATGCGTCGAAAATCGACGAG
>CM042159.1:19813805-19856305 GCA_023376005.1 Doryteuthis pealeii | reverse complement strand
TATAAAGATGTTTTTCTATTTAACCCATAGATGGGACCCTAATAGGTACTACCACTACGGGTCAGAGTACACCAGGAAGTAATGATAATGAAGAGGTACTCTACATTCCCAGACCTCCAGAACTGGAACCTCATCATTTAACGTCATTCCCAGGACATGAAGACACTCAGCCACCGCTTTCTAACACCCATATTATAAAAAGGGCTGGGGAATGCCATAAGGGCAATAGGGTTGGGGAAATCATAGAGGTGCTAGAGCTTGACGTGAGCAGCTGATTGATTGGAATTGGTCTCTCCGACCGCCTGTCAAGCCTAAGTAAGGGTCTAAGTGGAGTGTTTCATGTCATGGACTGCTCATCCGCCATGGTTCCGTTCTCAAGCATCCCGAGTCGCCATCCACAGCCAACAGGTGGACCAATTTGGAAGGGGTCATACCCCTGTGCAGAGGTGCAGTCGGTGTATTCTAAAGCCCCAGCTGAGAGGGTTGTGAAAATTTAGTCTATATTATATATACAGGTGTGATTCAATAAAAAAAAAGAGTTTGCGTACTGGCCTATTGTTGGCATCATTGGAGTCCCACACCTATCGTCAGCTCCCCACTTTACCCAGATTACCCAGTTTGCGTTACTTTGCAGTGAGTTGGTGGGGACCCGTATCAAACCAGGAACCTTGCGAATACATAACCGGGTCTTAATCCTATTAGTAAACCTGGGCTATACCGGCCCCGTCAAACAATGAATAAGGTAAATGTTCCCTAGTGCTATACCAGGTAGATTGTTGTCTTGTGTGATGGAGCGCTACAGCTACTGTCAGTTCTCCACTTTACCGTACAGATTAGATTACCCAATTTGTGCTACTCAGTCGCTTTCTTGGCGGGGACCGGTATCGAACTAAGGATCTTGCGAATACCTAACCGGTTGCTCTGCCGACTGAGGTAAAACGGTCCCGTCATTCAATAAATAAGGTAATTTCTATGGTATGTTATTGCAGATTATCAATTTTTTAATTTCAAGATATTACTTTTTACATTAAAAAAAAATAAAGCAAATTACTGAATTTTATACTTATCAGGATATAAGTATTATATTTTAAAATATTTTTTGTAGATTAAAAAAAGATTGGAGTACATTTTTACAGGCGGGTTATTCCGTACAAGTAGACAAAAATCAAATAAAGAACAGGGACAGGAGACACCCACAAAGTAACATATTCAATTGATTTTCACGCATACATATATACACACATACATAAAATCATACACACGCACACACTCACATAACACACACATATATTTATATATATAAAGTAAAGTAAAGTCGAAGGGGCGGCCTAAAGTCGGTATCAGCCAGTCAGCGAGGGAGTCTATACCCTTTTCAATAGCGCTAGCCCAAGGGGATTGTTTTTTAGCATCTGAGGTGGAGCGTCACACCTACGATCAGCTCCTTACTTTACCGCACAGATCCCTGTGCTACTCATACGCTGAGTTGGCGAGGACCGGTATCGAACTAGGAACCTTGTGGTTTCTAGCCGAACGCTCTACCGATATATATATATATATATATATATATCAGAGTAAGAGACAGATTCTGGCCCCGATGAGCTACTCAGCGAAACTATTTGTAGGTATATCTGACGCATTAAAATTAACATGACTATTTGCTCTACTTTTCGGTTGGATTCTCTTGTTCTCTCTTTTTCTTCATTTTTTGAAATGAATTTCTTTCGTACATTTTTAATAACACATTATTTGCCATTTTTACTAATAGGATTAATATATATATATATATATATATATATATATAAAATGAAAATGGAAGTGAATCCAACGGTATGTTGAAAAGAGAAATAAAGAAAGAAAGTGTAGAATGGATGAAATAGGATATTTTAATTAATTTAACTTACACGTGTTTCGGTCAGGAGTTTATCCATGTGTACATTATTCAATCTATTATTATTTTAAATAACAAAATGAAATGAAATAATGATAATAGAAAAAATGTAGAAATGTTGCGCACACAAAGAAGTATCGACCTTCCTCAGAGTAAATCCCTTTTTGGGGAAAATAAAATTTGTTGGAACAGGGAGAATTTTTGAAATGTTAGAAAAAATAACTTCTTAAAAAATCAAGTGAAGAGAGTGTTCAAACGCGGTCAAGAAATATATATATATATATATATATATATGTGTGTGTGTGTGTGTGTGTGTATATGTATATATATATATATATATATATATATAAATGTATGAATCTATAAGTTTACACCTACATGAGAACACAGTATGGATGTACAGTGAGATTTTGATGATCCCAAATAGAATCATCCCTTACTTATGAGTCAACTGGATTATTTAACACACACACACACACAAACATATATATATATATATATATATATATATATATAATAGTATGAACAAAAAGTAATAAGACAAGCAGGAATATTTCTTATATGTTGTTTATTCTCAACTAGTTTCGACCTTAGGTCATCGTCAAGAGAAAATTTCTTATTTGAAGAAATTGTTTATAGATTTTTTGAAAGAGAGCATTATAGAAAAACTAAAAAAAATTAAGTGTTTTTGAGGGTTTGACATGCTATTAAAAATCCGGATAGACGAGTGGTTAGTAGTAGCATGTCCAATTGTACCGTGAAGAACCTCTCTCTCTCTCTTATATATATAATATATATATATATATATTATATATGTGTGTGTGAGTGTGTCTGTGTTTATGCGAGTGTGTCGTAGGGGTTTAAGTATATACATGCAAATATATAAAAAATACGCATATGTTCTCTGAATATCAAGTAAATTATTGGTAAGTAATTTTATCACACCTAGATTATGTAGACTCTTTTCGAATGTGTAGACAAAAATAACCGGAAAATAGTATGGCGAAAATAATGAACAGAAATCTGCTGTGTGAAAGTTATCAGAAACATTGCAATAAAATGGCGGGAACCCCATGGAATGACCACAGACCGAAATTGGACAGATAAAATGGACACCAAGTGTCTGGAACATTAAAAAATGGCGTCACAATCCTCCTAGTTTATCTGATGAGGTGTCTTTTTACCAATCATTTCATAGCGAGTCGATACAAAGCGACCAACAACTGATTGACGGTCATGTCAGATCTGTCATTTTTCTCGAGGCGCAATTAGTTAACCCTCGATCTACTCATTTTCCGAAAATGATATTTCTATAAATATTTGGAATATTAATTAAAATTTACATATCCCCCCCCAATAACCAACACCAACACAACACAATACCTTGTATTTTACATACAACGCTTTTAGTTGATAAGATACGAAGAAGTAATAGGTTTTATTTGACCATAGATTAATAATGAAATTTACTTTTTTCATTTAATCAGTAACTATGCAACGTAATTGCTATCCTAAAGCTGCAACAAACGCTACTAATGAATTTGTACGTAATTCTTCAGTAGTGTCCACTATGTGTTACTCGTTAAATTTTGATCATTTGTAAGATGAGAGGTAAGTGGCCATACAGCTGCTGTTTTGTAGGGTACTAATTTCCGAATGTGTTTAAAATAAAACGGCGAATCTATTTTTCTGTGTTTTTGAGATGAGGGTTGATAATTTGGATTATTTGTATTATTCCGACTATTGTCTCCATCTTTATTGTTATATACACAACGTTTCGGTCGATGTGACCTCCTGCCCTCTTCAGGTGTTTCGAAGTTCTGTAAAAGATCCCGAGTTCGACAAGAAGGTTCCCGAATTTAAAGAGAAGGATCCCGAGCTCGAGAAGTCTCCCGAGTTCGACAAGAAACAACTGAAGAAGACTGGAGGGCACATCGGCTGAAACGTTCTGTATATAACAATAAAGATGAGGATAATAGTCCAAATAATCCTAATAATACAAGCACTGAGCATCCTTGTGTAGTTTCTCTCTAGATTTTTCTGCGGGCATTTCCTAAGAGTCGAAATGGTGCAACTATACAGTAGCACTAACACGGCTACTGCTAAGTAGAATTCCTGTTGCATTTTATTAGAGAGATCAGATTTTTCTGCAGGCATTTCCTAAGAGTCGAAGTGGTGCAACTATACAGTAGCACTAACACGGCTACTGCTAAGTAGAATTCCTGTTGCATTTTATTAGAGAGATCAGATTTTTCTGCAGGCATTTCCTAAGAGTCAAAGTGGTGCAACTATACAGTAGCACTAACACGGCTACTGCTAAGTAGAATTCCTGTTGCATTTTATTAGAAAGATCAGATTTATCTGCAGGCATTTCCTAAGAGTCAAAGTGGTGCAACTATACTGTAGTACTGACACGGCTACAGCTAAGTAGAATTCCTGTTACATTTTATTAGAAAGATCAGATTTCCATAGGGTCAATAATCTGTCAGCAGCAATCAAAATAGTGCAACTATACAGTAGTACTGACACGGCTACAGCTTGGAAGATTCTATCAATAACAGTTCAAATGGTGCCACTATACAGTAGTACCGACATGGTTACAGCTAGGAAAAATATTGTTTTATTTGCTCAGAGAGAGCAAGTTTTCATATGGTCGTTGATCTATCAATAGCATTCTAAATGGTGCCACTATACAATAGTACTGACATGGTTATAGCTTGGAAAATTTATATTTTATTTTCTCAGGGAGATCACATTTTTATAGTGTCGTTAATCTATCAATAGCAGTCGAAATGGTGCCACTATACCGTAGTATTGACATGGTGACAGGTTGGAAAAATTCCTGTTATTTTTGTTAGATGGAAAGATACACAGATGAGTGTTGAGCTTAATACATTTATTAAGCACCAGCATCCGGTGCTAAACGGATACATACAAACAGTACAAATAACTACAAACAATTAACAAAAAAAACCTCACACTAAAAGAGGAGGGACAATTCGGTATTGCCAACACATCAAAGTCAATGTGAATATTATTCAGCTAGTTAATCTACTTTAATCGTAGGCTATTTCATGGCTATGAGCCAGTCTCGCCGGTAGAGTGCTGAAGGGGTGTTAGCTACTGTACAACAATTTCAGAGGGATTCCTTATAACCAGTATTTAAGGAAGCGCGTGGTGTAATGGTTAAAGTCATGGGAAATGGACTCGTCGACCCGAGTTCAAATCCTGGATGTAGCAATTATTTCACTTAGTGCTAATATCATTGGGAAAAGGTATGAATCCTACTCTCCCGCCTCACTATGGGTAAATAGTAGGGCAGACTGGGCTCTTTAACCTTGGTTAGGCAACCGGTCTAGGAGAAGGAAAACTCTGAATTCAAACCTGTTAAACTGCGCTTAAGAATTTGGCCTTGTGCCGCATCCTGCTCGTGCGGAGGGATTGGTAAATATATATAACCAGTATTCTGTCAGTAACATTCCCTAATTTGCCTATGCGTAGGCTGACATCACATTCAGTAGATGAGATATTGCTGACGTGACTTCCTTTGAGAATAGTGGCGACAAGAAACTATCGAGATCAAGATTCTCGATTATCTTCGACTCATTCAAAGCTGTCCACGTATCAAATTAAAACATTTAAAAATGTCAGAAGCGACTGACGACTGACAGTAAGCGTTGGTTCTAACAACCTCTTCAACGCAAACAAACCTGCAGCCTGAAAAGGGAAGTACAGTATTTGCCTTTAAGACGATTAGCAGTGCGTAAGTAAAGACAACAAATTGAACCCCATCCGCCTATTGCGTTGGACATTATAAGACAGTTTCAATTCCCGGCTTGAATCACAGGGTCCTTCCTCTCAGGAGCGGGCAAATAAGAAAACGGGAAGGACAGAACAAAACCAAATGGCGATGCAACCAATATAGTTCTGAAGGGGATAATAATTGCAGATTGAAGCCGTCCTCTTTGAAAAGGTAACACTCAAGTAAATAATATTTGCCTAAGTGTCATTTTTCTTCCAACAGAGAAATGGCGATTCCTGACATTTTTACACCGTCTTTTATTTCGGTTGGAAGAGATAGCAAATACACAGGCACGGACCTACAAGATGGCGAATAGAGAAGGATAACAACGGTCAAGTAACATTTTCCCCTTTTCAATTTATTTCTTACAAGAGCAGATAAAGTTCACATAACAAATAAATATTATGATCAGAACGAGTTGCGATAAAAAGCAGGTAAAATTAAAAGGAAGAAAAAGTAATTCAATTAAGGACAAGTTGGCCTATTGTCGGTATCAGCCGGACAGCAAGGGAGTATATCCTCTTTTCTATAGAAAGCAGGACTTCTATTTTTTATAGAAAGCAGGACTACTATTTTCTATAGAAAGCAGAACTACTATTTTTTTTATAGAAAATAGGACTACTATTTACTCATCTATGGGTTAAATAGAAGAAAATAAGTTAACAAAAATCTATCTAAATAAGATTTCCCTAACGATCAATAATGAATAAGACATAAAATAACCTAACAAAACTTGAAATGCTGTAAAATCCAACCAACCCACCAATTAGGAGCTGATGAGATTGGTATTCGAGTTTTTAAAACTTTACAGAAAATGAAAGACATTGCAAAATAAAAGATTGGGGAATAAATCTTCGAGATAAGAAAAAGATAAATTGCCAGAAAAGTAATCAAAGATGAATGTCAGGAAGGGTTATTAAAAAATAATAATAACACTGGTTTACAAAGAAATTGAGGCAAGCACAAAAATAACTATTTTAACCTAATTTGGAGGTGCTGAATTCAGATTTGAAATCCGTTTTTACTCATCACCTCTAGGTTTTAAAAATATGCATACTGTACATTTTGTACACATACTGTACATAAAGGCGTATATGCATTCAGGGTTAATTTCTAATATTGTGTGACTTATGTCTTCTTTTTTAGTTATTATGTAATAAATGTAAGTGATAGTATTATATATATCTAGCTATATATCAAGACGTATTTTGGCAGTTAAGCATAGCCAACACGTCCCAATCAACAGCCAGTAGTGCACTGGCAGTCACCAGAACATCTAAAAAACACATTTCTAACTGTCTGTGGTACTATGAATTGTATACATTGTTTCATCCAAGTATATTTATTCTGTCAATGTTCTTTATCTATCCTGTTTTATCTGTAATAAGCTGCTACAACTGTTGAAATAAGCACGTATATAGTCTGTATATACTAAAATGAGACTATTTAAAGGAGGGAAAACTAGAGGGGATAGAGCAAAACTGTTTATAAATTTGAATTCTGCACACCCAAATTAGTAAAAAAAAACACGTATTCACATTCTTGCCTCATGAATGTCAGGAAGGATTATTAGAAAATGATAATAATACTTGCTTAAGGCGAAGATAAAAGGGAAGTAAAGTAAGATGAATAGAAATAGAAAATCAAATATAATGAATAATAAATTCTAATTCGTCTATTAATATATACTCCCGCCAGAGGGCGCCTCTCCACACCAAGGTCAGTCTGGTCACTAGCTCGAGAGTCTCAGAGTTTTACGTCACCAAATTGTCTGTTGATTTATAATATATTAATGATTTGAAGGCAATTACAATGCTTATAAAAATAAAAACAAAAAGATGTTATTTTTGTCTTATCGATTTCAAAGCAGAACTTTATCTTTAGAGATGAATATCAGAAATGTACGTGCTTAAGTCTTTTTTTTGCGGTTATATTTTTTTTGTATATATTTTTCCTTTTCTTCTTTTTTCTTTCTTCACTTTTCTTTTTTCAAGACAAAAATAACATCTTTTTGTTTTTATTTTTTATACGCATTGTAATTGCCTTCAAATCATTAATATATTATAACATACTTAACAATGCTTCAAGCAAATTACCAATTACTTTTGTCTGTAAATTTGTTTTTTTCTTATTTAAGATATTTTAAGTCATCCTACCCTTTCAGGTAAACAAATGACTAGAAATAAGGTTGACATTTTTTTAGAAACTTCTGTGTCATTCTGTCTCGGAATCACTTATTTTGTTACGTGGAATACATTGCCACAAAATAGAATTGAAACTTAGTTAACCCTTTCCTCAAACTATTTTGACAGACGTATTTCTTCTTAGATGTGATGTTCACACATCTAAAGCAATAGCCAAGTATATAGACGAAAGAAAAAAGCACCTAGCTAACCTTGCACCTTTTTTGTAACAATTTATGTTGAAAGACAATAACTTATCTTTTCTACTTCTGTCTGCGTTCCGTTCATAGACACATACATGCACATACTCATACACAGACACACACACACACACACACACACACACACACACACATATATATATATATAAAGTAAAAGTCGTCGGGACAGCCTAATATCGGTATCAGCCAATCAGCGAGGGAGTCTATCCTATTTTCACCAGCGCTAGACCAAGGAGATTGTCTTTGCATCTCAGGTGAAGCGCCACACCTACCATCAGCTCCTTACTTTACCGCACAGATACCTGTGCTACTCATAGCTGTTGGCGAGGACCGGTTTCGAACTAGGAACCTTGTGGTTTCTTGCCGAACGCTCTACCGACTGAGCTATGTATAGATACCCTTATAAACATCGGGTATAATATAGAGAGAGTTCATCTGAAAAGTGGTTGAACATGAAGGGACAAGTCGTCCCAATGGTAATTGATGCTCTTTGAACAGTCGCCAGGGGTTTGGAAAAAAGTCCGGATGAGTTGGAAATCAGAGGAAGAATGGAGACTATTCAAGCAACAGCATTGTTAAAATTGGCTTGAATATTCACAAGAATCCTGGAGACCTGAGGAGATTTGCTGTCATGCAGTCTTCGGTGAACAACCAACTTAGGCTATTGAGTAAAACTCTCAGTTGGGTCACTTGGAACGGTCCCAAAAAGCTTGGAAACATATGGGAGGAACTGGAAATCAGAGGAAAAATTGAGACCATCCAAACTACTGCATTGCTAGAATAATAAGAAGAGTCTTGAGGACATGAGGAGTCTTGTTGTGACTCAGACTCCAGTGAACGACCATCAGCTAACGCTGGTGTAAACAAATAATAATGCTCTCAATTCTTCCAACTGGAAATCAGCGGAAGAACAGAGACAATCCAGTCAACAGCATTGTTGAAATCAGCTGGAATACTCAGGAGAGTCCGGGAGACCTGATGAGATTGCTGTCAATCGAACTCCGGTGAAATACAATCAGTTAACGCTCTTGTGAAAAACTAACAGTAATAATTATCGTCCATTGGAACCGATGAAAATTTTTAAAAAGACAATTTGAATCAATGAAAATTTAAAAAAAGACCATAGCTGGTTAAATGACTTAAACAAATGATTTGCTTATAGAAGTGGACGTATGTGTAATGCTAAAAATCTTTTGGGATGAAGTTGATAAGTGATTAAATTAAGAAACCACACAAGAGCCCTATCAAGGCTTGAGAAGCCAATCCATCCTACTAGTTGAGAGATGTAAGTGAATACATACCATTCACAAAACCATTAACACAAAATGAAAGACAAAGTTGATTTGAATCCAAGTTTTTCTATAGATAAACGAAATTAATTTGATTATTGTTTATATTCCATTGGGAGATTTTATCAATCATACTTTACATGCAATTCTAATCAATGAGGAGATTATTTCAATTTTCTTTGATGGTATTAATGCGTTTATAAAAGATTTTCAGAGTTGCCTTGGTAGAAGTGAGATTAAATTAATTAAGGTACGACTATCACATGTATTTATAATCTTGTTATATCAGTAAGGTGTTAAGGATTTTAAGTAGTTCATTCTTGGGCGTATTTATATCTTATTATAATGGAGGTTCCGTGGCTGTCTGTCTGTACCCATACTCTCAGCAATTGTGCAAGTTTATCAATGAGAATTTAATATATACTCAAAATCATTAGTACATAGAATTTGTCTTATTTATTAAGGATGTCTCTATGAAAATCAGAGGTAGATTTGCCTCAAAACAGACCATATTATTAATGCGTTTAAAATCCTGCAATGTGTCTTATATATCACTAAGAAATAGAGGTGTACATAATATATGGTGTGGTTAATTTGCATACTGTTTTTTAACAAAATCGGGTTTAATAGATAATTACTTGATGTTATGGATCTATAATATTACTCGCCCCGTCAGCTGAGGCGTTAGAATGCACCGACTGTACCTCTGCAGAGGGGTAAGACTCCCCCAATGGGACCGCCTGTTGGCCATGAGTGGTGAACCGTGATGCTTAAGGATAGAACCCAGGTGGTTAAGCAGTCCATGACTTGCAATACTCCACTTTGGCCCTTTCTTGGGCAAGACGGGTGGTCGATTGGCTGGTCACGTCATGCCCTAGCACCTATATGATTTTCCCAAACCTATTGCCCTAATGGCAATCCCCAACCCTTTTTATCATATGAATGCTAGAAATTGATGGCTGAGAGTCTACATGTCCTGGGAATGGCGTTAAACTCTATCTGATGATAAGGTTCCAGTTTTGGAGGCCTGGGGAATGTGGAGCACCCTTTTATCACCATTGGTCCCTGGTCCACTCTTACCCGGAGTGGTGATACCTGTTAGGATCCCATCTATGGGTTAAATAGAAAACATGAATTTATAAACAAAATTTGATCATCCATTAAGAATGGCTTTATTTCAAGACTTTGTAGGCATTAAATAACCCACTGAGATTGATATGCCGTAAAACAAAACGAACCAAACCAATCTAATATTATTGTTTTATTCTCCAGCGTATTAAAATCAATCTTATTAATGATTTTTTTTATATAGGAACCAATTAAAATTAGTGTAATTTTATATGTGTTCTTATTTCATTTCATTATCATATTAATTCAATATTCAAGAATTCAATATTCAAGACTCTGCGCTGACAAGCGCATATTCTTGATAGTCGTTATCATGTTAGTTTGCTTGATATTGACTCGTGCCACCCTTTCGCCCTGTCTGCTGTGACTGTAGAATAAACCGACTGCACATCTGCAGAGTGGTAAGACTCCCGTTGAGCTACCTGTTGAAAAAGGATGACGACTCGTGATGCTTAAGGATGGAACCCTGGGACTGAGCAGTTCATGGCATGCAACACTCTACTTTGGCCCTTATACTAGATGGTGAGTCAGATAGTGCCTCTCCGATTATTCGGCTGGTCATGTCAATCTCTAGCACCTATATGATTGTACCAACCCTATTGTTCTAATGGAAAACCCCGACTCTTTTTATCATATAAATGCTAGAAGGCTGTGGCTGAAGGTCTTAGTGCCCGGAGTATGACGTTAAAATCTATCTGATGGTGAAATCCCAGTTCTGGAGCTCTGGGGAATGTGGAGTAACGCTTCATTGCCATTACGTCTAGGTCCACCCGGACCCGAATTGGTAGTACCTGTTAGGTTCCCATCTATGGGTTAAATAGACAAAATGTGTTTAAAAATGTGATTAAAAAATTCAGTTATAAAAATGTATTTAAAAAAATAGAGTTTAAAAACATTGGGTACCCATCAAGAATGAATAAAACAAAATGCCCAAACAAGGGTTGACATGCCGTAAAATCCTACCAAACAACCAAAGAATGAATGAAACAAATAAAATAACCCAACAAGGGTTGACATGTCGTAAAATCCAGCCAACCAACTAACCTGGCACAATTTAGAAGCATTAGAAAAGGTGCAACATTAACTTGTTTCGTGTTTCGTATAGACACTAAAAAAGTTTGCACATTAAACTAGCTCGCACATTAAACAAGCTTGGACAAAATTTTCTCCAATACATTCGTCCCTCTTTCTCTCTCTCTGACAGCTTGTTCTCTCTTTCTCTGGTCTCTCACTCCAAGTTCGTCCTGTTTCTTTATGTTCGCAATTAACTCACATTCGCCTTAGCGTTAACTGACTCTTTCCTTATTCTTTTATACATGTCCTCACCCACAACCCTCCCCATTATCGGTCTGACACACACACACACACACACACACATATATATATATATATATATATATCTTTGAAAGGAAGGAAAAACTCAACACCGTTATTCCATAATAAATTTATTTCGACCAAAATTGGGGCCTTTATAAATCTAAGTTGATTTAATAAAGCTCCCCAAAATTCTGTCTCATATTTTCCATCTGATGAGACGGAATTTTGGGGAGCTTTATTAAATCAACTTAGATTTATGAAGGCCCCAATTTTGGTCGAAATAAATTTATTATGGAATAACGGTGTTGAGTTTTCCTTCCTTTCAAAGATAAATATTGCTCTGTATATAATCTAAAAAGTTTATTATACATTGAGCTCTTTTTAGTGATTTAAAGATTCACTGTATTTATACATACTGGATCATAGAATAATAATACAGTGTGTCTTTGAAATCACATATAGAATCATCCCTTACTGCCAAGTTTTGGATACCTCTCATCATATATATATATATATATATATATATATATATATATGATTTTTGTAGATCCAGTGAGAGAAAGGTAAGTATTTTACAATAAAGAAGGTCCGCAAAATGGTTTGAATTTTTGTTGTATTGTCCTCACCCGGAAGATGGAACTTCCGGCTGAGGGACAAAGAGAAAGATAAAAATGCGTAGGCGTGTCGTCAATACAAAAGCGAGAGGGTTAAACAGTCAGCGGTCAGTAGGGACAGTCAGGAGAGAGACGGCGGACCGACGCGGTCACGCACCGCCACGGCTAAGGGCGGTGAGACGCCACCAGCCACCCCTTTACCTCACATCCCAGCAGCAGTAGGAGTAGTCATTGTCAAGCCTTGGGCAGTTCCCATTGTCAACACTCGCCACCCACCACGTATAGCCGAGAATAAATAAAGTCAAAATACCTAGTATACCATGTGTTGCAGATTTCATTAAGCGACCACACATATATCGTATAGGGGTTAGAAGATACCCGCAGTATACCAGAAACGTATACGATTCAGCGTGAGTTTGAAGAAGCCGCGATATAATATATATACGATTTAGTGTCGAAAAAAGAAAGGCTTTGCAACATACATCTGATTTGGTACCGTGGCAACCCCTCTATGCAACATTTTGTTTTTAATTTTGTTTTTGAGTTTATTTAATTCGACACGTGTTACTAAGATCGGTTAATTGGCACTAATTTTACTATGGAACCATTGACTCTTGATAATAATACCTAACCTAGAATCTACGTTTGTAAGTCCATTTTCGTCTGCTGTAGTCAATTTGGTCAATTGGCGATTTCTCTTTTGATAATTATTTCTCATATGGAGTGAGCAGAAAAGTAAATGATTAGTTCGTTGTTTTGAAATAATTTGCTATAATCAGATTTTTTTTTAATGTTTGGTATGATTAAATGGTTCAAGCATCAAAGATGCTGTGCTGTTTTTAAATATTTCGTTGAGAGTAACATTTTTTTTTATCTTTCCGAGGACGGCCATTAACACTGGCTATTGTCACCCGGCCAGATTCGCTTTCTTTCTTTTCTTTTTATGTTTTAAGTTGAAAGATAAAGAACTAAATAATGTACAATGGAAGATTAATAATTTTTTTTTGCTGATTTTTAATTGGATATTTTTTTCTTTCTCTTCCTGTCGTTTTTTCCTAAATGAAAAAAAACGGTTTCTTTTTTCTTAATGGAAATTGACAGAAGACCAGCTTTTTCACATCATAGTTTTAACCTGAGGTTCATTAAGTATCCTAAAAAATTACTCGCAAAAAAAACAGAGGACGAAAATTGCAAGGAAAGGAGTTTTAGTAGTAGGAGTTCTAGTAGTAATTGTAGTAGGAGAGATAATAATAATAATAATAACTTATTATAATGGAGATTGTGTGTTTTTCTGTCTGTAACCGAAACTACATTACTACTCAAGTCACAATTCCCTTTAGTTATTGACATCACAATCTCAATGATTTTATTTTTATTTAAATCTCAATTATTAATAAAATTGTTTTACATTATTAATGCTGTTGACCATATCCACATATTAATAATATGCAATTATATTTATATATACAACAAAATAACGGTTTACAGTGTGAAAGGAAAGGCTAATTTGCATATTGATATTAAAAATGTGATTTTAATAAATATGTGCTTAGTACTATTGATTTCTAATTGTTTGGTTTTATTTTAATGAATATAAGCAAAAATCTCTTCAATAAATCTTAAATGAAATCCATTAACAAGAAGAAATAACTGTAATTTTATTCTTTACTTCCTCTTTTAACTAAATACTTAAATTAGAAAAAATAACAATGAAAGACGAGAGTGATGGAAGAGTAAGTTTCAGTTGTTCTATTTTTCGATTATACCCCCCTGTTTCAAATCTTTTTATCTGCATTCTTATTTAGTTTCATTAGTCTTTCTAATTTAATACAATATTTTATTACATTCAAACTTAAATACTTGCACCCGGAGGGTGCATATATTTGCTAGTAATAATAATAATAATAATAATAATATTAATAATAATAATAATAATAATAATAAACAGGAATGGCAAGGAAAACAACTACATGGGTTCTTCAAGCGTCAAACTCAAGAGATGTCACACCAGAAGACATGGACATGGCTAAGAAGAGGAAACCTCAAGAGAGAAACCGAATCGCTTATAATCGCAACACGAGACAATGCCATAAGAAATAAGTATATTCAGGCAAAAATAGATAAGACGCAGCAGAATAGAAACTGTAGAATGTGTGAAGACAAAGACGAAACTGTTAATCATATAATAAGCGATATATATATATATATAATGTATATATATATGATGGGTTAAACACCAAAAATTGAAACGGGCTGTTAGAAAAGGTGAATTTCAATTCCAACATGTTGTTTATGTCTTTCTCTCCAGGGATGGTCTGGTTTGTCATCTGAGAAAACACTAGTATACAGTGCCAAATACAACTGGCACTCAATATGTTTACTATGTAGTATATTCTTCAAGAGTCTCAGTGCACCTTTCGTACAGGAAGTCTCTCGGGTGCTTGCAAATGAATAAAAGAAAAAAAAAACAGGAAATGGTCTTACTCGTACGCGAGTTGACAGCCAGCATATAAAATAAAAAGCTAACCGGTAGGCAACGGGAGGTTCTACTTTTCGTATTTGTGTCATATTCAGAAGCCGCAACATACTACAAAACTTACTAACAGCTGTTTTTAATTTTCTTCTGTATAATTGAAAACCAAAACAATTATTAAACTAATCAAAACCTTATAGCGTCGACTCCAACAATAAAATATCTAGACATCTTGGATTTTGATTTTTTTATATACTTAGATATCTTCGAATTTATTTAAACTTTTCCTTATATATACTAGCAAATATATGCACCCTCCGGGTGCAAGTATTTAAGTTTTAATGTAATAAAATATATTTAAATTGGAAGGGCTAATGAAACTAAATAAGAATGCAGATAAAAGATTTGAAACTTTCTCTTCCATCACTCCCGTCTCTCATGACTAATTTTTCCTAATTTAACTATTTAGTTAAGATAGGAAGTAAGAATAAAATTACAGTTATTTCTTCTTGTTAAAGGATTTCTTTTAAGATTTATTGAAGAGATTTTTGCTCATATTCATTAAGAAAAAAACAAAACAAATAGAAATCAATAATACCAAGCACATATTTATTAAAATCAAATTTTTAATATCAATATGCAAATTAGCCTTCCCGTTGACACTGTACACCACTATTTTGTTGTATATATAAATACAATTGCATGTTATTAGTATGTATATGTGGCTAACAGTATTAATAATGTAAAACAATTTTATTAATAATTGATGTTTAAATAAAAAATAAAATCATGTAGAATGTGATGCAAATAACTAAGGGAATTGTGACTTTAGTAGTAATATAGTTTCGGTTACAGACAGAAAAGCACATAATCTCCATTATAATAAGATATATATATATATATATATATATAATATATATATATATATATATATATATATATGTGTGTGTGTGTGTAGTATATTAAGAAAAATGAAAAAACACAGATTTAAATGGGTTAAGTGGTGAGTTTATTGGCCGACTCTGCAGTGTTTCGATCTATTAATTAGATCATCTTCAGGGCATTTGTTGTTATATGGAAGGTGATAAGAAATTATTTATCACAGCACCTTCCATATACCATCAAATGCCCTGAAGATGATATAATTAATAGTTCGAAACACTGCAGCGTCGGCCAATAAACTTACCACTTAACCCATTTAAACCTGTGTTTTTTCATTTTTCTTAATATACTACATACCGTCGGATTCACTTCCTTTCTTCACACACACACACACACACACACACACACACACACACATATATATATATATATATATATATATATGTATGTGTGTGGGTGTGTGTGTGTGTGTGTTGACTGTTCTTTGAGCCACTTCTTCACTACAGATTTTACTTCCTCGTCACTGGAATAATGTTTGCCTCTCAATCCCTCTTTCATAGAACCGAAGCGATGATAGTCTGAAGGTGCTAAATCTGGTGAGTATGGAGGATACTGTAAAGTTGTCCAACCAAATGAGGCCATTTTCTCCCTTATCCTGATGCTTGTGTGTGGTCGAGCATTGTTATGCAGAAGGGGGGAACATCGTTGATTAATAAGATGGACCTCACTCGCCGGATTCTTGCTCTGAACCTCGTTAGGGTCTCAATGTGGACCTTAGTTTTATAAAAAGAACTTCACAAGAAATAAAGAAAATGACATTACTTTTTGATTCACCTTTGTATATATATTATACTCAGAACACCAAAAAATAAACGGCTAAAACTAATTGCTGGATATAAAAAATTCAAAAATTGGGGGTAGGATGTCCATTCCCACTAAATAATTTATTGAGATGACCAACACCACCCATAAAGACTACCGCCACTTAATTGGTTCCAAGGAAATAAACGTCGCCCCCTAATGTGATGATAAGAACTGATAGCAGAATGTATTAAGACATCCACAGAAAAATGTATATGAACTCCCGTGAATTCTGTTTACCATTTCAACACAGTTGGCAGTCTGACGAAACTATATATATATATATTATATATATATATATATATATATATATATATATATATATATATATATATATATATATATATATAGAGAGAGAGAGAGAGAGAGAGAGATTATATATATATATATATATATATATATATATATATAGAGAGAGAGAGAGAGAGAGATTATATATATATATATATATATATATATATAATCTCTCTCTCTCTCTCTCTGGCCAAATACTATACCAATAGATTATTTTTTGTTGGTACGAATATCTTGGTCTTTTCTTTTTTTCAAAAATTTTTTTCTTCCTGGTTGATGTTTGGTAGTATATTTTTACAATCAAACTCTATGCCGGGTTTTTTCTCTCTGCAAGGATCTACCAACACGCTTGGTATATTAAATATATATATATATATATATATATATATATGTATTTGGGCAGCATTCTTTCATTTATACATGTAAAATTAAAGAAAAGACACTTTTCCTGTTTAACTATTTTATTAACGATCTTTTAGAGCTTTCTGGCAAACTGTTTTACCTTTGTGTGGAATCCGTGAATTAGTCCACCGAAGTTTTTATCCCAAGTACTTTCGGCACTTTGAAGTGCCATCATTAGGGTTGATGTGTTTGTGTTCCGTTTTTTTTTCAAGTTAGTAGTAGTGAGAGTAGCTAGGGGAGGCGGCTCGTAGAAATTATATTAAGAGGTGTGGAGGCTGGAAGGAGGAGAATTGGTAGGAGAATTAACTTGAAAAATAATGGAACACAAACACATCATCCCTGACGATGGCACTTCGAAGTGCTGAAAGTACTTGGGATAAAAACTTCGGTGGAGTAATCCACGGATTTCATCCAAATGTAAAAATGTCAGCCAGAAAGCTCGAAATAATAATAATAATAATAATAATAATAATATATATATATATATATATATATATATATATATATGTATAGTGAAATAAACAGATCGTTGGAAATATGTTTTTTCATGAATCAAAAGAGTGCTCAAATACTGGTTTATAAAGCAAGATTTCAGAAAGTAACGTCGTCGAGGTGGCTTAAAGTCTGTCTCATCCGGACAGCGAGGTAGTCTATCCCATTTTCACTAGTGCTAGACCAAGGAGTTTTTTTTAGTGTCTTAGGTGGAGCACCAAGCCTACCATCAGCTCCCCACATTACCGCACATATCCCTGTGCTACTCATACCCTGAGTTGGCGAGGGCCCGTATTCAAACAGGAATCTTATGGTTGCTAGGCGGACGCCCTACCGACTAAGAAATTCTTTTCTCACCTCCTTAAGAAAATTTCTCAATACTATTAGTTTCACGTATTTTTAGAAAAGAAAAACGTTTCAATCATCTGATAAGACGTTGTTTTATTCTCTAACTTTGAAAGAACAACAATTTTTAGCGAATTCTCACGAGGAACCTTTCAATTTTATCAAAAAGGAATAAGTGGTGTTCAAGTTGAGTTGCTGATGGAATATTTTTAGCCCGTAATTAAATTTCATTTCGTTCATTTTAAAGATGTTAATACGTTTTGCCAAAAGAAAGAGCGCTGAAATGAATAAATGATAATTATTTTCAGCTTTTAAAAGGTTACAGAAAAAACTCATTGGGAACTGCATCATCATCATCATCATCGTTATTATTATTGAGTTTTTCACACCTTTTGTAACCGGTGGTTCATTGGAGGCTTAGTGACAACAAGTTTCCTCAGATGTCAATGATATCTCTCTGCGCGGAATCTGGATGCCATGTAGAGTACCTACCATGGGCGATAACAGATAGAGATGATAGATAGATAGATAGATGGAGTGCGTGTGAGAGAGAGAGAGAGAGAAAGAGAAAGAGAAAGAGAGTAATAGGAATCCGTGAAATCAGCGTGACCTGATAGATAAATATATATATATATATATATATATATATATATATATATTGAGAGAGAGAGAGAGAGAGACAGAGACAGACAGACAGAGACAGAGAGAGTAATAGGAATCCGTGATATCAGCGTGACCTGATAGAGAGAGAGAGAGAGAGAGAGAGAGAGAGAGAGAGAGAGAGAGAGTAATAGGAATCCGTGATATCGGCGTGACCTGAGAGAGAGAGAGAGAGAGAGAGAGAGAGAGAGAGAGAGAGAGAGAGTAATGGGAATCCGTGATATCAGCATGATTTGATAATGATCAATGGTTAAATAGACCAATCGTTTCGTAAATCAGAAAAGTGCTCAAACACTGGTTTGTAGAGCACTGGTAGGTTGATTGGATTTTTCCGGCATGTCAACCCTTGATGGGTTATTTCATCCCGAAAACACTTTGTTTCTTTCATTCTCATTGGATAATCATTTTTTTTTCAAACTCATTTTTAAAGACTTTTTTGATACTTATGTTTTGTCTATTTAACTATTTATAGGGCCCGAACAGGTACTAACACTCCGAGTCAAGGTGGACATGGGAGTAATTGCGATAAAGGGGTACTCCACATTGCCCCGAATTCAAGAATTGGAATTTCACCTTTACGTACAATTAAACATCTTACCATATATATATATATATATATATAGTTCGTCAAGAATATATTTTTAGAAATTACCAGTTCTATCTTCGAAGCTTTGAAGAAAAAAAAGAAAAAAGTTTCAAAGATAAAAATTCAAACAACCTAAGAGTAACGACATCGCTTTTCTATCTCTTTGATTTTCTATTTAAAAGGGACATTAACATTATTCATCTATTTTTTATGATTGTCTGTCTTGTTTCCTCTCTTAGAAATTGTAAATTTTGAAGTAATATAAGCGATATAAATATTAAGGATGACCAAAAAAGTTTTTAAAAAAATAGAATGAAAAACTAAAAGAAATTATTAGTAATTATCAATTAATGTACATTAATTAACGCTCGCTTGGATCAGGATCCAGATAATTTTAAAGCTTTTTTTCTTTACTAATTATAATTGTTCTGTTTATAAAAAATGAAACATCGAGCTCTCAAATTAGATCTGAACTTTCTAACATTTTACCGTTGGAAGAAAAAAAAGGACCAGCTTAGAATCATCCTAATACCAGATTACCTGGTAACCCACCTACGTATATATATATATATATATATATATATATATAACTTTATACAACGACTGATATTTAAACAGTGGCATTGCATCCAACAAAGCCTTCATCAGATGATGACTCTGGGTTCAAGCATATGTTTAGAGGCCGAAGCATCATTACCAGATAATTATTTTTATAAATAATAATTAACTCCATTATAGTTTTTCCTATCCGCTATAGCCGGTGATTCACTGGAGTATGAGTGACAGCAAGTCTCCTCAGGTCTCCCGAACTTCTGAGTATTCTAGCCGATCTTTTTGGATGGTCACCATTCTTTCTCTGATTTCCAGTTCATTCAGACACTTTTCCAGGCTCTTGGGGACACTTCCAAAGGCACCAATTACAATTGATAGGACGTTTACCTCCATGTTTTTCTGAGTTCTCTAGCAAGATTCAAATCTTTTTCTCACTTTCCTTCACATTCACGCGGTGATCCAAGAGATTACATGTTTTCCTCTTCTTGTTAATTAACACTAGGTCTGGTCTCCTGGAGAGTATGGCGTACCTCTTCATTACAATTACTCCCAGGTCCACTCTGCCCCGTAGTAGTAGGGTCCCTGTTGCAGCATATTGGCGGTTTCGGTGAGGATCGAACTCGCGGCCTTCTGCGAGTAAAGCAGAATTACAGCACAGTTTTTTTTGTGTAATGGATCATTTGCATGCGGTGGTTTTATACTGATCATTTGCATGCGATGTGCTACATTAGTACATCTAGTACATGAGACCTTGATATCATTACACGACCAGCCCGTCCTTCGGGACGGGGGTCCAGTGTGCTTCGGCCACTGGATCGGTGTGCTTGAATTAATAGCGTCGATCCCAGGAGGCTATCCCCCCAGGCAACACCTGCCCCCTTGATTTAAAGGGGCAGGGCTGGGTTTATTGCCCAGCGCCTGAGGCGCCCCCTTGAGGGGGAATGCCGATGGGATCGACGCAATTTTTGTTCTCTCCCACCCATTAGCTTCGGCTTGTGGGTGAGCCCACGTTAAAACGGAGCCTTGTGCCCAGTCCATACAGGTGGGGTATGAGACAAATAAATACAGGTGGGGTATGCGACAAATAAATCTTTTCACTACCAGCCTTGTAGGAAGTAAAAGTTGGTAAGCTGCATTGAAATTGAAATTTTATCTTTTGTTAACTGGTTTATTTATGCATTTGTTATAACCTTTGTTTTGTTATATGTTAGTTTACGGTAAACCACGTCGACTGTATCAAAGACTGAAGGGTACCGAAGACCAATAAATAACTGTGAAAATAAAAAAAAACTACTTTTTTCTTCCTAATGCTGGTACAGTTCCTCCTATGGGTTAAATAGATTTTTTTAAAGTGTTAAAAAAGACTACACAACACGGATAAACCAAAAAACGTCTTCGGCTTAAAATAACCCAAGTGTTGACATACCGTAACAAACAACACACGTTTACATTAAATATCTGCAGGGAAAATTCAACTGAAGTGTCTATTGTATGATGGCGAGTGGCAACTTAATTCTCCTTGTTATATTCCAGTTACATTGAATGTCCCATTATTTTAGACTCATTAAGATTGTGAGTCGATATCCACTTACATAATACTTAAACGAATCCAAAAGAGAACGAGATAAGGTCTCACACGAAGACAAGGAGACTAAAATCAAGTAAGAAAGAGAAACAGATAATGCCTAAAGAGGAAACAGAGAGGGTAAGGACTAGAAAGAAACAGAGAGAGAATGATATAATGTCTAAAAAGAAACAGAGAGGGTAAAGTTTAGAGAGAAACAGACGGAGAAAGATATAAGGTCTAAAGAGAGTTTTCTCTCTGTTTAGAGAGGGTAAGGTTTAGAAAGAAATAGACAGAGAAAGATATAAGGTCTAAAAAAACCGAGTCGGTAAGGTTTAGAGAGAAACAGACAGAGAAACATATTAGGTCTAAAGAGAAACTGAGAGGGTAGAGTTTAAAGAGAAACAGACAGAGAAAGATAGAAGGTCTAAAGAGAAACAGAGAGGGTAAGGTTTAGAGAGAAACAGACAGAGAAACATATTAGGTCTAAAGAGAAACTGAGAGGTAGAGTTTAAAGAGAAACAGACAGAGAAAGATAGAAGGTCTAAGAGAAACAGAGAGGGTAAGGTTTAGAGAGAAACAGACAGAGAAACATATTAGGTCTAAAGAGAAACTGAGAGGGTAGAGTTTAAAGAGAAACAGACAGAGAAAGATAGAAGGTCTAAAGAGAAACAGAGAGGGTAAGGTTTAGAGAGAAACAGACAGAGAAAGATATACGGACTAAAAAGAAACGAGAGGTTAAGGTTTAGAGAGAAACAGACAGAGAAAGATATAAAGTCTAAAAAGAAACAGAGAGGGTAAGGTTTAGAGAGAAACAGACAGAGAAAGATATAAAGTCTAAAAAGAAAGAGGGTAAGGTTTAGAGAGAAACAGACAGAAAAGATATAAAGTGTAAAAAGAAACAGAGAGGGTAAGTTTAGAGAGAAACAGACAGAGAAAGATATAAAGTGTAAAAAGAAACAGAGAGGGTAAGGTTTAGAGAGAAACAGACGGAGAAGATATAAGGTCTAAAAAGAAACCGAGAGGGTAAGGTTTAGAGAGAAACAGACCGAGAAAGATATAAGGTCTAAAAAGAAACAGAGAGGGTACGGATTCTGTATGCCATGTGGAGAACCTACAAGGGTGATAACAGATAATGATTAGATAGATAGATAGAGACTGAGAGAGAGAGATAGAGAGAGAGAGAGAGAGAGTGAGAGAGAAAAGTCGAGAGAGACTGAGAGAGATAGAGAGTAAGGTCGAGAGAGACAGATAGATAGATAGATAGATAGAGAGAGAGAGAGAGAGAGAGAGAGAGAGAGAGAGAGAGAGAGAGAGTTGTTTACGTTACTCTATTAAGGATATACGTAATTTTGGATGTATTATTAGACAAGACTAGTTTGCTAACCATTGTTTTCAAAGCGAATAATTTAAAAAAAAAACTGCAATGACAGATCGAATTTATTCCAAATCATCAAAGTAAAAATTTTGATCTATGAACGACGTTCGTCTTGTCGAGTCTATTGTTTTCTTTCGAATTTCTTTATTGAAGTTTTTCATCTAAGAAATATAGAAAATAAAATAAAATAAAAATAGAAAATATAGAGAATAAAAATAATCAAAAAATTCCGATTGATTTTTATTCTTCTTTTTTTCATTTTTTCTTTTCGCTTTTTTTTGGGCGGGGGGGCAGGGGGAATTCGATCAATCACCTATATGACTGTTCCAAGCGTGTGGTGTAATAGTTAAAGACATGGGAAATGGACTCGTCATCCCGAGTTCAAATCCTGGACGTGGTAATTGCATTTCACTTAGCGCTAATACCCTTGGGAAAGGTATGAATCCTACTCTCCCTCCAGCTATGGTTAAATAATAGGGTAGACTGGGCTCTTTCACCTTGGTTAGGCAACCGGTCTAGGAGAAGGAAAACTCTGATTTCAAACCTGTTGAACTCCGCTTAAGAAATTGACCTTGTGTTGCATCCTGCTTGTGTAGAGGGGTTGGTAAATATCTATATGGCTGTTCGAACCTTGTTGCTCATATGGCAACTCGCAACACTTTTTATCATACGGGTGCTAGAATGCGCTGGTGGAAGACCTTCATGTCCTGGGAATGACGTTAACCTCTATCTGATGGTGAGGTTTCTGTTCTGGAAGTTTGGGGAATGTGGAGCACCCCTTCATCACCTTTACTCACAAGTTCATTCTGACCCAGAGTGGTCGTACCTGTTAGGGTCCCATCTACGGATTAAATATAAAAGCATGAGTTTATTAAAAAAAATTGATTATCCATTAAGAAGGAAGTTATTCCAAAACTTTGTCGGCATTAAATGACCCACTGAGGTTGATATGCCGTAAAACAAACCAAACCAAACGAAATAATCAAAGCAAATATGTTGATCTATGAACTTTCTTCGTCTCGTTGAGTCGATTTCTTTTTCGACTATCTTAAGTTTTTCATCTAAGAAATATAGAAAATGAATAAAATCAAAAATTCCGATTGATTTTCATTCTTCTTCATTTTTCTTTTCAATTTTTTTTGGCGGAAGGGGGGGGGTTGAGAATTCGATAATTTTTGGTGAATAGGACCATTTTATAATCAATATATAATCAGTAGTCATTTACTAAACTTTGTTTAGTTTAGCACAAGGCCAGTAACGATGAGTGCTCGATGAGACCTGAAATCAATATTTAATGAGTAGACACCGAAGATTCTTGAAAAAAAAAAAGGTTCACTTGTTGCATACCCTTCTTCACTTCACTTACTTCTTGTCGTCTTTTCTATTCTGATCGTCTTTGTATATCTTCTAACATCTTCACTTGGTCTGGTCTAGCGTCTCGGATCTCCTAACGTCTGGTTTTCTATTGCTATGTTCCTACTGGTTGGTCGTCCTGGATTCATTTCTTAGTCTTGTTACCAAGACATTCATCAACCACAAGAACATTTTACTTATACAAACTTTTATTTCCTTAACTATACATTTCATGTAACTAAATATCTGACTAACATAGCGCGCGTGAGTTCCAGTTTTAGGCAGGACCTAAAATGGTCGACTTCTCTGCCTGACGTCTAACTGAAAAACTGGGGACCGAACAGGTCACACGTGACTTCACGTATTTTGGCGGGCTTCTGTAATTTTCCATGGGGACCCGGCCATGGTATGAAAAGGGTCATTCCCTCAGAATTACAGGGGATTGACAATAATCTTATGCAACCGCATAGATTATGTAACACACTGCTTCCTTATTTCCTGATGATCATAAGTAAAAGAAGAAATGGCATTTTCCACTCCTTCTCACATGTGTGTTGAATGACAAAATGATTTATTTTACAAAATAGAGGACAGGAAGAAATAAGAGAGAAAAAATGATGGTATTTCCAAACAGTCATGGGTTATTTATTTTTATTCCAATGATTCAATTTGTGTTTTTGATATAAGAAATATAGAAAATTAAAATAATCAAAAATTCCGATTTATTTTCCTCATGAGAGTTCATAAATTGTGAACGTACCTGTAAGATAGTTTTAAATAAATTTCGTTAGATTTAAACCTGGAGGTGGTTAATTTTCCATAACCGTTGGTGGTTATGATTGACATTTTAGATGACCCCAGCTGACCTCCTGGACAGAGACGTAAGAATAGTTAGTTTTAGTCATTCAGTTTCGACTTGGCATTGGAAGGAGAAAGGCGTAATTGTCTTCCCTGCTGGGTCAACTCATCCGCGCGGTATAAATATGGGCTAGGTAAATAATAAAAAAACTTGATTAAGAAAACTTAAAGTCTTGTTGTTATTAAATATAAAAACAATGACTAGCCCAAAGAAATCCAGTAGAAGAATTATCAAAGAATATTGAAAATATGTCAACTCAACTAGACAAGCAATGGCAGCTAAAGCAGATAGCAGGAATCAGACAGAAGCAGTCATCAAAAACCAACAACAATCAAGTAAGAACACCTCTCTCTCTCTCTCTCTCTCTATCACGCGAGATGCACTCTCACCGTTTATATACCCAATGTGGGGTATACAACATATTGACATACAACGATATTGGTAATTTTCTATAAGTCAAACATGATCAAAGGGGAACCACTCTTGACCGATAAATTATTTATTTATTGATCTACTAGGAAAAAAGAAGACGGGGTTAGGGTTCAGGTTAGGGTTAGGGTTAGGGTTTAGGGTTAGTTTAATGTGAAAATAAATAAATGATTTATCAGTCAAGAGTGGTTCCCTTTGATCATGTTAGACTTATAGGAAATAACCACAATATTTTGTGAAGTTGATATTTTTGTGAATATTTTTGTGAATTTTATGAAATTTATTAAGAGAAGTTTAGTGGTAACTAAATAAATTGTTGTTGCAATTTTTTAGATACCACTAAACTTCCTTTATTGGTAAGGTAAATCAGAATATTTCTTTTATGTAATTTATTTCTTAATTGTTCTCAACTAGTTTCGAACTGATGTTACAATTCATGAGGATTCATGAACTGTGAGCAGACCCTGTAGCTAGAAATTAAATTACGGTCTGTCAGATTTAGAATCCAGAGGTTCATGGAAAAGTAACCGGACTGTTGGTAACCATTGACCCCCAGAGGCACTGATTTTACGCGCCATGACAGACACGTGACAATTAGTTTTAGAATTCAGTTTCGATCCGGTTTACAGAGAGCTTAGATATGCTCTGGGGTTGGTCTCTCCCGCAGTGAATAGTTATGGGCTAGATAAGTAATAAAACCTTGATCAAGACAACATAAAGTCTTGTTGGTTATTAAATATAAAAACAATGACTAGCCCAACGCAGCCCAGTAGAATAATTAGAAGATTGAAGAACAGAAGAATCAGAACTCAGCATGATAACATGGCAGACGACACGTTAAAAGAATCGGTCAGCAAGAACCAGCAACAAGTAAGCAGAAATGAAGTAAACAAATAAGCCCATTCTTTAATATGTATCTAAGTCTCTCTGTCTCTGTCTGTCTCTCTCTCTCTCCGAGATGAACTCTCTCACCGTTTATATACCCGATGCGGGGTATACAAGATATTGATATACAGCACTTAGGTCATCATCATAATCTTATTTCAAATCAATCCAGTAAGACGTAAGGTCCTGACGAGACCTTAACTGATCGAAACCGCGTTAGACCGATAATTTTTCTCAATTATAATTAATACAGAAAAATAAAACAAATATCTTTGGCATAAAATAACCCAACAAGGGTTGTTTGGGATGGCAAGAGGTCTAATGTTTTAGTTTTAAGTGTAGCTGGTTATTCTAGGAGCGTATTGCTAGAGTTTGCTTTTAAGCCCATCATAGACAAAGACAAAAGGTAGTTTTATGATTTAGGCTTTATTCATAGGTCATAGCTACCACGTGGTAAGAACATTCCTTCCTGGCCAGTAGTTGTGTCTAGTTGTATGGAAAGTAAAGATCTGTGGGGTGACAAGAGGTTTAATCGTTTTGGGTTTGTGGTTATTCTTTGTGCGTGTTCAGAGGGTTTGCTTTTAAGCTCATCTTATTTGGTAATCGCTCTGAAAAGAAATTCAGCGAAAGAAAATGAAGAGACAAAGACAAAAGGTTGTTTTAGGCTCTATGCTTTATTCATGGGCCAACGCCATCATTTTCTGTATACTTTTTAAGGAATATTTTGTGAATTCGATATTTTTGTGAATATGAACATCGACTTTTGAAAATGGAAGTCTGTCTCCATTTTTTTTCTTGCTGGCGGGAAATAATTATATAAATGATGTTTTTAATTTCTTTTTTTATAATGAAGTAGTTACTTGAAGGAAGATAACTAAACGTAACAAACCGACAAAAAAAGTAAGAAAAAGTTTTACAGACAAAACAATTCGAAAGCCAAAATGTCTGACAAATAAAAAGAGGAACAAATAATTTGCGCCATATTGAATAAGTAGATGTTTTTACTTTTGTTTTAAGTCTTTTCATTCTTATCTCATTTTTAGCCAACCTATTCAGCACTTGAAAGACTATTTTAACTATATATGGTTCCATTCAATATCAATAAATAAACTTTCTTGGTCAGAATAACTTTATATATATATATATATATATATATATATATATATATATATATATATATATGTGTGTGTGTGTGTGTGTGTGTGTGTGTGTGTGTGTGTGTGTGTGCGTGTTAATTCTTTCAGAATACAAGGTGTGTCAAAAAGTACAAAAATCTTGATACTTTTTTGACACACCGTATATATATATATTAGGTGTGTCAAAAAAGTATCAAGTCTTTTTGTACTTTTTGACACACCTTGTATTCTGAAAACATTAACGTTCCTTTCTTTGTCCATTTGTATCTTGGTATATACAGCTTCAACCTCGGCACTTTTATGAAACTCCTTGTATTCTGGAAGAAAACAAAACTTTTCATTCATTGTTAATTTCTGTCTTGGTAAATACATCTTCAATCTCGATACTTTTATGATACACCTTGTGTGTATATATATATGTAATGTATATATTTAATAATTAATTAATTTTTTGTTATTAATATTGGAGAAATGATTATAAAGTGCTCAATTATTTCTTTAAGAGCTGTATTTATTTATTTAAGTCACCAACACAAAGTTCGTCTTACCAATGGTTTCAGATGTTTATCCGTCATCAGAAATTCGATATTTTTGTGAATATGAACATCGACTTTTGAAAATGGAAGTCTGAATTTTTGAAAAAAATTGACAGTTTTTTTTAACTCGTGCCTCGTGAGAATGTGATCCGTTAATCGTTCTTGCTTTTGCTTTCTTCATTCACCGGCGTTCCTATTTGTCGTCATTGAGTCTCGGGTTTTTATGATGATTTTGTTTTTTTTTATTTTGTGTGCGTTTATATATTGGTGTGAATTCCTAAATTATGGCGGTCTGAGGTTTTGGTTAGTCCAATTCCATATCAAAGAATTTTTCGGTGTTGGTATGCTCTAAATATTTCCATTTTATTATTAAGAAAAACGTGTTCTGAGCTTAATCCTTGCAGAATACGCAATTTTTCAGTGGTGCACAATGAACATTTTTTATCCATTTACGTATGGTTTCGATAGGTCCAATATTTTCCATTCTATGTTATTTTACGTAAATGGATTTTCTTTGGGAAATTAAATGCTTTTAGTAAACTTATTAACATAAGCGTATCTGAAGCTGGTTCTTACCTCAAATCTTATCTCTGAACAAAAAGCAAAAACTTGACCGAGTGACAGTTCGTAAATCGGAAAACTCGTAAGATGGGGCATTCATTGTAGCGACGAGTCGAATTTACCTGACTCAAAGCGTCCTCGGTGTCTGGCCTGCAAAATGAGCCATGTCAGAAGAAGGAATGTGGTTGGGGGGGGGGGTACGCCACTGAACCCACTCTGAGTAAGAAGTGTCAAGAAGTGGACCAGGGAGCAATGGTGATGAAGGGGTGCTCCACATTCCCCAAACCTCCAAAACTGGAACCTCACCATCAGATAGAGTTTAACGTCATTCCCAGGACATGTAGACCCACAGCCACCGCCTTCTAGCACCCATATGATAAAAAGGGGTAAGGGCTAGCCATAAGGGCAATAGGGTTGGGAAAATCATATAGGTGCTAGGGCTTGAGGTGACCAGCCGATTGATCGGAGGGGGGCTCTCCGACCGTCCGTCTAGCCCAAGATAGGGCCAAAGTGGAGTATTGCATGTTATGAACTGCTCATCCACCTGGGCTCTATCCTTAAGCATCACGGGTCGCCACCCACGGCCAACAGGTGGCCCCATTGGGGGAGTCTTACCCCTCTGCAGAGGTGCAGTCGGTGCATTCTAACGCCCCAACCGACAGGGCGGCTAACCACTTGTTTACTTTACTGTAATCAACCGCGCCTTTAGCACAACTGTTTGGTTTTTGCTGGCCGGCCTGTTGTGTCTATATGTCCTCTGGAGAACGTCACTTTTGTGTCCAGTTATTTTCCTCGTACCCCACTTGTACAATGTCAGGCACAAGGCCCTACTAACGTGGGACCACCCACAAGCCGAGACTCATGGTGTGACGGGTGCAAAAAATGCGTTTATTCCGTCGGCATTCCCTTTCGAGGGAGGCGTCTCAGGCACCGGGTAATAAACCCAGCCCTGTCCCTTTCAATCGAGGGGCAAGTGTTGCCTGGGAAGATGTCCCTCTGGGATCAACGATGTTAATTTTACTCTGTAGGTCCAGCGGCCGAAGGTCACTGGACCCCCGTCGGTGGCTGGAAACCAGTATACAGCATATCCTATCTCTCTTAGATGGTTTGTGTGATTGGGGGCAAGTGGCCGTACAGCAGGTTTCTTGTAGAATGCTGTTTCCAAGATTTGTTCAAGAGAGCACGTGGCATTCTTATATAGTTCCCATCTAGCTTTTTCTTTAAACGTAGAGACCAAGTGGTACAACCACACAGTAGTACTCACACGGCTACAACTTGGAAAAAAATAAAGAGATCAGCTTTTCTGACTGAAATATTTCTAGTTGTTCAAGGCAACACTTAGCATCCTTGTGTAGCTCCCGTCTATTTTTTCTCTAAATTCTTCGTTGGGTTCCAAGTGGTGCTGCCTTTATAGCAGCACTAACACGGCTATAGGTTCGCAAACTAGCACGTATCAAAATATTGCAATACTTTTGACCCACCATAGTATGTATAAAGCTCAATGGAGTATTTGTTTAGTTGAATAATGTATTTTACAAGACGAACTGCAAAAAAAATAAAAAGTGGAAAACCTGATTTCTATCGACAGGGCTCTCTTGGGTGTCAAATTTCGTCTATCTCACATCAAACAGAAAATAAAAATTATGTAAAAGATTTCATGCTTGAATGCCCATGAGATCTTCAAAAATGTAAAAGTTAAATAAGTGAGTCTATAATTGTAGATCTCTTGTAATGATCTTACAAGTGGTTATTTAGCTGTAGTATTAGAAGTAATAGTTTTCGCTAACTAATTTTGTAATTGAATGGTTAGATTTTACGGCATGTCAAACCTTGTTGGATTATTTTATGCCGAAAATGATTTGTTCTATTCATTCTTGATGGATACTTAATTTTTTTCGAAACTGAATTAAAAAAAAAAACAATATTTTTTAATTGTCTATTTAACCCATAGATAGGCCCTTTACAGGTACTACCACTCCGGGTCAGAGAGGACATAGGAATAATGGAGATAAAGGGGTACTCTATACTCCAAAATAAGAACTTCATTAGACACAGTTTAACGTCATACCCAGGATACTAAGCCTTTCAGTTACCGCCTTCTAGAACATAGATGATAAAAAGGGTTAGGGGTTAGTTTAGGTGACGTCACCAGTCGATTGATCGGAGGGTGCGACACCGACTTCCCGTCTATCCAAAATAACGGCCAAAGTAGAGTTGCATGTCAGTGATTGATCAGCCACTAGGATTCCCTCCTTATGCATCATGGGTCACCACCCACGGCCAACAGGCGGTCCCATTGAGGGCTTTTACCTCTCTACAGAGGTTCAGTCGGTGTATTCTACAGCCCCACCCGACAGGGCGGGAGTCATAGTTGGAATCGGAAATGTAATTGTCAAGATGAACAGTAGACGAGATAATCAAATAGATGGAGATTAACATCAACGTTAAATGAAAGTTACGCTAATATGTGCAAACACTGGACCAGCCACTTTTTGATATTCAACCGCCTGAGGATTGGCTAATATACATGAAACCGTTCAATGGTAAATTAGTACCATAATATTTCACTAGAGATTTTAAAAGTTGAATGTATACAGATGATATTAGTTTGGTTAGTCAAAAAGTAATATCATTTTGTTTAGGACAGGTATAATTACCAACACAGGAACATGCATCATACAGCAAAATGAAGCTGGTCCTCTGTGGATCACATCCCTACTTCTTCACATAGGTGAGTCAAAAAGTAATACCATTTTGTTTAGGACAGGTATAATTACCAACACAGGAACATGTATCATACATAAAAATGTAGCTGGTCCTCTGTGGATCACATCCCTACTTCTTCACATAGTCCCCGTTTCTCTCAATAGCAATGTTCCACCTTCGAATGAGAGCATGTATCCCTGCCCCGTAAAATTCTGTTGACTGTTCTCTGAACCACTTCTTCACTACAGATTTCACTTCCTCGTCACTGGAATAACGTTTGTCTCTCAAACTCTCTTTCATTGGGCCAAAGAGAGGCAAGCATTATTCCAGTGACGAGGATGTGGAATGATACCAAGTAAAGATAATGTATTAGTCTTTGAAAATATTTCAATATATTATTTAGGAATAACTATAATGAAAAGTTTTTGCATATTTATGTTTGTTTGTCTCAATATCTTGACAAAAATTTCACCTGAAAATGTTTGTATCATTAACTTTATCTTACAGAATCTAATATTGAATTAAAATACTTTTATTAATATTCTTTAAGAAAATTAAATTCATTATTGGCCGGAAACTCTAGTTCGTAACAAGGTTATTTCAAGATGTAATCAATAAAATTTTATTAAACCAAAGAAATTCTTTTAATTTAAAAAATTATAATTCCATAATATCTTAGAAAAACTAATTTGCATAACATCGGCCATCAAAGACTATTCAATCAATAATTGTAATCTATATATATATATATATATATATATATATATAAAGAAAGATTCTGTATGTCTGCTTAGGAACGGTATGGACTATCGATCATATAGATATCTGATCTCATTTATAAGATAAAGCAAAGATTATTCCAAGCCGTAGCCTTGCTACTGTACGGCTGCACCAACTGGATTCAAACGACGCACATAGAGAAAAAGAATTAGTTGGTAGCTACACATTGATGATGGATGCGGTCTGAAATAAGTCTTGGAAGCAGTATTCCTCGTAAGAAAGCAGCTGTACGGCCTCTTTCCCCCTATCACACGAACAATGTAAGTAAGACGAATAAGACATGCTGGTCACTGCTGGAGAAGCAAGGGCGAACTTATAAGAGACGTTATTCTGAGGACACCTAAACGTGGACATACCGGTGTGGGCCGTCCAGCAAAGACCTACATCAATTATGTCTATGTACATTCTGGATGCAGTACGGAGGAGCTCATAGGGACGATGACCAATAGGGCCGTGTAGCGAGAGAAAGTCATGGATATTGTTGCATAGCCCTTCTTCGCCACTCAGAATCGTATACGTTGCTGGTATACAGCGGTCATCGTTTCTAACCCCTAGACGATGTATCTAGTGGTTGCTTAAATGAAATCACAAGGCATGCTCTATGTAGTAGGAGATTTGACTTTATTTCTCTCATCTCGGCTGTACGTGGTGTGTGTGGGTGACGGGCATTGATAATGGGCACTACTACTGCTGGTGTGGTGGAAGGTGGTGGGCGCGCCTCACTGCTGGCTGGCAGCGATCGACCGTGTCAGCGGTCACTCAGTCCGCTTTGTTCGCCGTCTCTCTGGGGTCTGCTCTCTAACTGCTACTGCTGACCCCTTAAGTAAAGGCAGCCGCCCACACATCCTTTTGTTCCTTGACCGGAAGTCCTTATTTCCCTTTCCAGTCTCTTTGTTCAATTTTCCGTTTGTACAGAGGAAGTCTTGTTATACTAGACTTTCTGTCTACCTTATCCATCGTCTTCCCAGTTCAATTTTTCCTTGTCTTTTCGTACTTCCCGCGCAAAACAAATGCGACTATCACCAAACCATAACAATATCTCTGCTGCTGGCATAACCTGAAGATGATGATGTTTTGTAAATGTCTCTGATTTCATAAGATATAATTCATATTTGGTCATTTTGAAATGAATAATTAAAATGAAAAATAAAAAGGGTAAACAAAAGGAGTTTGAGCAGAATCAATGATAATATCTTTCTTTCTTTTTTTCTTTTTTTCAAAATAATGGAAATTCTAAAAGCGGATGAATGATAAATTGATCCAGAGAATACAGTAAATGATTGGCTATCGATTTGTTTTCATTTTATATGAATTTCTAATCCAAAAATCTGATTTGCAAAAACAATCTTCGCTATCAGACGCATTAAAAATCTATAGAAATTATTCAAATTTTCTATTAAAAGATTTGAAAAGAGCAATTTAGATTAGTGAATCATTCAACTTATTATCGAGAGAAATCTTTAAAAGTGAATTCATGTAATGGCCAACGCACTGGACTGCGATATAGTAGAAACCGAGTTCGAACTCCAGTAGTTCTATTACGTTCATTTTCGGAATAATCAGTTATTGGTGGGAATGTTTAACCTCTACTACCATATTATCAGCAAATATTAATAAATGTCAATGACTGCATATTTTTTTCAATATGAAAAAATTCAATGAGACACATCTCTGCTTCATATACTGCCTCTCAGCTGCTAACTGGAACCAAGAAGGAAAAAAAATCAGTTATTGGTGGGAATGTTTAACCTCTACTACCATATTATCAGCAAATATTAATGAGTGTCAATGACTGGATTTTTTTTTTCAATGTGAAATAATTCTGAGACACACCTGCTTCATGTGCACTTTATATATATTTACCAAGCTGTCTGCACAAGTAGGATATGACACATGGTCAATTTTTTAAAGCAGTGTTTAACAAGTTTGCATTCACAGTTTTATTTCTCCTATGCCGGTTGCCTATCCACAGTTAAAGTGCTCAGTCTGCCTTACTATTTACCCATATCTGGAGAGAGAATATTTGGATTTATACCCTTCCCAAGGGTATTAACGAGTCCATTTCCTAGGATTCTAAGCATTATAGCACGCGCCTTCAAACTATTGTGAGAGCTATTAACCCCATCATGACTCAATTATGGTTTAAGGAGTACCACTACTGTTCTTCTATAAGGATAGCTTTGGCATTAGATAGCATACGAAAGTTGATATTTCATTAAACAAAGAAACCAGAATGTTCCAATTAGACCTTATCTCTGGACCCCTCTCTCTCTCTCTTCTATCATTCCCCCTCCCTACCCTCTCTCTATCTCTCTCCCTCTCACTTTGTTTTCTCTTTAGATCGTATCTCTCTCAATTTCTAGAACCTCCTCTCTCTGTTTTCCCTTTGGACCATACATCTCTTCCTTTGGCTCTAGACCTTACTATCTCTCTCTCTCTGTCTTTGTTTTCCCTTTTAACCTAATCTTTTTCTCTCTCACTATCCCCTCTCTCTATCTCTGTCTCAGTCTCTCTCTCTCTCTCTCTGTTTTCTCTTAAGATCTTGACTCAATTTCTGTCTAGAACCCCCTCTCTGTTTTTCCTTGGGGCCATATCTCTCCCCCTTTCGCTCTAGACCTTACTCTCTGTTTTCACTGTTAACCTAATCTCCCCCTCTCTCTCTCTCTCTCTCTCTCAACCTTACTCTCAATATTTTGCTTTAAGACTTACTTTCTCTCTCTTTCACTCCAGACCTTATGTTACATAATTATTATATACCTAATGATTATGGCAATAGTGTAGAAATCATAATTGCGATTAGTGCAGCTGATGACCTTGAGAGTGAGTGACAGCACTTGACCTCACTCTCACCTTGCCTTGCGGGGATGAATCGTGAGAACCGGAACCCCCATAGAAGGCCCTGTTCCGGTTTAAGGATACTAAGTAACTCAGTCAGTTAGAAGTTAGAAGCCGAGCTAGCAAGATGTAAGGATCTGCGCAGAATGTCTGGGCTGGGGATTTGGAAATAAAGTAAATCGAAGTCTTGTGTTTATTACCTAAAAACTAACAATGACACAGGGCTTCTGATAAGGAGTGATCCCTAACAGAAACCAGACCCGAAGTCCTCAATAGAAGACCAGACCTTAGAAGACACCAGACCAAGATGATAGACGATCAGAATAGCAAAGACGACCAGAAGAATAGATGACCAAGATATAGAAAAAGTAAAGAAGTAAAGAAAGTTATATAACATTATATTGTTTTGGTACTGAGAAAACCCCAGTATGCAACACTTACTCTGTCTGTTTTCTCTTGTCCCGATGAAGTTTTGCTAAAACCAAAACGTTATAACGTCGACTCCACCATCAAGAATAAATTCATCTTTTTAGAAGAAATCTGATTTTCCAAAATTTCTTATATTGATATTGATTAAATTATATTTGCGCCTATCCCTCCGTCATTTTTGGAATTTACATTTAATTACAGAAAAATCCATGAATTTAGATATCGCTTATCTAAGTAAACGAGTCTCCTTATTTTCTTGTTTGTCCTTTCACTATTTCGCTCTTCTTATTCCAATCTGTTTGATTTTTCCCAGACAAAAGTAAACTTACCAAATATTTACAGGATTTAAAAGTGTTTGTTTTAAATAAGTCATTTTATTGACTAAATAAACTTTAAAAGGAATGGATACATGTATGTGTGTGTCTGTGAGAGAGAGGGAGGGAGAGAGAGAGAAATGTGTGAGTGTGTGTGTTTGTGTTTGAGTGAGTGAGAGATAGAGAATGTGTGAGTGTGTGTGTGTGTGAGAGAGAGCGTGAGAGAGAGAAAGAGAGGGTGTATAAGTCTCTGTGTATGTGTGTTTCTGTGTGTGTGTGTGAGAGAGAGAGAGAGAGAGAGAGAGAGAGAGAGAGAGAGAGAGAGAGAGAGAATCTGTGGGTTTGTGTGAGAGAGAGTGAGAGTGTGTGTATGAGTCTGTGTGTGTGTTTGAGAGAGAGAGAGTGTATGAGTCTCTGTGTGTGTGTTTTTCTGTGTGAGTGCGTGAGAGAGAGAGAGAATGTGTATGAGTCTTTGTGTGTTTGTGTGTGTGTGTGATAGAGAGAATGTGTGAGTGTGTGTGTGTGAAGAGAGAGGGAGAGAGAAAGAGAGAGAATGTGTGAGTGTGTGTGTTTCTCGTTTGTGTGTGAGTGTGAATGTGAGAGAGAGAGGGGGAATGCGTGGGTGTGTGTGAGAGAGAGAGAGTGAGAGTGTGTGTGTGTGTGTTTCTGTTTGTGTGTGTGTGTGTGTGATATATATATATATATATAAGAGAGAGAGAGGAGAGAGAGAGAGAACGTGGGGTGTGAGAGAGAGAGTGTGTGTGTTTCTGTGTGTGTTTTCTGTGTGTGTGTGAGTGGGTGAGAGAGAGACAGAGAGAGAGAGAGATAGGGGGAGAGAGAGAGAGAATGTGTATGAGTCTTTGTGTGTGTGTGTTTGTGAGTGTGTGTGTATGTGTGAGATAGATAGATAGATAGAGAGAGAGAGAGAGAGAGAGAGAGGGAGGGAGGGAGAGAGAGAGTCTGTCTGTCTGTCTCTCTCTCTCTGTCTCTCTGTGAGTGGACATGTAAAACCAAGAATTTCAGATGTTTATTTTCAAAATAAGCTGATACTTTTCATTTGATAGATTGTGAAATATTTCCCCAACACACATCTGGTCTTGTTTCACAATAATCTAAACATTAGCTATACCCTCGAAAAGTCCACTTATATTCGTACATAAATTTATAAATATTGTTTCAAACGTATAATGAAAAAGTAAACAATAAGTAAAAGTTTTTAAATATTTTAAAAACTTTATTTTCATAAAAATGTTTTTTGTTTATTTTATCTCAATTTATTTAGACAGTTTACCAAAAAAAAAAATTAAAGATAAAAACATTGTGCAATATATCTTATTATAATGGAGATTGTGTGCTTTTCTGTCTGTAACCGAAACTATATTACTACTCATATCACTATTCCCTTAGTTATTGACATCACATCTTCCATGATTGTATTTTTATTCAAATCTCAATTTTTATTAATAAAATTCTTTTACATTATTAATACTGTTAACAATGTCTACGTACTGACAACATGCAATTATATTTATATATAAAACTAAATAGCGGTTTACAGTGTGAACGGAATGGCTAATTTGCATATTGATATTAAAAATGTGATTTTATTAAATATGTGCTTAGTATTATTGATTTCTAACTGTTTGGTTTTATTTTAATGAATATAAGCAAAAATCTCTTCAATGAATCTTAAATGAAATCCATTAACAAGATAAAATAAGTGTCATTTTATTCTTTACTTCCTCTTTTAACTAAATACTTAAATTAGAATAAATAACAATGAAAGACGAGAGTGATGGAAGAGTAAGTTTCAGTTGTTCTATTTTTTATTATACTCCCTCTGTTTCAAATATTTTTATCTGCATTCTTATTTAGTTTAATTAGCCTTTCTAATTTAATATAATATTTTATTACATTAAACTTAAATACTTGCACCCGGAGGGTGCATATATTTGCTAGTATCTTATAATGAAGATACGGTGTGTCTGTAACCAAAACTACGTCACTATACCCTCAGTAATTGCGTAAGTGTATCAAATAGTATCTAATTTATTGTCAAAACCATTAATACATAGAATAAATGTCATTTATTAACTATGTCTCTATGAAAGTTAGATTTGCCTCAAAACAGCTCATATTATTTGTGCATTTAAAATCAGGCAATGTGTTTTATATATCACTACGAAATATAAATTTTTTCAAAGAAAAGCCTTTTTCTAATTTTTTAATTTTTTTTTCAAAAATAGTTTTCGAAATATACCTCCTGAACCTTGTGGTTTCTAGGCAGATGCTCTACCGACTGAGCTAAGTAGCCCTAAAATCGGCATTTACCCTCAGGATATTGTGATTTTATTTTCCATCTCGAATATCAGGCTTAAACCTGACTTAAAAGATTAAATTAATCCACAAAGCAAATAAAATGTGTTTTTATTCTTATACATTCTGTTAAGAGATGCCTTAAACTGTTTAGCGTAAAATTGAGCGGAAATATATCATTTGGGGAGAAAGCAAATGCAAGTAGCATCCGCTGGTGCACCCTCTCTTACGTTAGGGAAGGGCATAAACTTTTTGTAGTAAAATTAATCAGAAATCTTCCTTCTACAAATAAAACAAATAAAATTAATTCAAGAAATCAATTCAATAAATAAATAATAAAAACTTTTGTTCATCTAATAAGATGGATTTAAAAATAGCCTAGGGCAAGGCATAGTGCACCAGAGAGTTCACTACTTTTAGTGACTTTACTTATCATAAAAGATAGATAGATAGATAGATAGATAGATATGAAATAGAGCAAGATCGATAGATTTGTATGAAGAGACTGAGATAAATAGATACATAGAATGATATAAACACACACACACAGACACGCACACACACACACACACGTATATATATATATATATATATATTATATATATATATATATATTATATATATATATATATAGAGAGAGAGAGAGAGAGAGAGAGAGATTATAATAGAAAAGTTGCAGAAACACACACAACCTATCAAATATCGGACATATTCTGCCAAAATAATAACTCAATGCCTGAAGAAGACAACAGATCAGAAACACGTGTCACGTATTTAAGATAAAAAGAATTAAAAAAATCTTTTCTGAGAACATAATACATTTTGCGGATCTTCTACTTTTTTATAAAATATTAAATTTTCTCCCGTTGGAACCAGAACAACATTTATATATATATATATAATATATATTATATATATATATATATATATATATATATATATATATATATAGTATCCAATTATTTATAATTAGAATTAAATGATAACAATATAGAAATGAGAATTAAGGAATTAATACGTGTGTGGGACGATACATTGTTTTTTCTCAATTTTCGCGTGCAAGCGAAATTTGAGAGAAAAATAACGTAGCGTTCAACCGTTATTATCTGGAAAATATATTCAATTTAACTAAGGAATTACATCGACTTAGTTAAACGTAGGGTAGGGTCCTGATGAAATCATTTCAATTTGATTGAAATCATGGTAGACCCTTTATTTTTTCTCTAATAATAATAATATAATAATAATATATATATATATATATATATATATATATATATATATATATTCATTCGCATCTGATGAGTCGGGAGAGTTAGACACACTTGTCTAAGCTCCTGAAATAGACTATAAAGCTAAATCTCTAAGTCTTTTGTTATTTCTTTACTTTATATATATATATATATATATATATATATTATATATATAATATATATTGTATACTTATTTCCACAAATCCATATGCATTCGTACGGTTATATATGTCGAACAATAAAAGGAGCTTGATTCATTATTTTTCTAAAGTAATTGTTAACAAGTTAATATAGACATGAAATAGGGAGTCCTCGTGGCGTAGTAAGAAACACACTGGACACTGACAGTGTAGTAAGTGAGTTCGAACTGCAGTCGCGTTATTAAGAAAATGTATGAACACCGTCAAATTTACCACTACTGTTATTCTTCAAGGATGGCTTTGGCATTAAATAACCCATGAACGTTAATATTCTATTGAAAGAGAAACTAGACGTAACCATAAACGTGAACTTAATCTTAATCAGAATTATTTTTTTAAAATTCAGCCTCTACCCAGGCGACGCCTGGTAGCCACTTCTAGTACATATATAAAGGACAGTTAAGGAAGCGCGTGGTGTAATGGTTAAAGTCATGGGAAATGGACTCGTCGCCCCGAGTTCAAATCCTTGCATTTCACTTAGCGCTAATACCCTTGGGGAAGGTATGAATCATATTCTCCCTCCAGCTATGGGTAAATAGCAGGGCAGACTGGGTTATTTAAACATGGCTAGGTAACCAGTCTAGGAAAACTGAATTCAAACCTGTTAAACCCGCTTAAGGAATTGACCTTGTGTCATATCCCTGCTCGTGCGGAGTAGTTGGTAAATATATATATACATGTATATATATATATATATATATATATTATATATATATGTGTGTGTGTATATATATATATATATTATATATATATACCATGTATATATACGTATGTATATATTTGTATATATATATATATATGTATATATATACATCTATGCATATATATATACATATATATATATCAAATATATACATACGTAATATACATGTGTATATATATATATACACATGTATAATATACGTATGTATATATTTGTATATATATATATGTATATATATGCATAGATGTATATCTCTCTCTATATATATATACACACATATATATATATATGTGTGTTCGTGTATATCTCTCTCTCTATATATACACACATATATATGTGTGTTCGTGTATATATATATATATATATATAATATATATATATATATACTATATATATATATATATAGCATGCGAAAAGGTTTACAGCATCTAGATAAAAAATCTTTTACATTAAAATAATTTAGTGCCACCATTAACTCTCTCTCTCTCTCTCTATATATATATATATATATATATATATATATATATATGTGTGTGTGTGTGTGTGTGTGTGTGTGTGTAATGTGTTTGTGTTGTGTCTAAATATGTATACTGTATGTTTGTGTGTACATGCATTCATGTATCTTATACGAAAATTTTCCATCAGATATCGAGAAAAAATACTTTAAATTCAAACAAATTGGTGCCACCATTATTCACAGAGGAGGGAAAGTGATTTTAAAAAAATACTCTGCAGATTTGCTCCAGCTTTCAACTAAATTGAACGTTCCATTATAAAAGACCGATTATCATTTCGTTTCGATGAATTCTTCATGGAACTTTTCGCTCTCTTGAAATTCTTGGAACCGCTGATCAAATAAGGAACGGAAAAAGTTATAATAAGTTTAAAAGGTTTAGTGAATTCGTGGCGAGTGGAATAATTTCTAATGTCAGCACACGTGATGATGGTGTACTGCGTCTTATGATCAGCGCAACGCTGAATCGAAATTGCAATCGGTTTTGCTCAGAGATTATATATTTAGTCAAATGGTAAAGTTAAGTTATAGAAAGTCAACGAAAGTACAAGAACGATTGAATGAAGAGACGAAATTATTTGAATAGAATATTTCAAGATATACCTATGTATTATGTTACATATTATTATATAGGTTTTATGGCTGGTTTAAATTCAGGGTTTTCGTTTTAGACTGGTTATCTTACAAGTCTGAATAGTCCAAGTCTGTCCCTACTATTTACCCATAGTTATGGTGGGGAAGATGGAGGCATGCCGGTCACCCGGGGCATTAGCACACAGGGTTTGAACTCGACCTGATGGTTCCATTTCTAATGATGATAATCGTTATGCTGAGTGCACCGCAATATAAGAGTGTGTGTATGTGTGGTGAAGCCAAAGAGAGAGAGAGAGAGAGAGTGAGAGAGAGAGGAGATGAAAGAGAGAGAGAGACAGAGTAAAGGGAGAAAGAGATTGAAAGAGAGAGAGAGAGAGATACAAAGAAAGGGAGATACAGATTGAAAGAGAGAGAGAGAGAGAGAAGAGAGAGGAGAGAGAGAGAGAGACAAGAAAGGGAGATAATAGATTGAAAGAGATTGAAAGAGAGAAAGGGAGATATAGATTGAAAGAGATTTGAAGAGAGAGAGAAACAAGAAAGGGAGATATAGATTGGAAAGAGATTGAAAGAGAGAGAGAGAGAGAGAGAAGACAAAGAAAAGGGAGAAATAGATTGAAAAGAGATTGAAAAGAGAGAGAAACAAGAAAGGGAGATAATAGATTGAAAGAGTTGAAAGAGAAGAGAGAAAGAAAGAGATATAGTGAAAGAGATAAAGAGAGAGAGAGAGAGAGGAGAAGAAACAAGAAAGGGAGAAAATAGATTGAAAGAGATTGAAAAGAGAGAGGAAACAAAGACAGAGAGGAGAAGAGGAGAGAGAGACAGAGAGAGAGAGAAGAAGAGAGAAGAAGGAGAAAGGGAGAATATAGATTGAGAAGACAAGAGACAGAGATAAAACATTATTTTGCAAATAGACAAACAGACAGCGGGAACAGATAAAACAGGCTGAACATACTGAGGGTTTATAATAGAGAGAGAAAGAGAGCACGAAGCATGTGACCCAGAGAGAGCAAGGGTGGGATAGAGAGAAAAAGAAAGATAGTGCATGAGAGAAGAGAGAGAGAGAGAGAGAGACGAGAGAGAGAGAGAGAGAGAGAGGAGAGAATTGGTGTGTGTGTGTGAAAGAGAGTAGGGTATATCAGAGACAGAGAGAGGAGTTGTGGTGTGGA
>CM042159.1:19778203-19813705 GCA_023376005.1 Doryteuthis pealeii | reverse complement strand
GAGGAGATTCGCTAAGTGAGATGGTCATGGTTTTCATCAATAGTGCATTTTTTTTCTTACTCTAATGATAGTTTATTCTTTTTATTCTGTCCCTGTTTTATGATATACCGTCAGGCTCCCGACTATAAAATTTCAGAGTTCTTGGTAAAAAGCACATTGTTTTTTTTTCCCAGAATTTCCTATTCCCCAGGTTTTTCCTCCTTGTTGGGTTTTGGGTTTTTTGTTGGTTTTTTGTTATTTTGTCCTTCTTCCTTCTTTCTTCTTCTTCCTTCTTTATCTTGGTTTTGGTAATTCTCGTTGTGCTAGTTTTGTTACATTTCGTAGAGTATGATGGTTTACAGTTTATCTCTATTCCTACAAAGTCTATATTAGTATAAGATATATTATTAATTATTATTAATTTATTATTATTAAACCGGAAAATAACTATGTCTTAATACTCTTTATGTCAGACAATAATATTTTTATCTCCAAGATACTTTACTGAATGAAATGGCTGTGTCTTTGTTTGAAGTAAGCATAATAATGCTTATATTCCAACAGAATACGTGTCATTTCATTTTCGTTTCTTTTTTATAAGTTTCCGCCTGCTGTATCTGCATAATCTATGTACATATTTGCTAATATTGCTTTTATTTATTCCAGAGAATTGCAGGTCTTACTGTTTCTTCTCGTTAATAGGGTAATAGGGAATTCACAATAACGTTCCGCACTTTAGCGAGATAAATTTCAATGAGTTTTTATAGCCTTGTCCATGACTAGATAATATCTAATTGTAACAATTCCCCCTCTCCCGCCCCCCCTCTCTCCTCCTTCACGGACTTAGTCCAAATGGTGTCTTTTCGTTAGCTGGGAGACTTGTGGGGTGAAAAAGAGTTTCTTCAAACTGTCGTTTTCCGAATCTGAATAGTCAGTTAATTTTCATGCAATACTTATCAACTCAGAAATGCAATGTATAAACCGATTATAATCTAATATTGTATACTTTTGCGATCTGACACCTCACATTGCAACGTTCTAAATTCAGCGACCATATGAACCTTTTTAGGCACACCCTTTTGGCTTTATGCTGTTCATGAAGTTACAGTTTTTGCATTTGACACGTCTAACATCCGGCTGTTGTTAACAAGACGATTATTAATATCAATAAAAAAAAAAAAAAAGAAAGGTTTTTTAAATTGGATAAAACTAACTCCTAACAAAAACCTAGACCCTTAAGCCCTAAAAGCACAACAAACCGGATGCTGCCGTGGTAAAGGGAATACAAGTGACTATTAGTGAGTTCAGCAAAGCAAAAAGTGGGTGGCCTAAAAATGTCACATGGATCCTGATTTCTAATAGATCACGGCCATACCTTAAGCAAGCTGAATAAATTATTTCTCTCTTGTCTCTGGTGGTCTGTTTTTATATCCTGTCTGTCGCCCGTCGCATCACTGCTGTCGTCCGTGCTGTTCTGTCTCTATCTCTCTCTCTGAGCTGCATAACTCTGCCTTTTGTTCAAGGCGTTTCGATTGTTGGTTGTGTTGTTTTTGGTTGATTTTCGAGCATGTCAATTTGATGACGCTCCCAAACTAAAACTAGCTGTTTAGCGTCACAAACTGACGACGTCGTTTCTGTTTATTATAGCGTATTGGATATTATAATGTCCATAAATCAGGGTAATGTTAAGAAAGCGATTTTCAATGAAGCCTTTCAAGAGACGTTGTTTTCAATTTGTATAATAAATAATTTAGGTTTTAATCAGACAGACATAAGAAATAAATAGTAGCTATTCTTCTAGATGCACATCTATGTAACGTAAGACACTTGTCATCCCGCGAAAATAAGCCTAGTGTTATATTGTCGGAGTATGAATTGATATAAAAAATAAAGTGGAGGAATGCCTTGTGTCAGCTTATCACCGGAATAGTCTTAGAACCCGTGGGAGATTTTTTTTCAGAGGTGGAGTGTCACATCTACCCGTGCAGTCTACACTATCTTTATACAACTTTACGCATCAGATCACGATTACTTCAGTTGTTGCTTCCTGGTAATCGTCTTTTTCCCTGTATTTTGTACAGTACAATTTATAGTATATTGTTGGTTTCTGTCTATCCATATTTATATACCACATCTATCTATCTTAATAGAAGGCGGTTTATATTGCTCTCTATTCTAAAACTATGTCATATCTTGCTGCTGATATATCTATATCATATATTATATATATATATATATATATATATATATATATGAATTACGTCTGTGCAATATCTGCAAATACCTCTTATCTAAGTGTTCATATCCGTATCTATCTATCTATCTAACTGTCAATCTGCCATACCTCTTATCTAAGTCTGTCTGTCTGTCTTGTCTGTCTGTCTCTCTCTCTCTCTCTAATTATATATAATTATAATTGAGTCTGATTCATACTGCATACTTTTTAATCTAAGTCTGTTCATATATATATCTATCTATCTCTATATATATATACATATATATCACTCTCTCTATATCTATCTCTCTGATTATGTTCCATATCTGCATACCTCTTATTAAGTCTGTTTCATATCTATCTATTCTATCTAATTAAGTCTGTGTGCATATCTACATACCTCTTTATCTAAGTTTGTTCATATCTATTCTATCTATCTATCTATCTATCTTGCTTCGTAATACACATATGTAAACAACTCTTGTGAATCATTTTATTCTAACAGGATGTTTACAAATGTTATTTATTTCGCGGTATATAAAATCCCCAACTATTTACAGATGGTAATTCCCCAGAAAGCCTAAAACAAATCAGATTCAAGAATCTAAAATGAATGAGATATTTCCAGATCAAGCAGAAGAAGTTAATCCCTCATTGTTGAGAGAAAGAAACGGAGTCTATTTTCAATTCAAATATTTAAAACATAATACCAACACCACGTGACTCGATATGAAAATTAGTCAGCAGTTGGTGAATGCTGTAAGCATTCACTAGATGTTTGGTTTTGGTTTGATTTCTTTTGTTTTACGGCATATCAACATCCGTGGGTCATTTAATGCCGATAATTTTTTAAAATAAATTCATTCTTAATGGATACTGATTTTTTTTATAAACACATCTTTCTGTTTAAACCATAGATGGGACCCTAATAGGTACTACCACTATGGGTAATGTATGGACGGCAGGGAGCAATGTGTTATGAAGGGGTTTCCCCCCTAATTATATATATATATATATATATATATATTACAAATCGGTACAAAGAGATAACCTACTCGAGTTTCACATAAGGATCTTCAGGGAAAATCCACTGAATTAATGGAGACACCGATTAATTAGCAGTCGATTAATTTAGTGGATTTTAACCCTGAAGATCCTTATGTGAAACTCGAGTAGTTATCTCTTGTACCCATTTTATAATAAATTTGCCTACTTAGTATTGAGCACTTTGTATTTGTTATACTCGCTGACTTACCCCCCTGAATTCCACACTTATAAGCGTGACCAAATTCACCGGTAAGTCACCTTTCCTTTATATATATATATATATATATATATATATATATTGATAGTATATATGTGTGTGTGTGTGTGTGTGTGTGATTTTAAACTCTGCCTAAAGTATCTCTTAATGATATAGTCTATCAAATCCATTTTTCTGTGTGTTTTATTTACTTTAGTCGCTTCATAATCCCCCTTCGATTTATCCATTGTTATTATTTCGTTCATGATATTTATTTAGCTTAGCATCAGTATAGCAAAAGGCAAAATTCAATGAACATTGATATAGAAAGATTAAGTTGTTCGATTCTTTTAAACAACGATGCTCGCCTTCCGTTGAACAACACTTAGGTTTTTACTTATATAACATCTTGTTGATATTAGCACCACATTTTAGAAACAGTTGACTGAGAAGCAGCAACATCTTTCTCCACACTCTAAATTTTGGTCCTTACTGGCTAGACGGCCGGTCAGAGAACCACCACCTCCGATCAATCAGCAAGTCACATCAAACCGCTAGCATCATTGCCCCAACATTATTGCTCTTAGGGCAACCTCCAGTCCCTTTTATCATATATTATCTACTAACGAGCACGTGCAGGATGCGACACAAGGTCAATTTCTTAAACGGAGTTTACCAGTTAAATCATAGTTTTACTTCTCCTAGACAGGTTGCCTTACCCAGGCTGAAGAGCCCAGTCTGCCCTTCTATTTACACATATCTGGAGGAAGTATAGTTGGATTCATACTTTCCCAAGGGTATTAGCGCTAAGTGAAATGCAATAGTTTCGTCTAGGATTGAACTCGGTTCGACGAGTATTTCCCTCGACTCTAACATTATGCCACGCATCTCCATGTGATGGAAGGTGTTGGCTTGTGGGCTTAATGTCCTGGATATAACCTTCACCTCTATCTGATGATGAAAGTTGCAATTCTGAAGCTCTCACGAACGTGGAGTACTCTTTCCATTACTCCCAGGTTCCCTTTGACCCAGAGTGGTAGTACTGTTAGAGTCCTATCTATAGGTTAAATAGAAAAAATGAGTTAAAAATGTGTTTAAAAAAATTGAGTTTAAATATTTTTGTAACTCTTAAGAATAAATAAAACAAAAGTCTTCGGCATAAAATAACCCAACAAGGGTTGACATGCCGTAAATTCCAACCAGCCAACACACCCTTATATGAAATTAGCACGAAAACATCCGGTGTAGGAATTGCATATTCACTAGTCTTTAAAAAAAGTGGAGATTCCTTGTGTTAAGCAGAGGCTGATCCTTAGTGAAGAAACCTTTTTTGTTCTTCGGTTTTCCTTAGTGTTGGGTACAATCCTTTGCTTGTTCCTCGGTGTTCCATAGTGTTGAGTAGAATCCTTTGGTTGAGCAGAGCCCTTGTTTGCAGATCCGCAAGTCCCTGTCGTATACGTGCAAATGAACGACTTTCAAGATCGGCGGTAAAATAGTTAACTGATTGGCTGATTGAATCGATGCGCGCACGCAGAGTCTATAAGTTTAAGTGGTGGACCTCGGCACATTTTATATACCAAAATAATCCAACAAGGTCTTATTTTGCAGGTAGGTCTTATTTCCGGGAGAAACGCGGTAGATGAGTAAATGACCGACTTAGGAAAGCTTTGTTCTACTTAGAAATAAATTGTACACTTAATAAGAGTTTTATATAGTCTAGTATTCCCTAGAGAGTTCTCCAAAAGGGAAGTAATTATAAAGTAGAGGAAGTAAATCTCGATTACTTATTCCAATGAACCTATGAATGCAACTTACTGAATGTAATGACAGACTTAGGAAAGCTTTGTTTCTACTTCGAATAAATGGTACACTTAAGAGTTTTATATAGTCTAGTATTCCCTAGAGTGTTCTCCAAAAGGGGAAGTAATTATAAAGTAGAGGAAGTAAATCTCAATTACGTATTCCAATGAACCTATGAATGCAAACTTACCTAAGTTCGCTTGCACCATACGGACGACAGTTTAAACTGTGGGAGGTATTTGGACGACACTGTGAATTTTATCGAATGTGCAACGGTAATAAAATACGATATTCACAGCTAAAGTTGTTGATTAAATTTGAATAACTAACCTGATAACTTTTACTCAATATCAAGTGATATGGAATCTTGTCAATTCTCTGTCGCTGTACTCCAATTTTCTTGTGGATTTATTTACGGTCTCCTTTGAATGGTTTCTATTCCTTCTCGAATTTCATATTCTTCTATGATTGCTTGTAAGAGGCTTCGGTAACATTCCATCTGCTTCAATTACAGAACCATGCCATAAGCTACAAAGCATGATAACTAATTTTAAGGCTGCTGTTGGTTTGAATTCTAACTTAGATTTCCAACATTTCAAAACATCTAGCAAGTTTCTTCAGGGCCTAGACAAGCTCTTAGTTATTAATGGTACAAAGTATCGTAATATCTCATACTGACTTCAATAGAATACCCATATATCATATATATATATATATATATATTATATATATTATAATATATATATATATATATATATATATATATATATATATATATTATATATATATTATGGAGGTGCGTGGGCTAGTGGTTTAGAGTCGTGGGAAATGGACTCATCGATTCTAGTTCATTTCCTAGACGAAGCTGTTGGCATTTCACATAGCGCTAATATCCTTGGGAAAGGTATGAATCCATATATTCTCCCTCCAGCTATGGGTTAAATAGTAGGGCAGACTGGGCCCTTCAGCCTTGGGTAGGTAACCAGGAGAGGGATAACTCTGAATTCAAAATTCCTGAGGTCGGTCGTTGATTAGGTTTGTGGCAACCCTTGATGCACCAATTATTTCCTATCAACTGTGCCAAAAAGTGTGGATGGTCCAACTCAAGCCTTCACCACTATAAACAAATCACTGTGTGTGTGTTCATTGTGTGTGTGAACCCTCATGCGTCGAAATTCGACGAGAGAGTCCATTATTATATATATATATATATATATATATATAAATAAAATTTGAAAAAACAAGTGTTCCGAAAATGGGATGAATTTAATAATCAATGTTTAAAACATTTCGGTTACATTTAACCTTCATCAGGATGTCTCTTGGGGTGAAGAAAATGATGGATGTTTTTATATGTGACAGGAGATGAAAATCTTTTTAGTTATGTAACTGTATTTGATCAGCGTTTTATTTTTGAAAGGCAAGTCGCGATCTACTCACGCGAAGGTGTCATGACGCATGACGCAACTCGAAGAAATGCAAAAGACGAGGAAAAGTATTAATGGACTGATTATTTTTAAGAGAACATAGGGAAACAAAGTGGGAATGATAACTAAATAAATAATTAAATGAAGCCTGGTATTTAGTAATTATTTAACACTATTTAACTAGAAACGGAGATATAATAAATAATACATGTCGGTTATTTGTTATCCATTAATACTTTTTCTCGTCTTTTGAATTTCTTCGAGTTGCGTCACGCGTCATGACACCTTCGCGTGAGTAGATCGCGACTTGCCTTTAAAAATTAAAACGCTGATCTAATACAGTTACATAACTAAAAAGATTTTCATCTCCTGTCACATATAAGAACATCCATCATTTTCTTCACCCCAAGAGACATCCTGATGAAGGTTCAATATAACCGAAATGTTTTAAACATCGATTATTAAATTCATCCCATTTTCGGAACACTTGTTTTTTCAAATTTTCTTTATATTGTCGGATTTACTTTCCATATTTACTCCCATATATATATATATATATATATAGAATTGGCCCCGAAACGGTTTGCACACTTTCTCTTCTGATGAGCCTATTTCAGTTGTAAACATCGTTTGTTTTTTCATTATATCTTATTCATACTGTCGGATTAATTTCCATTTTATTTTCACATACTTGTCCATGAAAAAACTTTACATTTGAATGTGTACCCCTTTTTGGATGATATCCATTAACACCACGGATTTACCTATAAATGTGGGCTACTTATTTTACAGTTGGATTGTATTACAATAATTTTGATATTCCATATACACTTTTATACATATTTTACACTTTTCTATAATTTTACACCAGACTTTTTTGAGTCTTATTTCATTACTATAATGCTTCTGATTATTTTCAAAATTGAAAATGAGATTCATTTTATTTTTAAATAAAATTCATTTTATTTTTAATGCAGACAGCACAATTTTATTTTATTTTATTTTTTTTTGATTAATTCCAATGTTTAACTAGCAGCGTTCTGTTTTTACTAACGGTCTTTTTCCCGTCTTGTTTTTTGTTGATGACCGACCCACGTGTGGTTGATACATTATAACGCAATAGGGTCCTCATATTAGTTGAGTATGGGCCGAGTGTTGCTTTTTAAAAACCGTCAAGAGAATTGGCCCCGAAACGGTTTGCACACTTTCTCTTCTGATGAGCCTATTTCAGTTGTAAACATCGTTTGTTTTTTCATTATATCTTATTCATATATATATATATATATAAGTTAATAGAAAGCAAATGAATCCGACGGTATGAGTATAGATAAAAGGATATGAAAACAACACAATATGCTGTTAAAGTGAAAAAATATATTTCAAAATATTTTCACTTTAACAGCATATTGTGTTGTTTTCATATCCTTTTATCTATACTCATATATATATATATATATATATATATATATATATATATATGAGACCAAACGAGAGCTACTATATATACAAGGTGTCAAAAAAGTATCCGGGTTGAAGGCGTATTTACCAAGATAGGAATGACCAATAAATATAACGTTAACTTTTTTTTCAGGATATTAGGTTTGTCAAAAAGTACAGATTTTAAAGCTGTATTTACCAAGATAGGAATGAAGAATGAATGAAACGTTAATTTTTCAAAATACAAGGCAAAAAGTACCTAAAATCTCGACAATTTTTTGACACACCTTATATATGATGTGTGTGTGTGTGTGTGTCTGAGTGAGTGTGTTGGATGATATCAAGTTTTTCCTTGATAGGATTCAACCAAAATTGAGAAATCAAACGTACGCAGACAAACACACGCACACACACACACACACACATATATATATATATATATATTAATATCATGAATACTTTGATAATTGATAGTTGAATTAAATTACCATGACCAGACAACTTGACAAACACCATGTGTGACATCCGGAGCACTGGACAGCTGTTTCGACCTCCTTTGGTCTCATCATCAGTGCATATCATAATCTCCGCCACTAGCTCGGGCTGGTGGCTCAGGTGTAGAGTCTCCGCTCTGCACTCTGTGGTCCACTGGTTCAATCTCTAGTGGCGGAGATTGTGGTATGCACTGCTGATGAGACCAAAGTAGGTCGAAACAGCTGTCCAGTGCTCTGGATGTCGCACATGGTGTTTGCCAAGCTGTCTGGTCTTGATAATTTAATTCAACCATCAAATATATATATATATATATATATATATATATATATATATATACTAATCCCCTCCGCACAAGCAGGATGCGATACAAAGTCAATTTTTAAGTGCGGTTTAACAGTTGTCTTTCTCCTAGACTGGTTACCTAGCAAACGTTAAAGACCTCAGTCTGCCATACTATTTAACCATAGCTGGAAGAAGAGAAGTTAGATGCATACCTTTCCTAAGAGTATTACCGCTATGTGAAACGCAAACCTTGTTCATATACAGATTTGCGTATATATTTTACAAATACGGAGTGTTATAGATAAATGAATCAATGGATACCTTGGTACAGATATAAATTTGTTTTGGCATTTCTTTGCTACCCCAGTCTGATTCTTTCTAATCTGAAAACCTCACACATAGTCTTATTAGTATGACCCGTATCACTGATTTTTGTTTTTCAAATTCCCCCTTCAGCGTTTATTAAATACGCCAGCGAAAATGGGATAGACTCCCTCGCTGTATGGCTCATGCCGACATTAGGCCGCCCCCGACATATATAATATATATATATATATATATATTAAATTTTTACTTGAAGGCACTTACAACGCATGTAATCCGCATAAAAATTCGATACTTTTTTCTTATAGAAAATGAACTTGACAAGTGTAATTCCAGCAAAGGATGGTTCGGTGTGTAGAATTACCGTCAGACTGTTTCGACTTTATCTAGTCTCATCAGCGGTATAATACTAACGATTTCCCTCCGACAGAAATCGAAACCGGGACTTCAGCAGACACATGAAACAACACTGAAACACTAGTGAAACACTTTTATCGCCTCGGCCACAGTAACACAGCTGACCATCCTAGCGAAATTAAGCTTGTCAAAGATAAAATAATATATAATATATATATTATATATTATATATATATATATATATATATATATATATATATATAATATATATTATATATATATATATACCAGAAGCATAACAATTTACAAACAATAACATATCTGATAAAGGCAACACTTGTGGAATGGCTTTGGGGGGAAAGTTTGAACTATTTGTAAAACATCGAAATTAGGATGCATCGTTTTATGCGAAGGAAAAGAAATCAACAAATAAATTATTAAATACATTTTTGTCTGTTGTTTTTAACATACTGTCTGCAGAAAGTTTTAAGTACACACACAAACACAAACGCACATACACACATACACAGACTGACAGACACACGCACACACACTCTCTCTCACACACACACACACACACACACACACACATAAAAAAGACAGATTTACATACGCAATCACACACAATGCTTGAGAGAAACAGAGAAAGAAAGAGACACACACACACAGACAGACAGACACACACACCACACACATAGAAACAGACTTATATCGCAGTCACACATATATTTTTAAAGTAACACATAGAGAGACAGAGAAGACACAACACACAAGACAGACAGAACACACACACACATAGAAACAGACATATATATATCGCAGTCACACATATATTTTAAAGTAACACATAGAGAGACAGAGAGAGAGAGACACACACACAGACAGACAGACACACACACACACACATAGAAACAGACATATATATATAATACGCGCGTCACACACATATTTTAAAGTAACACATAGAGGAGAGAGAGAGAGACAGACAGACAGAAAGACAGACAGACAGACACACACACACACAGACATATACATACGCAGTCACACACATATGTTTTGTATTTTAAGTAACACACACACACCACCACACACAGACAGAACAGACACACACACTACATAGAAACGACATATATATACGCAGTCACACATATATTTTAAAGTAAGCACATAGAGAGAGAGAAGAGAGAGAGAGAGAGAGAGAGAGAGAGCCACACACAGACAGACAGACACACACACACACACACACACATAGAAACAGACATATATATACGCAGTTACACACATATTTTAAAGTAACACATAGAGAGAGAGAGAGAGACAGGCAGAAAGACAGACAGACTATACATACGCAGTACACACACATATGTTTGTATTTTAAAGTAACACACACACACACACAGACAGACAGACAGACAGAGACTATCTTCTTATATACATCCTTTTTAAATTTTCCTATGTTTTCAACAGGTCAGATGTTACTTAATATCGGCGGGTGGTGTAATGGTTAATGCATTAGGAAATGGACACGGCGACCCGAGTTCGAATCCTGGACGAGGCTGTTTGCATTGTTAGAGAGGCTAATACCACTTAGGAACGGTATCCATCCAACTTCCTCTCTCTCTCGTCTCTCTCTCTCTCTCTCTCTCTCTCTCACAGCTATAGGTAAATAGTACAGACTAGGCTCTTTAACCCTTACCCATGTAACCAGTCTAGCAACAAGAAAACACCAAATTTAAACCTGTTAAACTTCACTTAAGAAATTGAATTTGTGGTCATCCTACTCGTGTGGAAGAGTTAGTAATTATATATGTGTATTTAAAGTTAACAGAGAGAGAGAGAGAGAGAGAGAAGAGAGAGAGAGAGAGATGAGAGGGGGGGAACAGATTATTATACTTATATTATTATTATTATTATTAATTATTACTATTAATTATTATTTTATTTTTACATGTGAACTTTTTGCACTAATCAGACAATCCAAATCGACTGAGATGAAATTAAAAATATAATCCTGATTTCTGTTGTTGCTTTCCACAGAATTTCTCATATCTTATGAGTGTCTTCACTTCAGCTAAATAACGAACCATTCAGTTATTATTATAAAGAAAGAAAGGGAAGAAAAGACATGCTACACAGAAAAATATAAAAAGAAAGAGAGGAAGAAATTAAGGGAAAAAGAGAGAGAGAGAGAGAGGAGAGAGAGAGAGAGAGAAAGAGAGGAGAGAGAGAGAGAGAGAGAGGAGAGAGAGAGGAGTAGAGAGAGAGATAACATCAATCTGTTTGTCAATCGAACATAATGAAAAGAAGGAAAGAAAGAAAAACAAAGTTAATGGGTGAGAGTTAAATCAAGATTATAATACTTTATAACATATGAACCCTACCAATAGCCTCTAAGTAAACATATCAAATATTGTAATAGTTAAATAGTTAAAATTATCATATGGTGTAATTCACAGGTCCTGCTAGTAAATAACATGATATAAATAAATAAATTAAAATGGAAACTTAAATGGAAAAGAATTGATAAATTGTATATTTTTTATGATCTAAAAGAACCTCCCGTCGTTTATCTTTTTTTTATTAAAGATTGGTCTTAATAGAAAGAATAGAGGAGAATGAAATCAAGACAAAGAACCACTTCAAGTGCCGCTTGGGAGTAGCCAAAGATGATGCCAAGTGAAATAAGAGTTGAATCAACAAGGCAAAGACACGTAGGCAACACCCCGGGGGAATGATCAATCGGGACTGAAACCGAAAAAAGTGGTCGGACTGACATAGCTCAGTTGGAGCGGAAGTTTCTCGGAATTGAGTCCAGTTGAAAGGTAGGGTTATAGCTATGGACTCAAACAAAAAGTTCAAAAGCCACGCCCCCCGAAAAAAAAAATGACTGCAGATGGAAATTATTGATTCTAAGGTAAGAATGCAAGATTTTTATATACCAATCATTCAAACCCAAGCTGCATTTACCGAAAAGATTGATAATAATAACATTCGAGAAACTTGTAAAATACGAGGATAAGTAAAAAAATAAGGCCGTTTTCTTTTATTTCATGTGTAGTTTAAAAAAATAACTAAAGGCCTAGATTAAGACCCTTAACGAGGCAAAGGGCAGAATCCGACGAGTAAGACTCAACTTACCAATTGACAATGCCCCTCTTCTGCATGATAATGCACTACCAAGCATTAGAACAAGGGAAGACAATAGCCTCATTCGGGTGGACAACTCATTCAGGTCTCCAGGATTCATCTGAGTATTCTCCAAATGCACCAACTACAATTGGTATCACTTTCACCCTCATGTTCCACAGCCTTTCAGTTCTCTGGCAAGGTCCGTATTTATCCAACTTTTCACACTTTTCATTTTCCTTCAACTTCCCCTGTGATTTGCTGGAACTGCAAAGTCCACCAGTTGACCCGTTCTCTTTTACTTTTTTTTAAATTAATCAACAATAGGTCTGTCTCCTGGCTGGATGGGGGTGATCCGTCTTGTATCTCAAAGTCCAGAGAATTTTATGCGTTTCATTCTCAAGAACAGATCCTGGTTTGCATATACCATTTTGGTTGTGTGTCAAAATTTAATTTTTTGCATATTCCCAGTGGATCACCTTCCCAACCAGTCGTGACTAGTTTGGTATTTCCCGTTGTGCTAGTTTTTCTACATCTAATAATACATTATTTACAGTCTCATCTCTGTCACCACACAGTCTACATTTACTAATTGTTGCGTCTTATCAATTTTTGCTTTGATATAATTTGTTTATGGCATTATCTTGTGCCGCAATTATCAGTGATTCAGTTTCTCTCTTGAGTTTCCTCTTCTTAACCATGTCCAAGTTTTTTTTTCTGCAGCCTCTCTCGATTTGTCGTTTGAAAGTGCTCAATCATAATGTTTTTCCTTTCCATCTTTGTTTCTCCTAGTTTTCGTTGTTTTTCTGTTTGTCCATAAATATAGTCTGCTGTTGGCTGCCATAAGTAATATCTCTTTGCTCTTTTTTTTTTTTGCGTATTATATATATTATTATTATTATTTAGGTGACCATATATCGTACTATTACAAACAATGTGGCCTTTAATCAGCGAAAAATTCGTTTGAACTACGTTTGTTGATTCTTTGAGAGTGTTAACTTTAGAATAGAAATCTCTCACGTAGTTCATAGACAAAACAAGATAGGATTTACATTCATGTACATTTCCTCTTCATCTTCTTGTTTGCATCTCATCAATAATGAAAATTAATGTGATAGAGAAAAACAAGAGTTGAGTGAGGGTGGGGTGTTTTTACCACAGTGATTATTTATTTGATTATTTATTTTTCTATTTGGCAAGAATAGTGTCTGTTGTTCTCTGCTATTCCTTATGGAAACTGAAGACTAGTTTGGTTTGGTTTGTTTTTATGGCATATCAACCTCAGCGGGTCATTTAATGCCGACAAATGTTTTTGAAATAAATTGATTCTAAATGAATACTCATTTTTTCAAAACAAAAACATCGAGATTCTATCATATTGTTTAATATTCCGATTAACTGAAGCATTTGACTCTTTTTTATTGCTAGTTTATATGTTTTTATTTTATGGCATATCAACCTCAGCGGGTCATTTAATGCCGGACAAAAGTTTTGAAATAAATTCATTCTTAATGAATATCATTTTTTTTATAAACATGTTTTCTATTTAACCCATAGATAGGACCCTAACAGGTACTACCACTCCGGGTCAGAGTAGACCGGAAGTAATGATAGAAGGCAGGTACTACATTCCATGACCTCCATAACTGGAACCTCATCATTTAACGTTCACTTCCCCAGGACAATCGAAGAACCAGCCCCCTTTCTAACACCCATATTATAAAAGTGGCCTGGGGATGCCATAAGTTGGCCAATAGCGTTGGGGAAATCCATAGAGGTGGCTAGAGTTGACGTGAGCACTGATTGATTGGAATTGGTCTCCTCCGACCGCTGTCAACCTAAGTAAGGGTCTATGGATGTTCATGTCATGTGACTGCTCATCGCCATGGTCCGTTCTATAGCATCCCGAGTCGCCAATCCTCCACAGCCAACAGGTGGAACCAATTTGGAGGGTCTACCCTTGGCAGAGGTGCAGTCGGTGTATCAAGCCCACAGCTGAGAGGGTTGTGAAAATTAGTCTATATTATATATACAGGTGTGATTCATAAAAAAAAAAAGAGTTTGCGTACTGGCCTAGTTGTTGGATCATTGGAGTCCACACCTATCGTCAAGCTCCCACTTTACCAGATTACCCAGTTTGCGTTACTACTGTTGCAGTGAGTTGGTGGGCGACCCGTATCAAAACCAGGAACCTTGCGAAATACATAACCGGGTCTTAATTCCTATTAGTAAACCTGGGCTATACCGGCCCCGGTCAAACAATGAATAAGGTAAATGTTCCCTAAGCTATACCAGGTAGATTGTTGTCTTTTTTAGTGATGATGGAGCGCCAGTCTACTGTCAGTTTCCACTTTTACCGTACAGATTAAGAATTACCCAATTTGTGCTAACTCAGTCGCTTTTCTGGCGGTGACCGTATCGAAGCTAGATCTTGCGAATAACGGTAACCGGTTGCTTTGCTCTGCCGACTGAAGGTAAAAACGTCCCCGTCAATCAATCAATAAGGTAATTTTCTATGTATGCTTATTGCAGACTTATCAATTTTTTAATTTCAAAGAATATTACTTTTCTACATTAAAAAAATCAAAGGCAAATTAACTGAAATTTTTTAGCTTATAGATATAAGTTTATATTTGTAAAATATTTTTGTCAGATTAAAAAAGATTGGAGTAAGATTTTTATCAGGGCGGGTTTATTTCCGTAAAGTCGACAAAAAATTCAAAATAGAACAGGGGGACAGGAGACACCCCACAAGTAACATATTCAATTGATTTTCACGCATACATATACTACAACAACATCATAAATGCATACACCGCACACACTGCTACATAACACACACATATATTTATATATATAAGTAAAGTAAGTCGAAGGGGGCGGCCTAAATCCGGTATCAGGCCAGTCAGCGAGGGAGTCTATACCCTTTTCATAGCGCTAGCCAAGGGGATTTGTTTTTTTAGGCATCTGAGGTGGAGTCACACCTACGATCAAGCTCCTTCTTTAACCGGCACAGATCCCTGTGCTAGGTCATTACCTGAGTTGGCGAGGACCGGTATCGAACTAGGAACCTTGTGGTTTCTAGCCGAACGCTCTAACCGAATATATATATATATATTATATATATCAGAGTAAGAGACAGATTCTGCCCGATGAGGCTACTCAGCGAAACTATTTGTAGGTATACTCTGACGCATTAAATTAACATGACTATTTGCTTCTACTTTTTCGGTTGGATTCTCTGGTTCTCATCTTTCTTCTTTTTTCATGAAATTGAATTTCTTTCGTACATTTTAATAAACATACATTATTTGCCATTTTTTTACTATAGGGGGGGGGAAGGGGATTAAATATTATATAAATTATAATTATATATATATAAATGATGGAGTGAATCCAAACGGTTATGTTGGAAAAGAAAATAAAGGAAAAGAAAGTGTAGATGGAGAAATAGGATATTTTATAATTTAACTTACACTGTTTGGTCAGGAGTTTAATGCCATGTGTACATATTTCATCTATGATTATTTTTATAATAACAAAATGAAATGAAATAATGATAATAGAAAAATGTAGAATGTTGCGCACACAAAGAAGTATCGACCTTCCTCAAGTAATCCCTTTTTGGGGAAATAAATTTGTTGGAAACAGGGCAGAATTTTTGAAAAATGTTAGAAAAAATAACTTCTTAAAAATCAAGTGAAAGAGAGTGTTCAAGCAACGCGGTCAAGAAAATATATATTATATATTATATATAATTGTGTGTCGTGGTGTGTGTGTGTGTATATGTATATATATACTATATTATATATATTATAATATGAAGTATGCAATCTATAAGTTTACAAACTACATGAGAACACAGTATGGATGTACAGTGAGATTTTGATGATCCCAAATAATATCATCCCTTACTATGAGTCAAAACTGGATTATTTAACAAACACACAGCACACACAAAACATATTAGTATATATAATATATATATAATATAATATATAGCTAAGGGGGGGAATGAACAAAAAGTATCAAGACAAGCAGGAATATTTCTTATATGTTGTTTATTCTCCAACTAGTTTCCGACCTTAGGTCATCGTCCAAGAGAAAAAATTTCTTATTTGAAGAAATTGTTTTATAGATTTTTTTAAAGGGAGCATTATAGAAGAACTATAAAAATTAAGTGTTTTTGAGGGTTTGACATGCTATTAAAATCCGAGTAGACGAGTGTGTTAGTAGTAGCATGTCCAATTGTTCCGTGAAGAACCCCCCCTCTCCTCTCTATATATATATATATATATATATATGTGTGTGTGTGTGTGTGTGAGTGTGTGTGTCTGTGTTTATGCGAGTGTGTCGTAGGGGTTTAAGTATATACATGCAAATATATAAAAATACGCATATGTTCTCTGAATATCAAGTAAATTATTGGTGAGTAATTTTATCACACCTAGATTATGTAGAATCTTTTCGAATGTGTAGACAAAAATAACCGGAAAATAGTATTGCGAAATAATGAACAGAAATCTGCTGTGAAAGTTATCAGAACATTGCAATAAAATGGCGGGAACCCCATGGAATGACCACAGACCGAAATTGGACAGATAAAATGGACACCAAGTGTCTGGAACATTAAAAAATGGCGTCACAATCCTACTAGTTTATCTGATGAGGTGTCTTTTGCCAATCATTTCATAGCGAGTCGATACAAAGCGACCAACAACTGATTGACGGTCATGTCAGATCTGTCATTTTTCTCGAGACGCAATTAGTTAACCCTCGATCTACTCATTTTCCGAAAATGATATTCTATAAATATTTGGAATATTAATTAAAATTTACATATCCCCCCCCCATATAACCAACACCAACACAAACACAATACGTTATATTTTTACATACAACGCTTTTAGTTGATAAGATACCGAAGTAATAGGTTTTATTTGACCATAGATTAATAATGAAATTTAGTTTTTCATTTAATCAGTAACTATGCCTCGAAATTGCTATCCTAAAGTTGCAACAAACGCTACTAATGAATTTGTACTTAATTCTTCAGTAGTGTCCACTATATGTTACACGTTTAATTTTGATCATTTGTAAGATGAGAGGTAAGTGGCCATACAGCTGCTGTTTTGTAGGGTATTACTTCCTGAATGTGTTTAAAATAACATGGCGAAAATCTATTTGTCTGAGTTTTTGAGATGAGGGTTGATAATTTGGATTATTCCGACTATTGTCCCCATCTTTATTGTTATATACACAACGTTTCGGTCGATGTGACCTCCTGCCCTCTTCAGGTGTTTCGAAGTTCCGTGAAAGATCCCGAGTTCGACAAGAAGGTTCCCGAATTTGAAGAGAAGGATCCCGAGCTCTAGAAGTCTCCTGAGTTCGACAAGAAACAACTGAAGAGGACCGGAGGGCACATCGGCTGAAACGTCATGTATATAACAATAAAGATGAGGACAATAGTCCGAATAATTATAATAATACAAACACTCAGCATCCTTGTGTAGTTTATTTCTAGATTTTTCTGCAGGCATTTCCTACTGCTAAGTAGAATTCCTGTTGCATTTTATTAGAAAGCTCAGATTTTTCTGCAGGCATTTCCTAAGAGTCAAAGTGGTGCAACTATACAGTAGCACTAACACGGCTACTGCTAAGTAGAATTCCTGTTGCATTTTATTAGAAAGATCAAATTTTTCTGCAGGCATTTCCTAAGAGTCAAAGTGGTGCAACTATACTGTAGTACTGACACGGCTACAGCTAAGTAGAATTCCTATTGCATTTTATTAGAAAGATCAAATTTTTCTGCAGGCATTTCCTAAGAGTCAAAGTGGTGCAACTATACTGTAGTACTGACACGGCTACAGCTAAGTAGAATTCCTGTTGCGTTTTATTAGAGAGATCAGATTTTTCTGCAGGCATTTCCTAAGAGTCGAAGTGGTGCAACTATACAGTAGCACTAACACAGCTACTGCTAAGTAGAATTCCTGTTGCATTTTATTAGAAAGCTCAGATTTTTTTGCAGGCATTTCCTAAGAGTCAAAGTGGTGCAACTATACAGTAGCACTAACACTGCTACTGCTAAGTAGAATTCCTGTTGCATTTTATTAGAAAGATCAAATTTTTCTGCAGGCATTTCCTAAGAGTCAAAGTGGTGCAACTATACAGTAGTACTGACACGGCTACAGCTAAGTAGAATTCCTATTGCATTTTATTAGAAAGATCAAATTTTTCTGCAGGCATTTCCTAAGAGTCAAAGTGGTGCAACTATACAGTAGCACTAACACGGCTACAGCTAAGTAGAATTCCTGTTGCGTTTTATTAGAGAGATCAGATTTTTCTGCAGGCATTTCCTAAGAGTCGAAGTGGTGCAACTATACAGTAGCACTAACACAGCTACTGCTAAGTAGAATTCCTGTTGCATTTTATTAGAAAGCTCAGATTTTTTTGCAGGCATTTCCTAAGAGTCAAAGTGGTGCAACTATACAGTAGCACTAACACGGCTACTGCTAAGTAGAATTCCTGTTGCATTTTATTAGAAAGATCAAATTTTTCTGCAGGCATTTCCTAAGAGTCAAAGTGGTGCAACTATACTGTAATACTAACACGGCTACAGCTAAGTAGAATTCCTGTTGCATTTTATTAGAGAGATCAGATTTTCCTGCAGGCATTTCTTAAGAGTCGAAGTGGTGCAACTATACAGTAGCACTAACACGGCTACAGCTAAGTAGAATTCCTGTTGCATTTTATTAGAGAGATCAGATTTCCATATGGTCAATAATCTGTCATCAGCAATCAAAATAGTGCAACTATACAGTAGTATTGACACGGCTACAGCTTGGAAGATTCTATCAATAACAGTCCAAATGATTCCACTATGCAGTAGTATTGATATGGTTACAGCTGGGTAAAATTCCTGTTTTATTTTATCAGTGAGATCAACTTTTCATAGTGTCGTTAATCTATCAATCACAGTCTAAATGGTGCCACTATACAATAGTACTTATATGGTTACAGCTTGGAAAATTTACTGTTTTATTTTATCAGTGAGATCAACTTTTCATAGTGTCGTTAATCTATCAATCACAGTCTAAATGGTGCCACTATACAATAGTACTTATATGGTTACAGCTTGGAAAATTTACTGTTTATTTTATCAGTGAGATCAACTTTTCATAGTGTCGTTAATCTATCAATCACAGTCTAAATGGTGCACTATACAATAGTACTTATATGGTTACAGCTTGGAAAATTTACTGTTTATTTTATCAGTGAGATCAACTTTTCATAGTGTCGTTAATCTATCAATCACAGTCTAAATGGTGCCACTATACAATAGTACTTATATGGTTACAGCTTGGAAAATTTACTGTTTTATTTTATCAGTGAGTTCAAATTTACATATTGTTGTTAGTCTGTCAGTAGCAGTCCTACAGTAGTACCGACATGGTTACAGCTAGGAAAAACATTGTTTTATTTGCTCAGAGAGAGGAAGTTTTCATATGGTCGTTGATCTATCAATAGCATTCTAAATGGTGCCACTATACAATAGTACTGACATGGTTATAGCTTGGAAAATTACTATTTTATTTTCTCAGGGAGATCACATTTTTATAGTGTCGTTAATCTATCAATAGCAGTCGAAATGGTGCCACTATACCGTAGTATTGACATGGTGACAGGTTGGAAAAATTCCTGTGTTATTTTTGTGAGATGGAAAGATACACAGATGAGTGTTGAGCTTAATACATTTATTAAGCACCAGCATCCGGTGCTAAACGGATACATACAAACACAGTATAAATAACTACAAATAATTAACAAAAAAAAAAAAAACTCACACTAAAAGAGGAGGGACAATTCGGTATTGCCAACGCATCAAAGTCAATGTGAATATTATTCAGCTAGTTAATCTACTTTAATCGTAGGATATTTTATGGCTATGAGCCAGTCTCTCCGGTAGAGTGCTGAAGGGGTGTTAGCTACTGTACAACAATTTCAGAGGGATTCCTTATAACCAGTATTTAAGGAAGCGCGTGGTGTAATGGTTAAAGTCATGGGAAATGGACTCGTCGACCCGAGTTCAAATCCTGGATGTAGCAATTATTTCACTTAGTGCTAATACCATTGGCAAAAGGTATGAATCCTACTCTCCCGCCTCGCTATGGGTAAATAGTAGGGCAGACTGGGCTCTTTAACCTTGGTTAGGCAACCGGTCTAGGAGAAGGAAAACTCTGAATTCAAACCTGTTAAACTGCGCTTAAGAATTTGGCCTTGTGCCGCATCCTGCTCGTGCGGAGGTATTGGTAAATATATATAACCAGTATTCTGTCAGTAACATTCCCTAATTTGCCTATGCGTAGGCTGACATCACATTCAGTAGATGAGATATTGCTGACGTGACTTCCTTTGAGAATAGTGGCGACAAGAAACTATCGAGATCAGGATTCTCGATTATCTTCGACTCATTCAAAGCTGTCCACGTATCAAATTAAACATTTAAAAATGTCAGAAGCGACTGACGACTGACAGTAAGCGTTGGTTCTAACAACCTCTTCAACGCAAACAAACCTGCAGCCTGAAAAGGGAAGTACAGTATTTGCCTTTAAGACGATTAGCAGTGCGTAAGTAAAGACAACAAATTGAACCCCCTCCGCCTATTGCGTTGGACATTATAAGACAGTTTCAATTCCCCGCTTGAATCACAGGGTCCTTCCTCTCAGGAGCGGGCAAATAAGAAAACGGGAAGGACAGAACAAAACCAAATGGCGATGCAACCAATATAGTTCTGAAGGGGTTAATAATTGCAGATTGAAGCCGTCCTCTTTGAAAAGGTAACACTCAAGTAAATAATATTTGCCTAAGTGTCATTTTTCTTCCAACAGAGAAATGGCGATTCCTGACATTTTTACACTGTCTTTTATTTCGGTTGGAAGAGATAGCAAATACACAGGCACGGACCTACAAGATGGCGAATAGAGAAGGATAACAACGGTCTAGTAACATTTTCCCCTTTTCAATTTATTTCTTACAAGAGCAGATAAAGTTCACATGACAAATAAATATTATGATCAGAACGAGTTGCGATAAAAAGCAGGTAAAATTAAAAGGAAGAAAAAGTAATACAATTAAGGAAAAGTTGACGGAGCGGCCTATTGTCAGTATCAGCCGGACAGCGAGGGAGTATATCCTCTTTTCTATAGAAAGCAGGACTACTATTTTATATAGAAAGCAGGACTACTATTTACTCATCTATGGGTTAAATAGAAGAAAATGAGTTAACAAAAATGTATCTAAATAATATTTCAGTAACCATCAATAATGAATAAGACATAAAATAACCTAACATTGGGAAGACAATACTCTTTATCCTTGGTTAAGTAACGAGCCTAAAAGAAGGAAAAGCCTGAATTCACACTCCGCTTTAAAAAAATTACATTGTGTCACACCCTACACGTACGGAGGTATTTGTAAATACATGCACACAGAATTATATGCTTTAGAGTGGGCCTAGAAGTAATTGTAATGAAGGGATATTTCACGCTCACCAGGGAGCTGAAGATCTGGTATCCTATAACTGGATGCAGTTTCATGTCATACTGAGGAAATCATATTTTGGGCGGGTCTGCAAGTGGTAGAGTAGGCGTATTCTAAGCTCCACTGACAGGGTTCACAATTTGATAGGAACATTTAATTGAAGAGATTAAAATTTTCGCAAATAACTATTATTGCTGTTATTATTAAACAGGAATGTTGTAAGTTGTATCATTCCATGGTGTCGCGCTACTGTGAACTGGTATTAGACTAAAGTAAACATTGTAACTAGCCAGAAGGCAATTAAACCAACAGATCAGTGCCGAGCGTGAAATGATATCTAGAGAAATTAATACTGAATAAATAATAGATTTTTTTTTTTGTGAGAAAAATCAAGAAAGGAATCTTGCCAAGACCAGCCAAATACCAAATATCTTTGAGGAATGTATGCATCAAATTATATCCCCTTCAGATATGGATACATAGTTGGGCAGACAAGGCTCTTTATCCTTGGTTAAGCAACCATCCTAAGAAAAGGAAAAGCCTGAATTCAAACACCGCTTTAAAAAATTACATTGTGTCACATCCTACACGTACGGAGGTGTTTGTAAATAGATCCACACATAACTATATGCTTTAGAGTGGGCCTAGACGTAATTGTAATGAAGGGATACTTCACGCTCACCAGGGAGCTGAAGATCTGGTACCCTATCACTGGATGCAGTTTCATGTCATACCGAGGAAATCACATTTTGGGAGGGTCTGCAAGTGGTAGAGTAGGCGTATTCTAAGCTCCCCTGACAGGGTTCACAATTTGATAGGAACATTTAATTGAAGAGATTAACATTTTCGCAAATAACTATTATTGCTGTTATTATTAAACAGGAATGTTGTAAGTTGTATCATTCCATGGTGTCGCGCTACTGTGAATGTACAATGCTGTAAAATCCAACTAACCAACCAATTAGGAGCTGATGAGATTGGTATTCGAGTTTTTTAAACTCTACAGAAAATGAAAGACATTGCAAAATAAAGGATTGGGGAATAGATCTTCGAGATAAGAAAAAGAGGAATTGTCAGAAAAGGAAACAAAGATGAATGTCAGGAAGGACTATTAGAAAATAATAATAATAATAGTTTACAAAGAAATTGAGGCAAGCACAAAAATAGCTGTTTGAACCTAATTTGGGGGTGCTGAATTCAGATTTGAAATCCGTTTTTACTCATCACCTCTAGGTTTTAAAAATATGCACATATTACATTTTGTACACATACTGTACATAAAGGCGTATATGCATTCAGGGTTAATTTCTAATATTGTGTGACTTATGTCTTCTTTTTTAGTTATTATGCAATAAATGTAAGTGATAGCATTATATATATCTAGCTATATATCAAGACGTATTTTGGCAGTTAAGCATAGCCAACACGTCCCAATCAACAGCCAGTAGTGCACTGGCAGTCAGCAGAACATCTAAAAAACACATTTCTAACTGTCTGCGGTAATATGAATTGTATACATCGTGTCATCCAAGTATATTTGTTCCGTCAATGTTCTTTATCTATCCTGTTTTATCTGTAATAAGCTGCTGCAACTGTTGAAATAAGCACGTATATAGTCTGTATATACTAAAATTAGACTATTTAAAAGACAGAAAACTCAAGGTGATAGAGCAAAACTGTTTATAAATTTGAATTCAGCTCACCCAATGTGTAAAAAGAACACCTATTCACATTCTTGCCTCATGAATGTCAGGAAGGATTATTAGAAAATAATAATAGTAATACTTGCTTAAGGCGAAGATAAAAGGGAAGTAAAGTAAAATGAATAGAAATAGAAAATAAAATATAATGAATAATAAATTCTAATTCGTCTATTAATATATACTCCCGCCAGAGGGCGCCTCTCCACACCAAGGTCAGTCTGGTCACTAGCTCGAGAATTTCAGAGTTTTACGTCACCAAATTGTCTGTAGATTTATAATATATTAAGGATTTGAAGGCAATTACAATGCTTATAAAAAATAAAAACAAAAAGATGTTATTTTTGTCTTATCGATTTCAAAGCTGAACATTATCTTCAGAGATGAATATCAGAAATGTACATGCTTAAGTCTTTTTTTGTGTGGTTATATTTTTTTTTGTATATTTTTTTTCCTCTTCTTTTTTTCTTTCTCCTCCTTTCTTTTTTCAAGACAAAAATAACATATTTTTGTTTTTCTTTTTTATACGCATTGTAATTGCCTTCAAATCATTAATATATTATAACATACTTAACAATGCTTCAAGACAATAACCAATTACTTTTGTCTGTAAATTTGTTTTTTTCTTATTTAAGATATTTTAAGTCATCCTACCCTTTCAGGTAAACAAATGACTAGAAATAAGGTTGACATTTTTTAGAAACTTCTGGTGTCATTCTGTCTTGGAATCACTTATTTTGTTACGTGGAATACATTGCCACAAAATAGAATTGAATACTTAGTTAACCCTTTCCTCAAACTATTTTGACAGACGTATTTCTTCTTAGATGTGATGTTCACACATCTAAAGCAATAGCAAAGTATATAGACGAAAGAAAAAAGCACCTAGCTAACCTTGCACCTTTTTTGTAACAACTTATGTTGAAAGACAATAACTTATCTTTTCTACTTCTGTCTGCGTTCCGTTCATAGACACATACATGCACATACTCATACACAGACACACACACACACACACATATATATATAAAGTAAAAGTCGTCGGGACAGCCTAATATCGGTATCAGCCAATCAGCGAGGGAGTCTATCCGATTTTCACTAGCGCTAGACCAAGGAGATTATTTTGGCGTCTGAGGTGGAGCGCCACACCTACCATCAGCTCCGTACTTTACCGCACAGATCCCTGTGCTACTCATACGCTGAGTTGGCGAGGACGAGTTTCGAACTTGGAACCTTGTGGTTTCTAGCCGAACGCTCTACCGACTGAGCTATGTATAGATACCCTTATAAACATCGGGTATATGATAGAGAGAGAGAGATCATCTCGGGTGAGAGAGAGAGAGAGAGAGAGAGAGAGAGAGAGAGAGAGAGAGAGAGAGAAAGACAGACAGACAGACAGACAGACAGACAGAGACTTAGATTGGAGCGGAGAGGAGATGCTCTTACTTTATAACTTCTCCTGGTGATTCTCTGCTTGTTAAATTATTCTTCTATTTACTGGTTCTTCTTCGGTCGCCATTTTCTTGTCTAGTTGACTGGTTTCTCTTCTTACTTCTTTGGGCTAGTTTGGCCTAAGCTGGTCATTGTCTTTATTTAATAAACACAACAAGACCGGTGTTTGCTTGATCAAGCTTTTATTAGCCCATACTTAATTCAATGCGGGAGAACGACCTAAGAGCACATCTAAGCTCTTTGAAAGCTAGCTCGAATCTAAGACTCTGAAACTAAACATCACGTGTCTGTCATGGCGCGTAAAATCATACGCCTCTAAGGGTCAAGGTTTGCCAACAGTCCTGCTAGTTTTCTATGGACTCCCTGATTCTAAATCGACAGACTTAAATTTTTTGCTACAGGGCTGTTCACAATTCATGAACTCTCATGAATGGTAATAATGGTTCATTAACTCCTTATGGGTTATTCAATGTCGAAATTTGATTAACTTGTAAATGTTTGGCCGAATGATTAACAATAACGTCAAATGTATTTGCAAAGTCGGCAACAAAAAACTATATTTTCAATGTTCCATTGTAATCCTTTTTTGATGGTTTTTTTTATTTGATTAATAATAATCATTTGTTTGCACACAGTTATATGGTATCAAGTATTTCTATACAACACCAATAATCTCCAAGCATTTAACTAATTTTAAGTAAGTAATTATAATACAACTTGAAGTAATTTTTTTATACAAATAATTTGTATACAGTTATTTGGTATCATAGTATGGGATTGGAAAAGATCCTGGCAGAATTGCAAATTAAAGGGACAATCGTCATCATTTAGACAATAGGATGGTTACGATCGGCTAGAAAACTCTGAAGCATCCTGATGACCTAAGGAAAATTGCTGTCACTCAGACTCTAGAGAACCCACGGGATAATGCTGATGGGAAATACATACTAGTAGTAAAATAATAATAATAATAATAATAATAATAATAATTCTCTGGGACTTCGAGATAAAGACGGATCACCCAATCCCAGCCAGGAGACCAGACCTAGTGTTGATTAACAAAAAAAAGAGAACGTGTCAACTGGTGGACTTTGCGGGCCCAGCAGATCACAGGGCGAAGTAGAAGGAACAGGAAAAGATGGATAAGTACCTGGACCTTGCCAGAGAACAGAAAAATCTGTGGAACATGAGGGTGAAAGTGATACTAATTGTAGTTGGTGCACTTGGAACGGTCCCAATAAACTTGGAAAAAAGACTGGAGGACCTGAAAATCAGAGGAAGAATTGATACCATCCAACTACTGCACTACTGCAATCGGCTAGAATACTGAGAAGAGTCCTGGAGACATGAGGAGACTTGTCACCCAGCCTCCAATGAAATATCATCAGCTAACGCTGATGTGAAAAACTCAAAAAGAGTGATAATAATAATAATAATAATAATAATAATAATAATAATAATAATAATAATAATAATAAGTGAACGAGAGCCAAATGATAGACATACACTTGGAATTTTCTAGACAACTGAAAAGTGGTTGAACATGAAGGGACAAGTCGTCCCAAATTGATGCTCTTTGAACAGTCGCCAAGGGTTTGGAAAAAAGTCTGGATGAGTTGGAAATCAGAGGAAGAATGGAGACTATTCAAGCAACAGCATTGTTAAAATTGGCTTGAATATTCACAAGAATCTTGGAGACATGAGGAGACTTGCTGTCATGCAGTTTTCGGTGAACCACCAACTTAGGCTGGTGAGTAAAACTTTCAGTTGGTTCACTTGGAACGGTCCCAAAAAGCTTTGAAAAAATACTGGAAATCAGAGGAAAAATTGAGACCATCCAAACTACTGCATTGCTGAAATTGGCTAGAGTACTCAGAAGAGTCCTGAGGAGTCTTGTTGTGACTCAGACTCCAGTGAACGACCATCAGCTAACGCTGGTGTAAAAAAAAACTCGGAATAATAATGTTCTCAATTCTTCCAACTGGAAATCAGCGGAAGAACTGAGACAATCCAGTCAACAGCATTGTTGAAATTAGCTGGAATACTCAGAAGAGTCCTGGAGACCTGATGAGACTTGCTGTCACTCAAACTCCAGTGGAAGACAACTAGTTAACGCTGTTGTGAAAAACTAACAGTAAAGAATTTTTGAACCGGATGAAAATTTTTAAAACAATTGGAACCGATGAAAATTTTTTAAAAAGACAATTGGAACCGATGAAAATTTTTAAAAAGACAATTGGAACCGATGAAAATTTTTTAAAAAGACAATTGGAACCGATGAAAATTTTTGAAAAGACCCGATGAAAATTTTTGAAAAGACAATTGGAACCGATGAAAATTTTTAAAAAGACAATTGGAACCGATGAAAAAATTTTTGAAAAAACAAATTGGAACCGATGAAAATTTTTGAAAAGACAATTGGAACCGATGAAAATTTTTTGAAAAGACAATTGGAACCGATGAAAAATTTTTTAAAAAGGACAATTGGAACCGATGAAAAATTTTTGAAAAGACAAGAAAGACAATTGGAACCGATGAAAATTTTTGAAAAGACAATTGGAACCGATGAAAATTTTTGAAAAAGACACTCAGAATCGATAAAAATTTTTAAAAAAGACAAATTGGAATCGATTAATGATTTTAAAAAGACACTCAGAATCGATAAAAAATTTTAAAAAGACAATTGGAATCGATTAATGATTTTAAAAAGACACTCAGAATCGATGAAAATTTTTAAAAAGACAATTGGAATCAATGAACAATTTTAAAAAGTCACTCAGAATCAATGAAAATTTTTAAAAAGACAATTGGAATCAATGAACAATTTTAAAAAGACAATTGGAATCGTTCAAAATTTTTAAAAAGACAATTGGAATCAATGAAAATTTTAAAAAAGACCTTAGCTGGTTAAATACTTAAACAAATGATTTCTTATAGAGGTGGTGTATGTGTAATGCTAGAAAGCTTTTGGGATGAAGTTGATTAGTGATTAAATTAAGAAACCACACAAGAGCCATATCAAGGGTTGAGATAGCCAATCCATCTACTAGTTGAGAGATGTAAATGACATACCATTCAACCCATTAACACAAATGAAAATGACACAAGTTGATTTGAATCCAAATTTTCTCTATAGATAACGAAATTAATTTGATTATGTTTATATTAAATTGGGAGATTTTATCAAATCTACTTTACATGTAATTCTAATCAAATGAGGAGATTATTTCAATTTTCTTTGATGGTATTAATGTGTTTATAAAAGATTTTCAGAGTTTGCCTTGGTAGAAGTGAGATTAAATTAAGTACGACTATCACATGTATTTATAATCTTGTAATATCAGTAAGGTGTTAAGGATTTTAAGTAGTTCATTCTTGGGCGTATTTAATATCTTATTATAATGGAAGGTTCCGTAGCTGTCTGTCTGTACCCATACTCTCAGCAATTGTCGAAGTTTATCAATGAGAAATTTAATATATACTCAAAATCATAATAGTACATAGAATTTGTGTTATTTATTAAGGTGTCTATATGAATAAGAGGTAGATTTGCCTCAACAGACCATATTATTAATGCGTTTAAAATTCTGCAATGTGTCGCTTATATATCACTAAAAAATAGAAGGTGTTCATAATATATGGTGTGGTTTAATTTGCATACTGTTTTTTAACAATCGGGTTTTAATAGATAATTACTTGATGTTATGGATCTATATATTACTCGCCCCGTCAGCTGGGGCGTTTAGAATGCCACGACTGCACCTTCTGCAGAGGGGTAAGACTCCCCCAATGGGACCGCCTGTTCCGTGGGTGGTGACCCGTGATGCTTAAGGAGTTAGAAACCCAGGTGGTTGAGCCAGTGTCCATGACTTGTAATACTGACTTTGGCCTCTTGGGCTAGACGGGTGGTCAATTGGCTGGTCACGTCAAGCCCTAGCACCTATATGATTTTCCCAAACCTATTGGCCTAATGGCAATCCCCAACCCTTTTTATCATATGAATGCTAGAAATTGATGGCTGAGAGTCTACCATGTCCTGGGAATGACGTTAAACTCTATCTGATGATAAGGTTCCAGTTTTGGAGGCCTGGGGAATGTGGAGCACCCCTTTTATTACCATTGGTCCCTGGTCCACTCTTACCCGGAGTGGTGATACCTGTTAGGAATCCCATCTATGGGTTAAATAGAAAACATGAATTTATAAACAAATTTGATTATCCATTAAGAAATGGCTTTATTTCAAGACTTTGTAGGCATTAAATAAACCCACTGAGGTTGATTGCCGTAAAACAAAACAAACCAAACCAATCTAATATTATTGTTTTATTCTCCAGCGGTATTAAATCAATCCTATTAATGATTTTTTTTTATATAGGAAACCAATTAAAATTAGTTGTAATTTTATATGTGTTCTTATTTAATTTTCGTTAATCATATTAATTCAATATTCAAGAATTCAATATTCAAGACTCTGCGCTGAAAGAGCGCATATTCTTGCTAGTCGTTCATCATGTTAGTTTGCTTGATTATTGACTCGTGCCACCCTTTCGCCCTGTCGGCTGGACTGTAGTATATATAACCGACTGCACATCTGCAGAGTGGTAAGACTCCGTGTTGAGCTACCTGTTGAAAAAGGATGACGACTCGTGATGCTTAAGGATGGAACCCTGGGACTGAGCAGTTCATGGCATGCAACACTCTACTTTGGCCCTGTATACTAGATGGAGTCAGATAGTGCCTCTCCGATTATTCGGCTTGGTCATGTCAATCTCTAGCACCTATATGATTGTACCAACCCTATTGTTCTAATTCGGAAAAACCCGACTCTTTTTATCATATAAATGCTAGAAGGCTGTGGCTGAAGGACTTAGTGCCCGGAGTATGACGTTAAAATCTATCTGATGGTGAAATCCCAGTTCTGGAGCTCTGGGGAATGTGGAGTAACGCTTCATTGCCATTAACGTCTAGGTCACCCGGACCCGAATTGGTAAGTACTGTTAGGTTCCCATCCATGGTGTTTAAATAGAAAAATGTGTTTAAAAATGTGATTAAAAAATTGAGTTATAAAAATGTTATTTAAAAAAAATAGAGTTTAAAAAACATTGGGTACCCATCAAGAATGATACAAAAATGCCCAAACAAGGGTTGACAGCCGTAAAATCCAACCAAACAACCAAAGAATGAATGAAACAAATAAAAATAACCCAACAAGGGTTGACATGCCGTAAAATCCAGCCAGCCACAACCAACCTGGCACAATTTAAAAGCATTAGAAAAGGTGCAACATTAACTTGTTTCGCGTGTTTCGTATAGACATCTAAAAGTGTTGCACATTAAACTAGGCTTGCACATTAAACGAGCTTGACAAAAAAATTTTCTCCAATACATTCGTCCCTCTTTCTCTCTCTTTCTCTTGTCTCTCACTCCAAGTTCGTCCTGTTTCTTTATGTTCGCAATAACGTCTCACATTCGCGCTTAGCGTACTGAATCTCTTTCCTTATTCCTTTTATACATGTCCTCACCCACAACCTCCCCATTATCGGTCTGACACACACACACCAACACACACACACCACACATATACATATATATATATTATCTTTGAAAGGAAGAAAAACTCAACACCGTTATTCCATACATAAATTTATTTCGACCAAAGTTGGGGCCTTTATAATCTAAAGTTGATTATAAAGCTCCCCAAAATTCTGTCTATATTTTCCATCTGATGAGACGGAATTTTGGGGAGCTTTATTAAATCAACTTAGATTTATAAAGGCCCCAATTTTGCGTCGAAATATAATTTATCATGAATAACGGTGTTGAGTTTTCCTTCCTTTCAAAGATAAATATATGCTCTGTATATAATCTAAAAAGTTTATTATACATTGAGCTCTTTTTAGTGATTAAGATTCACTGTCATAGAATATAATAGATGTGTGTCTTTGAAATTCACATATAAGAGATACTCTACGAAGTTTTTGGAATACCTCTCATACATATATAATATATATTATATATATTATATATATATTATATGATGATTACAGATCCAGTGAGAGAAAGGTAAGTATTTTACAATAAAGAGGTCCGCAAAATGGTTTGAATTTTTGTTGTATTGTCCTCACCCGAAGATGGAACTTCCTGGCTGAGGGACAAGGAGAAAGAGAAAAATGCGTAGGCGTATCGTCAATAAAAGAGCGGAAGAGGGTTAAACAGTCAGCGGTCAGTAGGACAGTCAGGAGAGAGACGGCGGAAGACGCCGGTCACGCAACCGCCACGGCTAAAGGCGGTGAGACGACCAGCCCACCCTCTCTTCCTCACATCCCAGCAGCAGTAGGAGTAGTCATTGGTCAAGCCTTGGGCAGTTCCTATGTCAACACTCGCCACCCACCACGTATAGCCGAGAATAAATAAAGTCATAAATACCTTATATATACCATGGTGTTGCAGATTTCATTAAGCAACCACACATATATCGTATAGGGGTTAGAAGATACCCGCAGTATACCAGAAACATATACGATTCAGCGTGAGTTTGTTGAGAAGCGCGCGATATTAATATATATACGATTTAGTGTCGAAAAAGAAGAAGGCTTTGCAACATACATCTGATTTGTACCGTGGCAACCCCTCTATGCAACATTTGTTTTTAATTTTGTTTTTTGAGTTTATTTAATTCGACACGTTGTAACTAAGATCGGTTATTGGCACTTTAATTTTACTATGGAACCATTGACTCTTAATATAATACCTAACCTAGAATCTACGTTTGTAAGTCCATTTTCCGTCTACTGTAGTCAATTTGGTCAATTGGCGATTTCTCTCTTTTGATAAATTATTTCTCATATGGAGTGAGCAGAAAAGTAAATGATTAGTTCGTTGTTTTGAAATAATTTGCTATAATCAGATTTTTTTTTTTAAATGTTTGGTATGATTAAATGGTTCAAAGCATCAAAGATGCTGTGCTGTTTTTAAAATATTTCGTTGAGAGTAACATTTTTTTTATCTTTCTGAGGACGGCCATTAACGGCTGGCTATTGTCACCCGGCCAGATTCGCTTTCTTTTTTTTCTTTTTTATGTTTTAAGTTGAAAAGATAAAGAACTAAATATGTTACAATGGAAGATTAGATAATTTTTTTTTGCTGATTTTTTTAATTGGATATTTTTTTCTTCTCTCTTCCTGTCGTTTTTTCCTAAATGAAAAAAAAAAAAACGGTTTTCTTTTTTCTTAATGGAAATTGACAGAAGACCAGCTTTTTCACTATCATAGTTTTTAACCTGAGGTTCATTTTAAGTATCCTAAAAAATTACTCGCAAAAAACAGAGGACGAAAATTGCAAGGAAAGGAGTTTAGTAGTAGGAGTTCTAGTAGTAATTTAGTAGGAGAGATAATAATAATAATCTTATTATAATGGAGATTCAAGTCACAATTCCCTTTAGTTATTTGACATCACAATCTCAATGATTTTATTTTTATTTAAATCTCAATTATTATAAAAATTGTTTTTAATTATATAATGCTGTTGACCATATCCACATATTAATAACATGCATTATATTTTATATATACAACAAAATAACGGTTTACAGTGTGAACGGGAGCTAATTTGCATATTATTATTTAAAATGTGATTTTCATATAATATGTTGTGTTTAGTACTATTGATTTCTAATTGTTTGGTTTTATTTTAATGAATATAAGCAAAAATCTCTTCAATAAATCTTAAATGAAATCCATTAAACAAGAAGAAAATAACTGTAATTTTATTCTTTACTTCCTCTTTTAACTAAATACTTAAATTAGAAAAAATAACAATGAAAGACGAGAGTGATGGAAGTGTAAGTTTCAGTTGTTCTATTTTTCGATTATACCCCCCTGTTTCAAATCTTTTTATCTATCTGCATTCTTATTTAGTTTCATTAGTCTTTCTAATTTAATACAATATTTTATTACATTCAACTTAAATACTTGCACCCGGAGGAGTGCATATATTTTGCTAGTAATAATAATAATAATAATAAAATAATAATAATAATAATAATAATAATAATAATAATAATAAACAGGCAAGGAAAACAACTACTAATGGGTACTTCAAAGCGTCAAACTCAAGAGATGTCACACCAGAAGACATGGACATGGCTAAGAAAAGGAAAACCTCAAAGAGAGAAACCGACTCGCTTATAGTCGCAGCACAAGACAATGCCATAAGAAAGAAATATATACAGGCAAAAAATAGATAAGACGCTGTTGAATAAGAAACTGAGAATGTGTGAAGACAAAGACGAAACTGTTAATCCATATAATAACGCGATATATATATATATATAAAATGTATAATATAATATGATGGGTTATTAACACCAAATTTGAAACTGGCTTGTTAAAGGTGAATTTCAAATTCCAACATGTTGTTTAATGTCTTTCTCTCCAGGGATGGTCTGGTTTGTCATCTGAGAAACACTAGTATACAGTGCCAAATACAACTGGCACTCAATATGTTTACTATGTAGTATATTCTTCAAGAGTCTCAATGCACCTTTTCGTACAGGAAGTCTCTCGGGTGCTAAATATTAAAAGAAAGAAAAAAAAACAGGAAATGGTCTAACTCGTACGCGAGTTGACAGCCAGCATATAAAATAAAAAGCTACCGGTAGCAACGGGAGGTTCTACTTTTCGTATTTAGTCATATTCAGAAGTCGCAACATACTACAAAACTTACTAACAGCTTGTTTTTACTTCTCTTCCAATATAATTGAAAAACCAAAACAATTATTAAACAAATCAATCCTTATAAACGTCGACTCCAACAATAAAATATCTAGACACCTTGGATTTTTCATTTTTTTATATACTTAGATATCTTCGAATTTCCTAATATAATACTATCAATATATGCACCTCCGGGTGCAAGTATTTAAGTTTTAAATGTAATAAAAATATATTTAAATTGGAAGGGTAATGAAACTAAATAAGAATGCAGAATAAAAGATTTGAAACTTCTCTTCCATCACTCCCGTCTCTCATGACTAATTTTCCTAATTTAACTATTTAGTTAAGATAGGAAGTAAGAATAAAATTACAGTTATTTCTTCTTGTTTTAAAGGATTTTTCTTTTAAGATTTATTGAAGAGTTTTTTGCTCCATATACATAAGAAAAAACAAACAAATAGAAATCAATTAATACCAAGCACATATTTATTAAAATCAAATTTTTAATATCAATATGCAAATAGCCTTCCCGTTGACACTGTACACCACTATTTTGTTGTATATATAAAATACAATTGCATGTTATTAGTATGTATATGGGCTAACAGTATTAATAATGTAAAACAATTTTATTAATAATTGATGTTTAAATAAAAAATAAAATCATGTAGAATGTGAATACAAAATAACTAAGGGGAATTGTGACTTTAGTAGTAATATAGTTTCGGTTACAGACAAGAAAAGCACACAATCTCCATTATATATAAGATATATATATATATATATATATATATAATATATATATATATAATATATATATATGTGTGTGTGTGTGTGTTGTGTGTGTGTAGTATATTAAAGAAAAATGAAAAAACACAGGTTTAAATGGGTTAAGTGGTGAGTTTATTGGCCGACGCTGCAGTGTTTCGAATCTATTAATTAGATCATCTTCAGGGCATTTGTTTTGTTATATGGAAGGTGATAAGAAAATTATTTATCACAGAACCTTCCATATACCATCAAAGCCCTGAAGATGATCTAAATTTAATAGATCAAAACACTGCAGCGTCGGCCAATAAACTCACCACCTAACCCATTTAAACCTGTGTTTTTTTTTCATTCTTTCTTAATATACTACATACGTAGGATTCACTTCCTTTCTTCAACACACACACACACACATATATATTATATATATTATATATATATATATATAATATATATATATAGTATAATAATACTGTGTGTGGTGTGTGTGTGTGTGTGTGTGGGTGTGTGTGTTCTTTGAGCCACTTCTTCACTACAGATTTTACTTCCTCGTCACTGGAATAATGTTTGCCTTCTTAATGCTCTTTCATGGAACCGAAGCGATGATAGTCTGAAGCGGGCTAAATCTAGTGAGTATGGGGGA
>CM042159.1:19770703-19773203 GCA_023376005.1 Doryteuthis pealeii | reverse complement strand
GAAATCCTTTAACAAGAAGAAATAACTGTAATTTTATTCTTACTTCCTATCTTAAAACTAAATAGTTAAATTAGGAAAATTAGTCATGAGAGACGGGAGTGATGGAAGAAGAAAGGTTTTACGAAGAATCTTTTTATGCTGCATTTTATTGAGTTGTTCATTAACCGAGCCTGTTCCAATTTAAGAAGTATAGCTTGTTATTACATATATATTAAATACTTGCGCACCCGTTGTATGTGTGTGGCGCATATAATTGATAAAGTTATATATGAGGTAGGAAATTCGAAGATATCTAAGTAATATTTAAAAAAGTGAAAATCCAAGGTGTCATAGATGAATTTATTGTTGGAGTCGACGCCTTATATAGGTTTGATTTTGTTTAATAACTTTGTTATTGGTTTTCAATTATATAGAAGAGAAGGGTAAAAACAGCTGTTAGTAATGTTTTGTAGTATGTTGCGTACTTCCTGAATATGACTAATTACGAAAGTAGAACCTCCCGTTGCCTACCGGTTACCGCTTTTTATTTTATATGCTGGTGTCCAACTCGCGTACGGAGTAAGACCATCTGTTTTTTTTGTTTCTTTCTTTTATTCATTTGCAAGCATCCGAGAGACTAATCCCTGTAGCGAAAGGTGCATTGAAGACTTCTTGAAGAATATACCTTTATTTATATATTAACATATTGAGTGACAGTTGTATTGGCACTGAGTATACTAGTGTTTTCTCAGATGACAAACTTCAGACCATCCCTGGGAGAGAAAGACTAAACAAACATGTTGATTGAAATTTCACCTTTTCTAAACAGCAAATATATATTATATATTATATTGGTGTTAAGCCCATCATATATTAGTATCACATTATATATATATATATATCGCTATATATGTTAACAGTTTGCGTCCTTTTTGTCTTTCACACATGTCTACAGGTTTCTCTTTATATCACACCACGCGCTCTACTATTTTGCCTGTGCTAATGTATTTCTGTTGCTTATGGCATTTGTCTTGTTGCGTGCGAACTATAAAGCGAGTCGGGGGAGAGGTTTCCTTTTGCTTAGGGGCCATGTCCATGTCTTCTGGTGTACATCTCTTTTGGAGGTTTGACGCTTGAAGTAAAAACCATGTAGTTGTTTTCCTTGCCATTCCCTGTTTATTATTATTAATTTATTATTTAGGAGGAGAGAGAGGTATAGAGATATTTATTATTATTATTATTCTACGAGAGATGATAAATGCAAACCCTCTCGGGTGCAAGTATTTTAGGTTTGCAATGTAAATAAGATAATTTGTTTTCTCTAAATTAGCAAAACGTAATGAAAACTAAATAAAGAATGCAGAAGTAAAAAAGGAATTTGAAAACAGAGGGGTATAAATCGAAAAATCAGTAACAACTGAAAACTTATCACTTCATCACTGCTCGTCTTTCATTGTTATTTTTTTTTCGTAATTTAGAGTCATTTAGTTAAAAAGAGGAAGTAAACAAGAATCAAAGAATTACAGTTATATTCTCTCTTGTTAACTCCCGGATCTCATTAAAGGATTTATTGAAGAGATTTTTTGCTTATATTCATTAAAATAAAACCAAGCAATTAGAAATCAATAGTAGCTAAATCTATCAATATTTATTTATAAATCACATTTTAAAATATATCTAATAATGGCAAATTACCTTTCCGATTCACACTGTAAACCGTTTTATTTTGTTGTATATATAAGATATATTAATTAATGCATGTTATGTAAATTGGTATGGTCATAGCAGCAATATATATATTAAACATTTTATTTAATTGAGATTATCAATGAAAAATAAATATCATTGAGATTGTTGATGTTCCAATAACTGAAAGGGAATTGTGACTTGAATCTGCCGATTATAAGAAAAGATTTATTATTATTATCTCTCCTACTACATATTATATATATATATATTATATATATTATCCTTTCCTTGCAATTCCTTCGTCTTCCCTACTCATGTTCCTCCTGTATCCTCATGTGTCTTTTGTGCGAGTAATTTTGTAAGGATCCTTAACTGAACGCTCAGCGTTAGGAGAAGTAACTATGAGTGTGCAAAAACAGCTGAGTCTTCTGTCATTTCATTAAGAAAAGAAACCGTATATATATAATAATGTTTTTTCTTCTCATTGAGGTAAAAAAACGGCAGGAGAGAAAGAAAAATATCCAATTAAAATAAAATAAAATAAAGTTGATTAATTCATTGTACATTTTTAGTTCTTGTATCTTTCAACTTAAAACATAAAAGAAAAGAGAGAGAAAGCGATAATCTGGCCGTGGGTGGACGAATAGGGCCAGCGTTTTAATGGCCGTCCTCAGTAAGATATAAAAATGTTTACTACTCAACGAAATATTTAAAAACAGCAAAGGCATGCATTTGGAGGTGCTTGAACAAATTAATTCACACTCATACCTAAACATTACAAAAGAAAAATCTGATATAGAGCAAATTGTACCTTTCAACGCAACAGGACACG
>CM042159.1:19726415-19770603 GCA_023376005.1 Doryteuthis pealeii | reverse complement strand
AAAAGAGAGAGATGAGAGAAGAGAGAGAAATGAGGGATTGAGAGGGAGAAAGTAAGGCTGAGGAGTAATCTGAGTGTGTGTTTAATTGTGTGTTTATAGAATTATATATATATAGACTTGTATCGAATATATATCCCATGATGCGTTGAAATAGTTTATATATATAATATAATATATAATATAAAATTATATATAATGTGTGTGTGTGTGTGCTGTGTGTTTGTCTCTGTGTGTGTGTGTGTGTGTGTGTGTGTGTGTGTGTGTCTGTGTTGTAAAAGAATTTGAGTCCAACCGAATTAAAAAAAATTGAAGCGGGGCCATTAGAAAGGGGATTATCAGCCAGCAACCATTCAAAACAGAGGATAAGTCCAACAGTAGTTTATGTGGAAAGAGTATGGGCCTCTTCAAGAGCTGCCTGGTGAGGATCTGAGAAATACAATAGATAGAGTGTCAAATGCTCACTGCCACAATAATGATTTAAAAAAAAACAACAACAAGAAAACGGGAAATGGTCTAATCGAACACGAGTTGACGACCTTAATATATATATAGTGAACGATGGAAAGTTCATAGGGCAAAAATAATTCAATTTATTTAGAGTGGATTTACATGTACATTTCTTAAAAGCCATAGTATCATGTAAGACTTTAAAAGAATTATATAAAAGTTACAAGATTTTCGCATGTATGTAACATAGTGGTTCGTAATTAATCATCATGACATTTCTAGTGTACTATGGATTTTTTACTGGTTTGGTAGTTAGTTTCTTGGATTTTAAGCAGTTCAACTCTGTTGGGTTATGCTGAAGTTTTTCGTTTTATTTATTCTTGTTGATCATTTTTAAACTATTTAACCTCATTTTTTAATTGAGTAATTTCAGAAGCCGTAAATACTAAAAACAATACTTATGATGTTTTTCCAGCTTTTCTAAATGAAACTTGAATAACAGACGATGCCGAGGGTGTTTGTTAAACCAAAAGAAGGTGATAACGTTGGCTCCTATGAATCATCCAGTGAAGCCCTTTTTATTGATAGTTTTTTTTTTCTCCCAAATATTGGTCGGCTGAAAAATAGCCATGATCACAAACATCGTCTGTTGTTTACTTCTCTGTAATTTCTGTAGAGGTCACTTAGAGGAATATAATGACCTACCTCCTAAAACAAAACGAGAAATCTGCAAAGTCCGTTTGGTGTGGTGGTAAAAGACGCTTGACAGTCAGCTTGACAATCCAGGTTTTCGAATCGCAACACGGGGCGGTCTTTGTATCTATGAGCTTCTGCTGATGAAGGCTAATAGGCCGAATGTACATACGAGATTGATTTTTCTCGATTTGTTTAGCTTAAATTTAAATAGGTAACCCGCCTAAATTAATTAATTATTAATTATTAACTTTCATAAAATTAGGTTCGACTTCAATTAAGCACATATTCTCCATATAGTCGGCTGAAAATAGCCATATCACAACATCGTCTGTTTGTTTACTTCTCATATATATATATATATAATATAATATTATTATTAGTTAATGGTAGCGTCTAGAGAGAAGTCAACGGACTAAATATTCAGGAACTGCATGTCCCAGGCTACTTTAACTTAATATATATGTTTCCCTAACGATATTGTACAAGGTATACTTGGTGAATATACCCCCATATGCGTACCACAATATATATGTTATTTTTTCTAACATTAATATTCCATATGAAAATACATATCTTTGTTTAATTTTCGTCTCCGCATATCACGTTAAATGCATGCGTCGCATTATATGACGCACCTTCCACTTTTGCCATGCGATCACGTCAATTGGCTTCGTACAAACGCGGCATATACAAATTAAACGGTTGTATCATCATATTCATACAATCTTGCCTTAACATCTTTCATTTTGTCCATTCCACTAAAACATTACTTAACAGTGTCCTGAAGATTGGTACAATTACCGAAAATGCTTAAGTATTGACACTAAAAATTGTTTTCTGATCATAGAGGACATCCCTGTGTTGTTCTATTTTAAAAATATTTTCCTTCTCATATTGTGGATTAATTTCTCATCGATTTCCCATATAAATTATCTTTAATAAATTACATTATAATAATATTCTATTTGATGAGCGGGTCTTCTACGGTTAGAAGAACCAGGCATCAACAACCGTTTCTTTTGTTCTGAATAAGAGTAGTAGAGTTTCTTATGAAAAAAGTCGATTAGTTATTTCGGTTTTTTCAACCGAGTGATGCTACTTGAGAATCCGGACTGTTTGTGATGAAGTTTGGATATATTTTTGATTGAGAAGATGTTTTCTAAAGGAGGAGAACATTGTCGAATGACTTTAGGATTTATGTTCTTTGACATTTCAATGTTGATCTTGTAGCACCATTATATTGACTAAGACCGCACCGTATGTTCATCTCGAAGACTAGTTATATGAATGAATTCCCGAGGAAAATGTGCAGGCACACATCAGAGCTTTTTCTCACGTCACTGGCTTGGCATGGCGTAGCGTGACGTGGCGTGTATGGTTTGGCTTGGCGTGGCTTTTCTTTGATTGGTTGTGGCGTGGCTATGCTTGGCATAGCGTGACATGGTTTGGCATATCATAGCTTGGCTTGGTGAGGCGTTGCTTAGCGCGAAGTGGTAGGGTTGGTGTGGTGTGGCGTGGCTTGGCTAGTCGTGGCGTGGCATGTCACGGTGGTGGCATAGCAGGGTGGGGACGTAGCTTGGCTTCATGGTGTTGACTTTTCTGGTATTAAGGTGTGTCTTTAGATGCCTACTCTTATTTATTGACTCGGCGATAACCATGTGACCAACCTATTGGCCAATCACTGGCAGTACTCTGCTGCTGATATTGTTATTTATACCGGCTGTTCTGGTCATACTACGCATATTGCTTTGAACCTTCATGGACGACGATTATATCACAGGACCTTTGACACTACGTAAGATTCCATAACGCAGGACTTATTCACTTTACCAAAGGATTCTATAGCTCGGGACTTACTTACTTTAAGTTCTTTACAACTGGCCAAGGATGGTGGTCAGAAACTAACACATGGCGTGTCTTATTTGGCGTGGCATGGTATGGCATGACGGCTTAGCTTGTTTGGTTTGTCGTGGCGTAGTTTGTCGTGGTTGGCTTGGCGTGGCATGGCTTGGCGTGGCATGTCTTGGCATGGCTTTTGACGATGGCTCTGCTTGGCTTGGCTTGGCGGTGCCGAGGCTTTTTTGTGGCTTTGGTTGGCTTCGATTCGCGTGGTCTGGTGATCTAACGTAACCTCGCCATTCTGATTGGAGTTTTGCATTTCTTTTAAGCTTGCATCTTTATTCAAATAGAACCACCAGACAACACATGAACATTCACCTTGTTTCTATTTCCGTTAACAATATTTTAAAACCTGACATCATTAGATTCGTACAATAAATCATAAGTCCCATAATCATCCTCTAACTCTCCCACATTTCTGTGATCCTTTCATGTTTATGTTAAAAAATAATGATTCTACACATTAACATGCTTGTGTGTCATTAACCTGTTCCCACACAGATAAATGGTCAATTCCGTTTTGACTGTGATAAAAGAAAGGAATAAAAATGAAGAGAGAGAATGATTTGTGGGGAAAACGGATCATAATTACAAATAGATGCTCGAAAATTTATGCTTTGTATCGTAATAGTTTTGCATGCAAGAAATATTTTCATATATTTTGGCAATTTATTTTCAGCTTTGAGGGGGATACGTGGTGATGTATTGTCTGAGGAAAACTGGGCAAGACAGGGTGGTACCGCTGATTCCACTGGGAATGTGGCGAGAGATTACAACTTGACCATATTACCAAATGGTATATGGAAAACAGGGTTCTGTCATAGAGAATGAGATGCATAACTTTTCTGTGATTTGAGATAGAAATGGATCACCTAATTCCGTCCAGAAAATGTGTTCATTAACAAGAGAGGAAAAAAAAAGAGAAGTTGGCATTTAATGGATGTTGCTGTCCTGTTTAGTTCCCAATGATTTTTGATGAATTATTATCTTCATTGATTATCATTATTAGAACAAACTCATCGCTGCATAGGTTTTGTGATCTACCATGAACCAGTGCTTTTGATTGACTTGACCATAATATATATTATATATATATTACCAAAAGTCCAGAGAAGAAATCTTCCTTATCACACAATAGTTTATATAAAAAACCTGTCGCAGTTTGAGAGCTCAATGTGTGCTCTTAATATTAGAGTCACAGAGCAAATATATAAAATAAGAAATAACAAAAAGACTTAGAGATTGAGCATTATAGTCTATTTAAGCTCGCTGAAATAGACTATAATGCTCAATCTCTAAGTCTTTTGTTATTTCTTTATATATATATATCAATGGGAATTGGTGTAGCAATCCACCAAAGGTTTCTTCACGAGCGATTTCAGTATGTCTTTCTGCATCTTTCAGGTGTACAACTGATGGAATGTTTCCGTTGTCTTTTAAAAAGAGCAGTAGCAGTAGGAATTACTCCTACTACTAATTCCTACTCGAAAAAGAACTCGTCCGACAAGAATCGTCAGTAGTGTTTAACAAAACACACACACACACACATATATATAAATATGTAGAGAGAGAGAGAGAGAGAGAGGTGGAGAGAGAGGGGGAGTATACATATCAAACGTAATATTTTAATCATAGATCAAGTATAATCATGGATCCCAATAAGTAAAGTCGTCGGGGCGGCCTAATGTCGGTATCAGCCAAACAGCGAGGAGTCTATCCTCTTTTCACTAGCGCTAGACAAGGAGATTATTTTTAGTATCTGAGCGGGCACCACTCCTACCATCAGCTCCTTACTTTACCACACAGATCCCGTGCTACTCATACGCTGAGTTGGCGGAGGCCGATACCGAACTAGGAACCTTGTGGTTTCTAGCCGAACACTCTACTGACTGAGTTAAAACCGCCCCCCTAGTTTATATATATTAGATAAACAAATGCCCGAAACTTACCGAATTTTATATAAATAAACCAGAATCTGTTATGAGAATTAGACATTTTAAGAATTAGAGATTTTGAGATAGAAATGGATACCTAATCCGGCTAGAAAAACCGAGCTAGTGTAAATTAAAAAGGGAGAATAAAAAAGAAATTGGCATTTAATGGATGTTACTGTTCCTTGTTTAATCAGTCCTTGCAAGTTCCAAATGATTTTTGATGAATTATTATCTGCATCGATTATCATTAGTAAAACAAAATAAAAGAAATTAAGGATGTTTTTACAGATCATTTTTGTGTTTATTGTTAGCTATCATTTTTTTTTAAAATGTTTAAAAAAACAAATCCCATTTTTTATTTTTCTAGTGAAAGAAAAATGAAAGAAATTAAGGATATTTTTACAGATCATTTTTGTCTTTTACAGTTAAGCTATCCATTTAAAAAAATATAAATTTAAAAAAAAAGGATTTTTATTTTTCTACAAATGAGCTTTTAAGACGAGATACTTCAATCCGATGACAAGAAAATCGACGGAAAAGCTGAATCCATTTGAATCGATTTTGAGATTCCATTATTGTAATGCTTTCTAAATTATTCATTTCGTTTTTTATTCTTTGTTTATATTTGATAAGGGGTGGGTGGGTCGGGGAGTGTAGCGGAAATCAGACTTTATTTCTGCATGTTTACCGAAGCTTGGTAAAGAAATGTTTTTTACAGCGTCATTCAGTTTGAATTGCTCAGATCTGATTACTACGACACAGTCGCTTATTTTTCCAAGTCCTGTATTTGCGTCTGTTGATTGTTAAAATATCTTGTTAAGAAACAATTGGAGAGAGAAGAGAGAGAGAGAGAGAGAAGAGAGAGAGAGAGAGAGAGAGAGAGAGAGAGAGAGAGAGAGAGAGAGAGAGAGGGGGAATTGAAACAAAACTCCCTGCAAACTGCCACAGTAAATAAAGTACATATGCCTAAACGTCTCAACTGCTACTTCGACAGAGGTTAAGGAAACTGTTCATACCTAATATCTTTTTGATTCGAGGATTTTTCTTAGGAGAAACAGTAAATGATGTTTGCTTGGCTGCTTAGTTGACTGTTTTGTCCCCAAACAGCCCATATTAGTAGTGCGTTTAATATCCTACAATGTGTGTCTTATGTCTCTCAGAAATAAAGGTTTGCATAACATATAGTGTGATTAACTTGCATGCTGGTTTTAAGAAAACCGGGTTTAATAAATAATTACTTGGTGTAATTGATCTCTAGTATTATTGCTTTATTCTCCAACGTAGTACAATCCTCGCTGCTGGCTGATACCGACATTAAGCCACTCCACCAACTTTACTTTTATTAAGCAACCAATCAAGGAGAAGGAAAGCTCTGAATACAAACGTGTTGAAATTCACTTAACAAATTGGCCTTTTCTTGTAGCCTGCTCGTATAAATGGATTGTGTAAATATTAGATTGTCGCCTGGCCATGCAAGGCAACTCCTCTACATGGTATCTCCCAGTGCACTGCTTTGGCTCTTACTTAGGCTAGACGGGCGGTCGGAGAGGCCACCTTGATTTACTGTGGCAGTTGCAGGGAGTTTTGTTTCGAATTTTTCTTCTCTCTCTCTCTCTCTCTCTCTCTCTCTCCTCTCTCTCTCTCCAATTTATAGGCTGATCACGTCAAGCCCTAACATCTATATATGATTGTCTCAAAACTATTGCCCTCATGGCAAGCCCCAACCCTTTTTATCATATGTGCTAGAAGGTGTTGCCTGGGGGTCTTAACGTTCTGGGTAGGATATTAAATTCTATCTGTTAGTGAAGTTCCAATTTTGTTCCTCTGGGTAATGTGGAGTGCCCCTTCATCACCATTACTCTCAAGTCCATTCAGACCCGGAGTGGCTGCAATCAATGGGTTAAATAGAACAAAATTAATTCTAAAAATGTGTTTAAAAATGAATAAAACGAATTCTTCGGCAAAAAATAGCCCAAGAAAAGTTGACATGCCATTAAATCAAACTAACCCTTTTATCACCAACCCAGTCTAAAAAGAATTACTTAATAGTACCCATATTCTCTCTACGTAACATGTGACAGATTGTATTGGGTTACTGAAAACGAGACAATTTTTCGAAATGAGCAAAGAAAGAAAAGATAAAATACTTCGCCTACCTTCAGGAATTCACTGAGTAAAATCTCACACTTACCTATAATAAAAAGAAAGAAAAAGCATATGAAGCAACACACGAATAAAACAAAGTAAAAATATTATTTCTCTAATTTTTAAGATGAGGCTTGATAATTAGCATTATTTGGACTAGTACAAAATAAAGACACCCTCCGGGCGATGAAAAATAGATTTTTGAAACATATTGCCTGAGGGGTGGGAGTAAAAAATTCAATGTCAGCGATTTGTACCCGAAGTAAGTAAATCACATCAAATTCATTAAAGGATTAAAAAATAAAACAATTTGAAATGTAAAACTTTAAATATAGATTAAAATAAAACAAACTATATATAGATATATAATACCAGTCATGTATTTATTAAAACTTGGTTTAAAAAACAATGAGGACTATCTAATGTTGCATGTTCAAAATTTTGAGTGTATTTATTCTATGTTATGACGATTTTGGGTAATGTGACGTAAGCAGTGATGTAATTTTTGTTACAGACAAAAACCGGAAGCGAATCTCCATTATTAATAGATTATTCGGACTATTGTCCTCATCCTCAAAACAAAACAAAAAAAACAAAAACAATATGAGTCTAGGTAAAAATCATACATAAGTGAATAGGTAAGATACTAGGCAAAACAAGACATTAGGTTTATAAGTTCCAAAAATTCACACTAGATTGTCCAATTGGACACATAGCTTAGTGTATAAGGAAAAGTTTAAGACAGTTCTAAGTGATAGTTATCTATAGACTGCAGTTTCAATCCCCGGTCGGAGCAACAGTAACATAGAATAATAATTCTTAACACCTATACCCCAGCTATGGTTAGCGGAAATGAGAACAAGATACCCCCATGGAATAAAGGGTTAGGTTCAAAGTTCCGTGGTGGCTCCGATTACGACAAGAAGTTCCCGAGTTTGAGATGATTCCCGAGTCCGACAAGAAACACTGAAGAAGGCCGGAGAGTACATCGGCCGGAACGTTGTACAGATCAGAATGAAGATGAGGACAATAGTCCGAATAATACAAGTAATACTAAAGTAAAATATGTATTAAATATCATCAAAATTCATAATGGTACAATTATGAATATATACATAATACAAATTCGATTGTTTGATTTGAAAAATGATTTTACAATGAAATTCTTTATACATAAATGCATTGGACTTTAACCATGGCTAGGTAACCAGTCTAGGATAAGGAAAACTCTAAATTCAAACCTGTTAAACTCCGCTTAAGAAATTGACCTTGTGTCGCATCCTGCTCGTGTGGAGGGGCTGGTAAATATATATACATACCCCGATAAAGATGAGGACAATAGTTCAAAACATCAAAATTATTCATATCAAACCTCATCTAGAAAATACAGACAATTAAGCCAGGAAGCTGTAGATATTAGAGGAGATAGAAGAGAAACAAGTCCTGCTCATTATCACCTAAAATATATAATTTCTTTTAAAATGATGCGTTGGTGGTTAAAATTTCGTTAGAGTTTAATGAAATGCCTTCTCTAAAGATGTTCCACTAATTGGGAATCTGGAGCCCCAAATTCCCTTTTTTTCCCGATTTCCCATAATTTTAGCAGAAGAATTATAAATTTATACATAATTTCCTCGAAAATGATGCTATGGTAATGGTTTAGTACTCATGGAAGCAGGTTATTAAAAAAACAATTAAATGAAATAAATATTTTGTTAAATTTTCCAATAATTGGGTATCTGGAGCCTCAAACGATCGTTAAAATTCACTCACTTTATACATATAATATATATATATATATATATATATATATATATATTTATATATATTGTTAAGAATTAATAGAATAAAAATGAATGAAATGAATGGAATAAATGAAAAAATATTTTCCAAAAGACTTCTCTTAAAAGAAAAAAAAATTGAATACATAGGTAAAAAATTAAATACATAGGATATTATCATGTCCTATATTATTTCTCTGAATGTTTGAGATGAGGCTTGAAGATTAGTATTATTAGCATTATTCGGACTATTGTCCCCATCTTCATTGTTATTTGTACAAAGTTCCGTGATGGCCCCCGAATACGACAAGAAAGTTCCCGAGTTCGAAAAGAAGGTTCCCGAGTCCGACAAGAAATACCTGAAGAACGCCGGAGGGTATATCAGCCGAAACGTTGTACAAATAACAATGAAGATGGGGACAATAGTCCGAATAATGCAGATAATACATGTCCTATATCTCATATGATAATTATATTGATTTAATTCTTCATTAAAGAGTTCAGTAAATATGAAGAAGGCTTTTCCATTAGGGACCTATCTTAATTTTAATTTTTATTTTTTAAGAGAGGTCCTTTGTAAAATATTTTTTTCATTTATTTCATTCATTTTTTATTTCATTCATTCAGTTTTCCATAAATTCTTAACTAAATAATTTAGAAGCATACGCGAAGACTGTCTCGTGTCGCGTTCTTAAGGAGAACGAGTAGTAGCAAGGAATTAGAAGTGGGAGGTAATAACAATTGGTAGTGGGAGGTTGTAGGAATGGTAGTGGTTCGATTAGAAAGGATCAACCAAAAACTCGTCCGACAAGAATTGTCGGTACAGTTCAACAAAACTTGTATAAAAGAAAAAATGCTGCCTAAATACACTTATATATATATATATATATATATATATATATATATATCCCCCCTCTGTAAGAGCAGGATGTGACACAATGCAATGGTTGCCCAGTCTGTCCTACAATTTACACATGGCTGGATGGATACCTATCCCAATGGTATCAGCGCTGTGGGAAATAAACAAACAACCTGGTTATTTTTATAGATGTTATCTTCGACCAGAGTTCAAATTCAGGAAAAAATCTGTGTGATTTCCTTTGCACCAATGCCCTTGAAAAAAAAAACATGAATCCGTCTCTTCTACCCCCAGCTATGTGGAAATAGTAGGTCAGATTCGTTTCTTTAGCCTTGGTTTGATAAACAGTCTAGAAGAACGAAAACACTGAATTCAATCCAGCTTTACTTCACTTAAAAATTGACCTTCTGTCATATTTTGTCCGTGGGGGGGGGGCGTAGGGTGGATATCTATTACGTATGATGGTATCAATGCAGAATAACGCGCGAGAGATAATGTCATTAGATTACGTATAAAAAGTATTACATTTCTCGGAAATACCCGAAACCTTTGAGACTCTTGAGTTAAAGCTAGGGTTAGTATTAGGCTTAGGCTATATCGGGAGTTTCCGTAATCTAATGCTATTTATACGTAAAATGCGATTGTAATGTTATTCTCTCTTGCCCGCTATTTTGCATTTGTGCCTGTAATATATATGCATGCATTTATTTTGATTTAAGATAAAATTATTGATTTACAGCACCTTTAGTAGGTATGTTTTTATCTGTTTTAAAAAATTTATTTATCCTTTTGGTGATAGGGCCCCTCAATGGGGCTAATTGTTGGTTTTGAGTGGTGACCTGTGATGCTTAAGGACGGAATTTGGTGGATGAGCAGTCCATAACATGCAACACTCCACTTAAACCCTTACTAGACGGGTGATCGGAGAGGTCCCCTCTGATCAATCGGCTGGTCACGCGTAACCCTAGCACCAATATGATTGCCCCGATCCTATTTTCTTTATGGCAAGCCCTAACACTTTTTATCATATGGGTGTTAGAAGGCGGTAGCTGAGGGTCTTTATGTCCTGGGAATGACGTTAAACTGTATCTGATGGTGAGGTTCCAGTTCTAGCGTTTTGGGGAATGTGGAACATCCCTTGATCACCATTGCTTCCTGGTCCACTCTGACACGGAGTGGTAGTACCTGTTAGGTCCCATCAATGGGTTAAACATAAAAACGTGTTTTAAAAAAAAAAAATTGAGTATCCATTAAGAACGAATTTATTTCAAAACTTTAGTCGGCATTAAATAACCCACTGGGGTTGATATGCCGTAAACCTAACTAAACCAAACCTAAGTGTATCATTTTGGGTAAGCCTCGTATACCACGTGTTGTTCTTGTTCGAGATCAGTGAATATTTATTTCTTGGTTTGACAAATTCAATAAGTAATGGATCGATCACTTTTCCAATAATTGATTAGATGATTGTTTTTACTTAACACTTGGCTTGTGACCTGGTAAATATCGGAAGGTGCGCGTCAACGACGCTAAGCACTACCCAAATTTCCAATTTCTACTCTCCAATTTCTAAGTATTTGTCTTCGAGTAAATGGAATTTTTCCTGAATTGGATTGATCAATTCTGATCATCTTGCACAAAGAGTAAAATATTGCAGACGGGAAACGTTGACAGTTTCGACTTCTTCGAAGACCCAGTGCGCACTTTACTTACCATATAATTTCGATGTCTTTTTTAACCGCAAGCCAAACGAACGTGGAAATCGGAAAAAAAAATATTTCTTTTTTGCTTATCTTTTTAAAAGAAATTCCCTGGTAGAGCAATTGCTCGAGGGTATATGTTTTTATCTGGTATAAGCATTTCACAAATAATTTTGGATTAGCTCTAAATTTGCAAGGAGTTTATGGTGCGAAATTCAATGTTTGTTTCTATAAAATTTGGCTCAACACACCCTTTCGAAAGAATGTATAACTTTTCTATTAAGTTAATTCACCAAATTAAATAGCATTCAAATGAGTTATTTCCTCTCTGAAATTTACAGAGTATAATATATATATATATATATATATATATATATATATATATATAGTCGGATATATACATATATATATATATATATATATAGTCGGATATATGCAATAATTATATATATCTTATAGAGTCGGATCTTAGCCCTGAAGAGCAAAGCGAAACTTTTAGTAGGTTTATCTAAATCATTAGGTTTATCTTTATTATTTTCTCTATTTAGGTATTGAGCACTTTTTACTTATTAGTTTTTAGTTTCCTTGTGGTTTTGTACGAAATATATATATCTTATATATTATATATATACAATACATATAAATTGTTTTTTCTTTTGGCCAAATATTGTACCAATAGATTATTTTTGGTTGGTACGATTATCTTGGTCTTTTTTTTTCCAAAATTTTTCCCCCCGGATAATGTTTGGTAGTATATTTTTACAATGAAATTATTTGCTGTTTTTTTTTCTCACCTCGGGATTTTACCAACAAGTTGGGTATATTAAATATATATATATATATATATATATATATATATTTAAATAAATAACAAAAGACTTATAGATCTTGCATTATAGACTATTTCAGGGAGCTTAGACAAAAATGTCTAATTCTCCCGACTCATCAGATGCTAATGATGAATTCTTTATTTTTAAGGCATTTGAAAACAGATTTTTTTTTTTTTTTTTTTTTTTTTTTTTTTTTAAATTGTCCTGTCCTGCTCAGCTGTAGAGTAATAAAAATAGGAATAAACATACAAATAATAGTAAACAATAATAAAACCAAAGACATCTGACGCTTGTCAGTAATTTGTTAGGAGTTACTGTTAATTCAATTAATTCAGAATTCAGGGACACCCCTGTTCATTTATTTAGTAGTTTTTGTTGACTTAATTTATTTTCCTTTCTTTCCATATCGCTTCAACTATACCCACCCCTACATATCTATACAAACTTATACATATACATACATATGCATACACACACATATACACACACACATACATCTATATATACATATATACATATATATACACACATACACACATACATACATATATATATACCATATACACATATATATATATACATACATATATATACATATAACACATATATACATACACCTATACACACATACACCACCCACATATACATACTATATACAAATACATATATACACATACATCTATGGAGTTAGCCTGTTTTCTGTAAATTATCATTTAGCTAGTACAAATTATGTGTTATTTCCTCCTTATTTGGAGGGTGGACCTGCAAAAGTTATATGGCATTATGTTAAATTTGAACACGCATAGATCCACACATAAATACGCATATATACATGTAAACAAATATATCCTGAAAATTTAAATATTATTAGTCATTATACCACTCAGACTTTTTTGGGGCTACTCCATCCATGCATATACATATCCGTATCCCCAACTACACATATGCATATCCACACACACATATATACATATATACACACTATACCATATACACACATATATATACCCACACGCATATACATACACATACATACACATGTACGTATACCCGAATATACGCATATACGTATACCCGAATACACGCACATACATACATACACATACATATACGCACATAGCCGAATATATACCCATACACATGCATACACATGCACCTGCACCAGGGAAGTAGTAATAATAATAATAATAGTAGTAATAATAATAATATTAATAATAATAATAATATAATAATAATAATAATAGTAGTAGTACTGATAATAAATAATTAAGTAAATTCAAAAATAAATAAATAAAATAAAATTAAAACTACAAAATATTAAGCTTTTAGAAATAATGAGTAAATCATAGAATAATATAATAAAAGAATAATAAAAAAAATATAACCAATACAACTAATAAAAAAAAAAAAAAAAAAAAAAAAAAAAAAAAATTATTAAATAAATAAATAAATAATAATAAAAAATAATAAAACATATAAAATTGATAATAGAGAAACAAATGAAATAATCAAGTAACAAAAAGTATCAGAATATGAAATTGTCAATTAGTAAAAGCTAAGACAAAAATAACCCATACCTACATGTACACACACCACACACACACACACACACATATATATATATATATTATATATATATATATATATATATATACATTCACATACACACGTACATACATATCTACATTCGCCCATACATATTCCATACTCCCTATACATATATATGTATACACCCTTTCTGATATTAGTAGCAATAGTAAAAGTAACTATGGGTTGCACTAGTCTATAAGGGATATACTGACATTATATCTGGAATATACTAACATTATATTTTGAATTTTGCCTTATGTCTGCACTTGGCTATCAGTTCATTCCGTTTGTTCAGCAGTTTTCTAGAGTCCTTAAATAATATTATTTCTATTTTTTCTGCTATACAAAGCGGGCATTTGTCTTGAAGTTAGTAGCTGAGTTTGAAGTTCTGACAATTCTCCATTTAACCACCGGGTTTGTTGTTGAGTTCTTGATTGCCCCAGTAGTGCTTGTAATTCCGTTTGGTTAGATAGTGCGGGGTTGTTAAAGAATGCCTATGGGTGTAATACCTTTGCTTGAATGGTCCAGCAGTAATCCGAGGTAATGCATGGTGTTTTCCGGGCTGTTACGAGCTGATATTTTGGGCTTCGTATATTATATTGCTGGCTAGACAGTTTCTATCTAAAGGCATTGCTGAGTCTCTCTACAATTGCATTTCCCTGTGTCAGGTTGCTGTCTCTAGTTCTGGGGCTATTTAAGTTTATATTAGTGTTCCTTCTAGATTCTTATATAATATATATATATATATATATATATATGAGTAAGAGAAAGGAAATGAATCCGACGTTATATATAGATAAAAAGGTATGAAAAACAATATTTGTTAAAAATGAATATATTTATATCATTTTCATAGCTATATTGAACAAATTTTTCGATTATAAAAATCTGTTTTTAATCCGACTCATCGTGTGAGAAGCAGAAATAATTTAAATTCAAATCGGAAGGATTGTTGTTCCAAAAGCGTGTACGCCACACGCTCGCTTCATCCGCTGATGCCAAAGGAATGTTGCCGAACTATATTCATTTTTAATAATCGAAATATTGTTCAAAATTAGCTAGACTGATATAAAATTATTCATTTTTAACAATATTGTGTTTTCAATAACCTTTTTATCTATATATAACGTCGGATTCATTTCCTTTCTCTTTACTCATATATAATATATATATATATATAGTATATATATATAAGAATCTAGAAGAGAACACTAATATAAACTTAAATAGCCCCAGAACTGAGACAGCAACCTGAAACACAGGGAAATGCAATTGTAGAGAGACCAGCAATGCCCTTTAGAATAGAACTGTCTAGCCAGCAATATAATATACGAAGCCCAAATATCAGCTCGTAACAGCCGGAAACACCATGCATTACCTCGGGATTACTGCTGGACCATTCAAGCAAAGGTATTACACCCATAGGCATTCCTTTAACAACCCCGCACTATCTAACCAAACGGAATTATCCAGCACTACTGGGCATCAAGAACTCAAACAAACCCGGTGGTTAAATGGAGAATTGTCAGAACTTAAACTCAGCTACTAACTTCAAAAGACAAATGCCCGCTTTGTATAGCAGAAAAAATAGATATTTATTTAAGGACTCTAGAAAACTGCTGAACAAACGGAAATGAACTGATAGCCAAGTGCAGACATAAGGCAAAATTCAAAATATAATGTTAGTATATTCCAGATATAATGTCAGTATATCCCTTATAGACTAGTGCAACCCATAGTTACTTTTACTATTGCTACTAATATCAGAAGGGTGTACATATATATGTATAGGAGTATGGATATATGTATGGGCGAATGTAGATATGTATGTACGTGTGTATGTGATGTATATATTATATATTAATATTATATATATATATATATATATATGTGTGGTGTGTGTTGTGTGTGTGGTGTGTGTACATGTAGGTAGGGTTATTTTTGTCTTAGTTTTACTAATTGACAATTTCATATTCTGATACTTTTTTGTTACTTGATTATTTCATTTGTTTCTCTATTATCAATTTTTATATGTTTATTATTTTTATTATTTATTTATTATTTATTTATAATTTTTTTTTTTTTTTTTTTTTTTTTTTTTTTATTAGTTTGTATTGGTTTATATTTTTTATTTTATTATTCTTTTATTATATTATTCTATGATTTTACTCATTATTCTAAAAGCTTAATTTTTTAGTTTTTAATTTTATTTTTTATTTATTTTTTTTGAATTTACTTAATTATTTTTATCAGTAACTACTAACTATTATTATTATTATTATTATTTTATTTTATTAATATTATTATTATTACTATATTATTATTATTATTACTACTTCCCTGGTGCAGGTGCATGTGTATGCATGTGTATGGGTATATATTCGGCTATGTGCGTATATGTATGTGTATGTATGTATGTGCGTGTATTCGGGTATCGTATATGCGTATATTCGGGTATACGTACATGTGTATGTATGTGTATGTATATGCGTGTGGGTTATATATATGTGTGTATATGGGTATAGGTGTGTATATATGTATATATGTGTGTGTGGATATGCATATGTGTAGTTGGGGATACGGATATGTATATGCATGGATGGAGTAGCCCAAAAAAGTCTGAGTGGTTATAATGACTAATAATATTTAAATTTTCAGGATATATTTGTTTACATGTATATATGCGTATTTATGTGTGGATCTATGCGTGTTCAAATTTAACATAATGCCATATAACTTTTGCAGGTCCACCCTCCAAATAAGGAGGAAATAACACATAATTTGTACTAGCTAAATGATAATTTACAGAAAACAGGCTAACTCATAGATGTATGTGTATATATGTATTTGTATATAGGTATGTATATGTGGTGTGTGTATGTGTGTATAGGTGTATGTATATATGTGTGATATGTATATATATGTATGTATATATATATATGTATATGTGTATATATATATTGTATGTATGTGTGTATGTGTGTATATATATGTATATATGTGTATATATAGATGTATGTTGTGTGTTGTATGTGTGTGTATGCATATGTATGTATAATGTATATTTGTATAGATATGTAGGGGTGGGTATAGTTGAAGCGATATGGAAAGAAAGGAAAATAAATTAAGTCAAACAAAACTACTAAATAAATGAACAGGGGTGTCCCTGAATTCTGAATTAATTGAATTAACAGTAACTCCTAACAAATTACTGACAAGCGGTCAGATGTCTTTGGTTTTATTTATTGTTTACTATTATTTGTATGTTTATTCCTATTTTTATTACTCTACAGCTGAGCAGGACAGGACAATTAAAAAAAAAAAAAAAAAAAAAAAAAAAATCTGTTTTCAAATGCCTTAAAAATAAAGAATTCATCATTAGCATCTGATGAGTCGGGAGAATTAGACATTTTTGTCTAAGCTCCCTGAAATAGTCTATAATGCAAGATCTATAAGTCTTTTGTTATTATTTAAAATTATATATATATATATATATTATATATATTTTAATATACCCAACTGTTGGTAAAATCCCGAGGTGAGAAAAAAAAACAGCAAATAATTCATTGTAAAAATATACTACCAAACATTATCCGGGGGGAAAAATTTTGGAAAAAAAAAGACCAAGATAATCGTACCAACCAAAAATAATCTATGGTACAATATTTGGCCAAAAAGAAAAAACAATTTATATGTATATGTATATATATATATATAAGATATATATATTCGTACAAAACCACAAGGAAACTAAAACTAATAGTAAAAAGTGCTCAATACCTAAATAGAGAAAAAATAAAGATAAACCTAATGATTTAGATAAACCTACTAAAGGTTTCGCTTTGCTCTTCAGGGCTAAGATCCGACTCTATAAGATATATATATATATGCATATATCGACTATATATATATATATATATATATATGTATTACCGACTATATATATATATATTTAATATAATATATATATTATATATACTCTGTAAATTTCAGAGAGGAAATAACTCATTTGAATGCTATTTAATTTGGTGAATTAACTTAATAGAAAAGTTATACATTCTTCGAAAGGTGTGTTGAGCCAAATTTTATAGAAACAAACATTGAATTTCGCACCATAAACTCCTTGCAATTAGAGCTAATCCAAAATTATTTGTGAAATGCTTATACCAGATTAAAACATATACCCTCGAGCAATTGCTCTACCAGGGAATTTCTTTAAAAAAAGATACAAGAAAATATTTTTTTTTCCGATTTCCCGTTCGTTTGGCTTGCGGTTAAAAAAGACATCGAAATTATATTGGTAAGTAAAGTGCGCACTGGGTCTTCGAAAAGTCGAAACTGTCAACGTTTCCCGTCTGCAATATTTTACTCGTTTGTGCAAGATGATCAGAATTGATCAATCCAATTCAGGAAAAATTCCATTTACCTCGAAGCAAATATTTGAAATTGGAAGACGTAGAAATTGGAAATTTGGGTTAGTGCTTAGCGTCGTTGACGCGCACCTTCCGATATTTACCAGGTCACAAGCCAAGTGTTAAGTAAAACAATCATCTAATCATTATTGGAAAGTGATCGATCCATTACTTATTGAATTTGTCAAACAAAGATAAATATTCACTGATCTCGAACAAGAACAACACGTGTGTATACGAGGCTTACCAAAATGATACACTTAGGTTTGGTTGTTAGGTTTACGGCATATCAAACCCAGTGGGTTATTTAATGCCGACTAAGTTTTGAAATAAATTCGTTCTTAATGGATACTCAATTTTTTTTTAAAAACACGTTTTTTATGTTTAACCCATTGATGGGACCCTAACAGGTACTACCACTCCGTGTCAGAGTGGACCAGGAAGCAATGGTGATCAAGGGATGTTCCACATTCCCCAAAACGCTAGAACTGGAACCTCACCATCAGATACAGTTTAACGTCATTCCAGGACATAAAGACCCTCAGCTACCGCCTTCTAACACCCATATGCATAAAAAGTGTTAGGGCTTGCCATAAAGAAAATAGGATCGGGCAATCATATTGGTGCTAGGGTTACGCGTGACCAGCCGATTGATCAGAGGGGACCTCTCGATCACCCGTCTAGTAAGGGTTTAAGTGGAGTGTTGCATGTTATGGACTCTCATCCCCAAATTCCGTCCTTAAGCATCACAGGTCACCACAACCAAAATTAGCCCATTGAGGGGCCTATCACCAAAAGGATAAATAAATTTTTTAAAACAGATAAAACATACCTACTAAAGGTGCTGTAAATCAATAATTTTATCTTAAATCAAAATAATGCATGCATATATATTACAGGCAATGCAAAATAGCGGGCAAGAGAGAATAACATTACAATCGCAATTTTACGTAATAATGCATTAGATTACGGAAACTCCCGATATAGCCTAAGCCTAATACTAACCCTAGCTTTAACTCAAGAGTCTCAAAGGTTTCGGGTATTTCCGAGAAAGTATACTTTTATACTAATCTAATGACCATTATCTCTCGCGCGTTATCCTGCATTGATACCATCATACGTATAGATATCACCCTACGCCCCCCCCACGGACAAAATATGACAGACGTTCAATTTTTTAAGTGAAGTAAAGCTGGATTGAATTCAGTGTTTTCGTTCTTCTAGACTGTTTATCAAAACCAAGGCTTAAAGAAACGAATCTGACCTAACTATTTCCACATAGCTGGGGGTAGAAGAGACGGAATTCATGTTTTTTTTTTCAAGGGCATTGGTGCAAAGGAAATCACACAGATTTTTTCCTGAATTTGAACTCTGGTCGAAGATAACATCTATAAAATAACCAGGTTGTTTGTTTATTTCCCACAGCGCTGATACCATTGGGATAGGTATCCATCCAGCCATGTGTAAATTGTAGGACAGACTGGGCAACCATTGCATTGTGTCACATCCTGCTCTTACAGAGGGGTATATATATATATATATATATATATATAATATATATAAGTGTATTTAGGCAGCATTTTTTCTTTTATACAAGTTTGTTGAACTGTACCGACAATTCTTTGTCGGACGAGTTTTTGGTTGATCCTTTCTAATCGAACCACTACCATTCCTACAACTCCCACTAACAAATTGTTATTACCTCCCACTTCTAATTCCTTGCTACTACTCGTTCTCCTTAAGAACGCGACACGAGACAGTCTTCGCGTAATGCTTCTAAATTATTTAGTTAAGAATTTATGGAAAACTGAAATGAAATGAAATAAAAAATGAATGAAATAAATGAAAAATATTTTACAAAGGACCTCTCTCTTAAAAAAATAAAATTAAAATTTAAGATAGGTCCCTAATGGAAAAGCCTTCTTCATATTTTACTGAACTCTTTTAATGAAGAATTAAATCAATATAATTTATATATGAGATATAGGACATGTATTATCTGCATTATTCGGACTATTGTCCCCATCTTCATTGTTATTTGTACAACGTTTCGGCTGATATACCCTCCGGCGTTCTTCAGGTATTTCTTGTCGGACTCGGGAACCTTCTTTTCGAACTCGGGAACTTTCTTGTCGTATCGGGCCATCACGGAACTTTGTACAAATAACAATGAAGATGGGACAATAGTCCGAATAATGCTAATAATACTAATCTTCAAGCCTCATCTCAAACATTCAGAGAAATAATATAGGACATGATAAATCCCTATGTATTTAATTTTTTTACCTATGTATTCAATTTTTTTTTCTTTAAGAGAAAGTCTTTTGGAAAATATTTTTCATTTATTCCATTCATTTCATTCATTTTTTATTCTATTAATTCTTAACAATATATATATATATATATATATATATATATATATATATATATATATATATGTATAAAGTGAGTGAATTTTAAACGATCGTTTGAGGCTCCAGATACCCAATTATTGGAAAATTTAACAAAATATTTATTTCATTTAATTGTTTTTTAATAACCTGCTTCCCATGAGTACTAAACCATTACCATAGCATCATTTTCGAGGAAATTATGTATAAATTATAATTCTTCTGCTAAAATATGGGAAATCGGGAAAAAAAGGGAATTTGGGGCTCCAGATTCCCAATTAGTGGAACATCTTTAGAGAAGGCATTTCATTAAACTCTAACGAAATTTTAACCACCAACGCATCATTTTAAAAGAAATTATATATTTTAGGTGATAATGAGCAGGACTTGTTTCTCTTCTATCTCCTCTAATATCTACAGCTTCCTGGCTTAATTGTCTGTATTTTCTAGATGAGGTTTGATATGAATAATTTGATGTTTTGAACTATTGTCCTCATCTTTATCGGGGTATGTATATATATTTACCAGCCCTCCACACGAGCAGGATGCGACACAAGGTCAATTTCTTAAGCGGAGTTTAACAGGTTTGAATTTAGAGTTTTCCCTTATCCTAGACTGGTTACCTAGCCATGGTTAAAGTCCAATGCATTTATGTATAAAGAATTTTCATTGTAAAATCATTTTCAAATCAAACAATCGAATTTGTATTATGTATATATTCATAATTGTACCATTATGAATTTGATGATATTTTAATACATATTTTACTTTAGTATTACTTGTATTATTCGGACTATTGTCCTCATCTTCATTCTGATCTGTACAACGTTCCGGCCGATGTACTCTCCGGCCTTCTTCAGGTGTTTCTTGTCGGACTCGGGAATCATCTCAAACTCGGGAACTTCTTGTCGTAATCGGGAGCCACCACGGAACTTTGAACCTAACCCTTTATTCCATGGGGGTATCTTGTTCTCATTCCGCTAACCATAGCTGGGGTATAGGTGTTAAGAATTATTATTCTATGTTACTGTTGCTCCCGACCGGGATTGAAACTGCAGTCTATAGATAACTATCACTTAGAACTGTCTTAAACTTTCCTTATACACTAAGCTATGTGTCCAATTGGACAATCTAGTGTGAATTTTTGGAACTTATAAACCTAATGTCTTGTTTTGCCTAGAATATCTACCTATTCACTTATGTATGATTTTTTACCTAGACTCATATTGTTTTTGTTTTTTTGTTTTGTTTTTGAGGATGAGGACAATAGTCCGAATAATCTATTAATAATGGAGATTCGCTTCCGGTTTTTGTCTGTAACAAAAATTACATCACTGCTTACGTCACATTACCCAAAATCGTCATAACATAGAATAAATACACTCAAAATTTGAACATGCAACATTAGATAGTCCTCATTGTTTTTTAAACCAAGTTTTAATAAATACATGACTGGTATTATATATCTATATATAGTTTGTTTTATTTTAATCTATATTTAAAGTTTACATTTCAAATTGTTTTATTTTTTAATCCTTTAATGAATTTGATGATTTACTTACTTCGGGTACAAACTCGCTGACATTGAATTTTTTACTCCCACCCCTCAGGCAATATGTTTCAAAAATCTATTTTTCATCGCCCGGAGGGTGTTCTTTATTTTGTACTAGTCCAAATAATGCTAATTATCAAGCCTCATCTTAAAAATTAAGAGAAATAATATTTTACTTTGTTTTATTCGTGTGTTGCTTCATATGCTTTTTCTTTCTTTTTATTATAGGTAAGTGTGAGATTTTACTCAGTGAATTCCTGAAGGTAGGCGAAGTATTTTATCTTTTCTTTCTTTGCTCATTTCGAAAAATTGTCTCGTTTTCAGTAACCCAATACAATCTGTCACATGTTACGTAGAGAGAATATGGGTACTATTAAGTAATTCTTTTTAGACTGGGTTGGTGATAAAAGGGTTAGTTGATTTAATGGCATGTCAACTTTTCTTGGGCTATTTTTTGCCGAAGAATTCGTTTTATTCATTTTTAAACACATTTTTAGAATTAATTTTGTTCTATTTAACCCATTGATTGCAGCCACTCCGGGTCTGAATGGACTTGAGAGTAATGGTGATGAAGGGGCACTCCACATTACCCAGAGGAACAAAATTGGAACTTCACTAACAGATAGAATTTAATATCCTACCCAGAACGTTAAGACCCCCAGGCAACACCTTCTAGCACATATGATAAAAAGGGTTGGGGCTTGCCATGAGGGCAATAGTTTTGAGACAATCATATAGATGTTAGGGCTTGACGTGATCAGCCTATAAATTGGAGAGAGAGAGAGAGAGAGAGAGAGAGAGAGAGAGAGAGAAAAAAATTCGAAAACAAACTCCCTGCAACTGCCACAGTAAATCAAGGTGGCCTCTCCGACCGCCCGTCTAGCCTAAGTAAGAGCCAAAGCAGTGCACTGGGAGATACCATGTAGAGGAGTTGCCTTGCATGGCCAGGCGACAATCTAATATTTACACAATCCATTATAACGAGCAGGCTACAAGAAAAGGCCAATTTGTTAAGTGAATTTCAACACGTTTTGTATTCAGAGCTTTCCTTCTCCTTGATTGGTTGCTTAATAAAAGTAAAGTTGGTGGAGTGGCTTAATGTCGGTATCAGCCAGCAGCGAGGATTGTACTACGTTGGAGAATAAAGCAATAATACTAGAGATCAATTACACCAAGTAATTATTTATTAAACCCGGTTTTCTAAAACCAGCATGCAAGTTAATCACACTATATGTTATGCAAACCTTTATTTCTGAGAGACATAAGACACACATTGTAGGATATTAAACGCACTACTAATATGGGCTGTTTGGGACAAAACAGTCAACTAAGCAGCCAAAGCAAACATCATTTACTGTTTTCTCCTAAGAAAAATCCTCGAATCAAAAGATATTAGGTATGAACAGTTTTCCTTAACCTCTGTCGAAGTAGCAGTTGAGACGTTTAGGCATATGTACTTTATTTACTGTGGCAGTTGCAGGGAGTTTTGTTTCAAATTCCCCCCTCTCTCTCCTCTCTCTCTCTCTCTCTCTCTCTCTCTCTCTCTCTCTCTCTCTCTCTCTCTCTCTCTCTCTCTCTCTCTCTCTCCAATTGTTTCTTAACAAGATATTTTAACAATCAACAGACGCAAATACAGGACTTGGAAAAATAAGCGACTGTGTCGTAGTAATCAGATCTGAGCAATTCAAAACTGAATGACGCTGTAAAAACATTTCTTTACCAAGCTTCGGTAAACATGCAGAAATAAAAGTCTGATTTCCGCTACACTCCCCGACCCACCCACCCCTTATCAAATATAAACAAAGAATAAAAACGAAATGAATAATTTAGAAAGCATTACAATAATGGAATCTCAAAATCGATTCAAATGGATTCAGCTTTTCCGTCGATTTTCTTGTCATCGGATTTGAAGTATCTCGTCTTAAAAGCTCATTTGTAGAAAAATAAAAATCCTTTTTGTTTTTTAAATTTATATTTTTTTTAAATGGATAGCTTAACTGTAAAAGACAAAAATGATCTGTAAAAATATCCTTAATTTCTTTCATTTTTCTTTCACTAGAAAAATAAAAATTGGATTTGTTTTTTTTAAACATTTAAAAAAAAATTGATAGCTTAACAATAAAACACAAAAATGATCTGTAAAAACATCCTTAATTTCTTTTATTTTTGTTTTACTAATGATAATCGATGCAGATAATAATTCATCAAAAATCATTTGGAACTTGCAAGGACTGATTAAACAAGGAACAGTAACATCCATTAAATGCCAATTTCTTTTTTATTCTCCCTTTTTAATTTACACTAGCTCGGTTTTTCTAGCCGGGATTAGGGTATCCATTTCTATCTCAAAATCTCTAATTCTAAAATGTCTAATTCTCATTAACAGATTCTGGTTTATTTATATAAAATTCGGTAAGTTTCGGGCATTTGTTTATCTAATTATATATAACTAGGGGGGGCGGTTTAACTCAGTCAGTAGAGTGTTCGGCTAGAAACCACAAGGTTCCTAGTTCGGTATCGGCCTCCGCCAACTCAGCGTATGAGTAGCACAGGGATCTGTGTGGTAAAGTAAGGAGCTGATGGTAGGAGTGGTGCCCCGCCTCAGATACTAAAAATAATCTCCTTGGTCTAGCGCTAGTGAAAAGAGGATAGACTCCCTCGCTGTTTGGCTGATACCGACATTAGGCCGCCCCGACGACTTTACTTTATTGGGATCCATGATTATACTTGATCTATGATTAAAATATTACGTTTGATATGTATACTCCCCCTCTCTCTCCACCCTCTCTCTCTCTCTCTCTCTCTACATATTTATATATATGTGTGTGTGTGTGTGTTTTGTTAAACACTACTGACGATTCTTGTCGGACGAGTTCTTTTTCGAGTAGGAATTAGTAGTAGGAGTAATTCCTACTGCTACTGCTCTTTTTAAAAGACAACGGAAACATTCCATCAGTTGTACACCTGAAGATGGCAGAAAGACATACTGAAATCGCTCGTGAAGAAACCTTTGGTGGATTGCTACACCAATTCCACTTTGATATATATATATAAAGAAATAACAAAAGACTTAGAGATTGAGCATTATAGTCTATTTCAGCGAGCTTAAATAGACTATAATGCTCAATCTCTAAGTCTTTTGTTATTTCTTTATTTATATATTTGCTCTGTGACTCTAATATTAAGAGCACACATTGAGCTCTCAAACTGCGACAGGTTTTTTATATAAAACTATTGTGTGATAAGGAAGATTTCTTCTCTGGACTTTTGGATTATATATATATATATATATATTATGGTCAAGTCAATCAGAAAGCACTGGTTCATGGTAGATCACAAAACCTATGCAGCGATGAGTTTGTTCTAATAATGATAATCAATGAAGATAATAATTCATCAAAAATCATTGGGAACTAAACAGGGACAGCAACATCCATTAAATGCCAACTTCTCTTTTTTTTCCTCTCTTGTTAATGAACACATTTTCTGGACGGAATTAGGTGATCCATTTCTATCTCAAAATCACAGAAAATGTTATGCATCTCATTCTCTATGACAGAACCCTGTTTGTCCATATACCATTTGGTAATATGGTCAAGTTGTAATCTCTCGCACAGTTCCCAGTGAATCAGCGGTACCACCCTGTCTTGCCCAGTTTTTCCTCAGACAATACATCACACGTATCCCCCTCAAAGCTGAAAATAAATTGCCAAAATATATGAAGAAATATTTTCTTGCATGCAAAACTATTACGATACAAAAGCATAAATTTTCGAGCATCTATTTGTAATTATGATCCTTTTCCCCACAATCATTCTCTCTCTTTCATTTTTATTTCCTTTCTTTTATCACAGTCAAAACGGAATTGACCATTTATCTGTGTGGGAACAGGTAATGACACACAAGCATGTTAATGTGTAGATCATTATTTTTTAACATAAACATGAAAGGATCACAGAAATGTGGGAGAGTTAGAGGATGATTATGGGACTTATGATTTTATTGTACGAATCTAATGATGTCAGGTTTTAAAATATTGTTAACGGAAATAGAAACAAGGTGAATTGTTCATGTGTTGTCTGGTGGTTCTATTTGAATAAAGATGCTAAGCTTAAAAGAAATGCAAAACTCCAAATCAGAATGGCGAGGTTACGTTAGATCACCAGACCACGCGAATCGAAGCCAACCAAAGCCACAAAAAGCCTCGTCACGCCAAGCCAAGCCAAGCAGAGCCACGTCAAGCCATGCCAAGACATGCCACGCCAAGCCATGCCACGCCAAGCCAACCACGACAAACTACGCCACGACAAACCAAAACAAGCTAAGCCGTCATGCCATACCATGCCACGCCAAAATAAGACACGCCATGTGTTAAGTTTCTGACCACCATCCTTGGCCAGTTGTAAAAGAACTTAAAGTAAGTAAGTCCCGAGCTATAGAATCCTTTGGTAAGTGAATAAGTCCTGCGTTATGGAATCTTACGTAGTGTCAAAGGTCCTGTGATATAATCGTCGTCCATGAAGGTTCAAAGCAATATGCGTAGGTATGACCAGAACAGCCGGTATAAATAACAATATCAGCAGCAGAGTACTGCCAGTGATTGGCCAATAGGTTGGTCACATGGTTATCGCCGAGTCAATAAATAAGAGTAGGCATCTAAGACACACCTTATATCCAGAAAAGTCAACACCATGAAGCCAAGCTACGTCCCACCCTGCTATGCCACACCGTGACATGCCACGCCACGACTAGCCAAGCCACGCCACACCACACCAACCCTACCCACTTCGCGCTAAGCAACGCCTCACCAAGCCAAGCTATGATATGCCAAACCATGTCACGCTATGCCAAGCATAGCCACGCCACACCAATCAAAGAAAAGCCACGCCAAGCCAAGCCATACCACGCCACGTCACGCTACGCCATGCCAAGCCAGTGACGTGAGAAAAAAGCTCTGATGTGTGCCTGCACATTTTCCTCGGGGAATTCATTCATATAACTAGTCTCGAATGAACATACGCGGTGCGGTCTTAGTCGAAAGAAGTAGGGCTATTCAAGAGTCATGAAATGTCAAAGGAACAAAGGCCTAAAGTCATTCGACAAATGTTCTCCTCCTTAGAAAAACATCTTCTCAATCAAAATATTATTATTCCATAACTTCATCACAAACAGTCCGGAATTCTCAAGTAGCATCACTCGGTGAAAAAACCGAAAATAACTAATCGACTTTTTCAAAGAAACTCACAAACTCATCAGAACAAAAGAAACGGTTGTTGATGCCTGGTTTCTTCTAACCGTTAGAAGACCCGCTCACAAATATATATATATATATGTATATATAGATATATATGGAAATACGATGAGGAAATTAATCCGACAATATGAGAAGAAAATATTTTTAAAATAGAACAAACACAGGATGTTATGATCAGGAAACAATTTTTAGTGTCAATACTTAAGCATTTCGGTATATTGTACCATCTTCAGGACACTGTTAAGTAATGTTTATGTGAGGGACAAAATGAAAGATGTTAAGTGTATAGTAATTGTATGAATATGATGATACTAACCGTTAATTTGTATATGCGCGTTTGTTTACGAAAGCCAATGACGTGATCCATGCATGTGCAAAAGTGGAAGGTGGCGATCATATAATGACGCATGCATTAACGTGGATATGCGGAGAACGAAAAGTTAACAAAGATATGTATTTCATATGGAATATTAATGTTAGAAAAAAATATATATATATTGTGTACATCATATGGGGGCTATATTCACAAGTATACCTTGTACAATATCATAGAACATATATATTTAAGTTAAAGTAGCCTGGACATGCAGTCTGAATATTTATGTCCGTTGACTTCTTCTAGACGCTACATTAACTATATATATATATATATATATATATATATATATATATATGAGAAGTAAACAAACAGACGATGTTTGTGATATGGCTATTTTCAGCCGACAATATTTGGGAGAATATGTGCTTAATTGAAGTCGAACCTAATTTTATGAAAGTTAATTAATTAATAATTAATTAATTAGGCGGGATTACCTATTAAATTTAAGGCTAAACAAATCGAGAAAAATCAATCTCTGTATGTACATTTCGGCCTATTAGGCCTCATCAGCAGAGCTATAGATACAAAGACCGCCCCGTGTGCGATTCGAAACCTGATTGTCAAGCTGACTGTCAAGCGTCTTTCCACCACACAAAACGGACTTAGCAGATTTCTTCGTTTTGTTTAGGAGTAGGTATTTATATTCCTCTTAAGTGACCTCTACACGAACTTACGAGAAGTAAACAAACAGACGATGTTTGTGATATGGCTATTTTCAGCCGACAATATTTGGGAGAAAAAAAAATATAATAAAAAGGGCTTCACTGGATGATTCATAGGAGCCAACGTTATCACCTTTCATTTTGTTTAACAAACCACCTCCGGGCATCGTTGTTATTCAGTTTCATAGAAAAGCTTGAAAAACAATCATAAGTATGTTTTTAGTATTTTACGGCTTCTGAAAATTACTCAAATTAAAAAATGAGTTTAATAAGTTTAAAAATGATCAACAAGAATAAATAAAACGAAACGACTTCAGCATAACCCAACAAGAGTTGAACTGCTGTAAAATCCAAGAAACTAACTTACCAACCAAGTAAAAATCGCAATCAGTACACTAGAAACTGTCATAGATGATTAATGTACGAACCACTATGTTACACACAATGCGAAAATCTTGTAACTTTTATATATAATTCTTTTAAGTCTACCATGATCACTATGGCTTTTAAGATATGTACATGTAAATCCACTCTAAATATAAATTGAATTATTTTTGCCCTATGACTTTCCATCGATTTCACTTATATATATATTAATGTCTGTCAACTCGTGTTCGATTAAGACCATTTCCCGTTTTTTTTGTTGTTGTTTTTTTTTAAAATCATTATTGTGGGCCAGTAGCATTTGACACTCTATCTATTGTATTTTCTCAGATGACTCACCAGGCCAGCTCTGAAGAGGCATACTCTTCCACATAAACTACATGTTGGAACTTATCCTCTTTGAATGTTGCTGGGCTGATAATTCCCCTTTCTAATGGCCCGCTTCAATTTTTTTTAATTCGGTTGGACTCAAATTCTTTTACACACAGACACACACACACAACACACACACACACACACACACACACACACACACACACATAATATATATATATATATATATTATATATATATATATATAATAAACTATTTCAACGCAGTCATGTGATATATATTCGATACAAGTACTATATATATATAATTCTATAAGTACACACATAAAAACACACACTCAGATACTCCTCAGCCTTACTTTCTCCTCTCATCCTCATTTCTCTCTCTCTCTCTCTCTCTCTCTCTCTCTCTCTCTCTCTCTCTCTCTCTCTCTCTCTCTCTCTCTCTCTGTATATATACATTTATATATATGTATATATATATTTATTTATGCACACACACACACACACACACACACACACACATATATATATATATATATATATATATATATATATATATATATATTCTGTAAGAATTGTGTATATGTATCCATTTTTATTGAATACAAATATTTTAATGTACATATATAATATATTAAATGTAAATATTCCATGACTCTATGCATAAAAACAAATAGACTCTTACACACACACACACACACACACACTCTCACACATATATATATGCGTGTGTGTATGTTTATATTTATCTTTCTTTATCTCTCTGTATACGCGTATACACACAAGCATATATATATATATATATGCGTGTGTGTATGTGTGTGTTTGTAAATGTGTTTTGGAGTTGTGCATATGTGTGTGTAATATTGAGTCAATACAAACTATTGTGATGCACTAAATATTTAGATATGTATTAATGTTTATGTAAATATATAATATATATTTCTATATGTATAATTTCAATGAATATGTACATAAAAACATATACACTCTTATATATATAGATATATGTATGTATATTTCTCCCAAACTCTACTCTTTTTCTCTCTCTCTCCACACACATATAAACACACACACACACATACACATAGACACACATACACACACACACTCTCTCTCACACACACACACGCATATATATATAATGTACTTTACAATTTCCAATTTTATTTTGTCACACAACTCTTTAAGTATTTGAGACAAATGAAGAATTATCCGAGTGTGCAGGAGTAAAATTTCATTCGTGTTTTCTGTTTCCACAGAAAGGGACAATTTTCTTTCGGTTAAGTGTTTTCTCCCCCTATTTTTTATTTTATTTATTTTATTTTTATTTTTACTTATTTATTTATTTTTTGCTCGTTCATTTGTTTTTAAAATTTATACCCGTATTTATTTATTTATGGCTTTGCACATGTTTTGATTTGTAGCCGATTTTTATTCAACTGTTTCTAAATGTCATCGGTAAACCTTTTTCCCGTGCATTTAGCAAAGATTTCAGCCAATACTTTTTGCAATATAAAAGTTTGAAGAGAAAACTGAAAAAAGAAATGTACACCAGAGAGAGAGAGAGAGAGAGAGAGAGAGAGAGAGAGAGAGAGAGAGAGAGAGAGACACAGGTAGAGAGAGAAAAGATAAAACAAACAGAAAGGGTGCGAGAATAGTAAAACTGATATACAGGGTGCTTGTAAAGTAACTCCTTTCCCTGTTTTAAAAATCTTATAATTTATATTGAGGCATTATTTTTACAAGATATGTATATGGGAAGATATAAAATGTGTTTGTCGTTAAGATTTAATGCCGACATATAAACAACGGTGCTTGGTGACTGTATGTATATATTTATCCGTGTCCATTTCCCTTAACGATATCCGTTGCCCTTCAGCGCCTCCATAATATGTACGAGGGTAGTCAAAAAGTAATGCCATTTTGTTTAGAACAGGTATAATTCCCAACACAGGAACATGTATCATACATCAAAATGAAGCTCTTTTTTATCACTTCCTCCATACTCACCAGATTTAGCGCCTTCAGACTATAATCTCTACGACCTCATGAAATAGATGTTGAGAGGCAAATATTATTCCAGTGACGAGGAAGTGAAATCTATAGTGAAGAAATGGCTCTTGAGAGAAACGTTGACTAGTTGAAGAAGCAGGATGTAATCCACAGAGGACCAGCTTCATTCGTATATATGTATTCAGTAAACCTGATGTCTATTATTAAGCAGAGTTTAGCAGGTTTGAATTCAGAGTTATTCTTCTCCAAGGCGGGTTGCCATATCAAGTTTAAAGAGTTAATTGAGTCCTACTATTTAATCATAGCTTTAGCGACAATCGTTAGATGCATACCTTTCCCATGGGTATTAACGCTAGATAAATGGGTATTAAATGTAATCAGCCTCGTCCAGGATTTGAACTCAGATGTTTGTTTCCATTTCTACGAGAATAACCTTCACACTATGAATATATTTATTAAGGGTCATGGTAAACTAACCCTCTTCCCTATTTTAAAAATTTGGACTATATTACCTTTAGGCATCCCTTTTTTATCTCGATTAAGAAAGGACATGTTTTTCATTTACACCATCAATAACCGGTTGTTTGTTAGGCGTTAGGGTTAGGGGTTAGGGTTAGGGTAGTTTCATATTTTTGAAAATAAAATCTAAAAATTGTCTGTTAAAATAACCGGATATTGACGGTGTAAATGAAAAACATGTCCTTTCTTAATCGAGATCAAAAAGGGGTACCTAAAGGTCATATGGTCCTAAAATTTTATTATTTATTTCTGAATCATTATCTTTGCAAAAGAATTAATATGAGAAACACATATAATATGGATTTTTTTTTCAAAATTCAATATGGGTATAAGCATTCACCTCCAGCTTCTCAAGCCGTTTGGGAATCGTATCAACTGATCTTTCCTGGAACTCTTGTCAAATGGCAGAAATACATTCTCATATTCGTCCTTCAAGATCTTCCAAAGTGGTTGGTTTCCTACAGTATATTTGCTCCTTCAACTAACCCCAAAGAAAAAAGTCGCAGGGTGTTAAATCGGGGCTTCTGTCCAGCCACTCATGCGGACCACATCTACCCATCCATCTCACAGGAAAATAATGATTCAGCCATTCACTAACAACAAATTGTGGAGGAGCACCATCAGACAACAACACAGATTTAATTGCCATTTATTAAGAAACATTCATTAAAGAATTGAGAAAAATGTAACTGCATATTACAAAAATATATAAATAGGTTAAATTGAGAGTTACTTTTGAATCGCTCTGTAGAGAGAGTTCAAATCCTGGAGGAGGCTGTTTACATTTCCCTTCACGCTAATTATAATTATTATTTATTTGTATTGGTTGCCTAGAAATTTCCCCTTTTTATTATATTCTCAAATCATCCTTTAAAAAGATAATGTTTGCAGAAAACTGATGCAATATTAATAGATTGGCTATATCCAGATCATATTCTGTTAAATAATTCATCCGATAGTTGCCGAGAATCCGCCCCCCCCCGCCTTATTTTTTTTCGCATTATTATTCCTGAAATCATCCCAACTGAATTCTAAAATGGTTTACACTATTCCTGTTTTGGATCTGATTAAATATTTAACTCTATTTCTCTAAATTATTGAGATGAGGCTTGATAATCTGTATCATTGGGATTATTCAGACACATGGTGCAATAATAATAATAATAAGACGAAGAAGAAAAGAATATACTTTTCACTCAATTGGCGGAAACTTCTCCAGAAGAACAGAAGGATGTCGAAAGTGAAAAAGAGGAACCCATGATTTACTTTATATAGACCAATACATTCTTAAAGAAGTAAAAAAAATAGACGGAAAAATATTATGCAATGGCCTGGATTGATTACAGAAAAGCCTATGACATGGTCCCACATACTTGGATTTTAGAATGTCTAAAAATGTACAACATTTCCAACAACATCATAAACTTCATTAAAAAAGCCATGGAAAACTGGCGAGTTCAATTAAAAGCTGGAAAACAATCCCTGGCAGACGTAAAAATCCAAAGAGGTATCTTCCAAGGAGACTCATTATCACCACTACTCTTTATTATAGCAATTATGTCGCTCAATCATAGACTTAAAAATGTACAGGGGGATACAAATTCACTAACTCAAAAGAAAAGATAAGTCACCTTATGTACATGGATGACATAAAAATTTTGCAAAAAGTGAAAAAGAATTGGAGAGCCTAGTAAAAACTATTAGAATATATAGCCAGGATGTAGGGATGGAATTTGGAATTAAAAAATGTGCTATGCTAGTAATAAAACGGGGTGAAAGAAAACTAATGCATGGAATACAACTGCCAAATCAGAAAACTATAAAATCACTTGATGAAAATGGAAGCTACAAATACTTAGGAATTTTAGAAGCGGACAATATCATGCAAGCAGAAATGAAAGGAAAAGTTAAAAAAGAATATCTCAGGAGAACTAGAAAACTTCTAGAAACCAACAGCAGAAATCTGATTCAAGGAATCAATACCTGGGCTGTCCCCATTATAAGATAATCAGGAACATTCTTAAAATGGACAAAAGAAGAACTCAGAGAGATTGACCAAAGGACGAGAAAATTAATGACCATGCATAAGGCTCTCCACCCTAGAGATGATAGAGATAGATTATATGTGTCAAGAAAGGAAGGGAGAAGAGCTCTTGCCAACATAGAGGAATGCGTAGTAAACACAATCCAACAACTTGAAGATTACACAAGGAAGAGCAAAGACAAATTACTTATGGCGGCCAACAATAGTAGAAGCAACAGATGGACAAACAGAAAAACAACAAAGACTAAAAAACAAAAATGGGAAGAAAAACAATTATATGGACGCTTCAAACGACAAACAGAAGAGGTTGCACATGAAAAGACTTGGACATGGCTAAGAAAGGGAAACTTCAAAAGAGAAACTGAATCACTTATAATTGCTGCACAAAATAATGCCATAAGGACAAACTATATTAAAGCGAAAATTGATAAGACCCAACAAAATAGTAAATGTAGATTTTGCGGTAAGAGAGATGAGTCTGCAAACCATGTACTCTGCGAATGTAGCAAACTAGCACAACGAGAATACAAAACTAGACACGACTGGGTTGGGGAGGTGATCCACTGGGAACTATGCAAAAAATTAAATTTTGACCATACCACAAAATGGTATATGCATAAACCAGAATCTGTTCTTGAGAACGAAACGCATAAAAATTCTCTGGGACTTTGAAATAAAAACGGATCACCTTATCCCAGCAAGAAGACCAGACCTAGTGTTGATATACAAAAAAGAAAGAACTTGTCAACTGGTGGATTTTGCACTGCCAGCAGATCCCAGGGTGAAGCTAAAGGAAAATGAAAAAATGGACAAATATCTGGACCTTGCCGGAGAACTGAAAAAGTTTCATGAATATAAATCAAATCTTCGTAATCTTTTCACAAAAATCAAGGACCGGTGATATTTAATGTGTATATATATGTGATCATCATCATATCGCGCAATTAGCACGGATGTCCATGACAATCTCTCACCAATCCTCCCTATCATTCATTGTGCCAGAGAGGTCTTCTGCACAGCATCCAGTATCCTCGCATAGTTGGTCAATATAGGGCCTTGGTGGCCGGCCTACATTAGCATGTCCACAGGAGAACGTCGCTTATGAGCTCGTCCTTGCGTCTCCAGCAGTGTCCAGCATGGCTTGTCCGTCTCACTGGGATGGTTTGTGAGATGGTGGACAGGTGGCCATACAGCTGCTTCCTTGAGGGGTGCTGTTTCCGCGACTTGTTTAAGACCGCACGCAGCATTTTTGTGCAGGTCCCATCTAGCTTATTCTTAAGGCGCCTTATTAGGTTCCTAGTGGTGCAGCCATACAGCAGTACTAATATAACCACAGCTGTATTTTCGTAGTTTCATCCGGACATACATTAATATATATATATATATATATATATATATATATATATATATATACGTACACACCAACATTCCTTTATATATGTCTAGATGTACAGAAAAGGATTGCAAATAGCTTTGCAGATTCAGTAAAAGAAAGCATTTTATTTTATCTTTTATTTAAAGAACTCGTTTCCATGCTGTAATTCTTTCCACGTTTAGTCTATTTTTATTTTATTTTTTACAATAACACATAAACCATCTCCTTCTCTTTACAAACTTTCCAATCTTTTTTACATTTATTTTCAACCTCATTTCACAGGAAAGAGTGCAATCTATATTCCTTCCATATATGATGACAGATTGAATAGTCCCGACTTTATAGTTTATAGCTTTTTTTTTATCTAGATCAAATATAAATGGGCTGATATCAAGCGTATAAATCCAATCTACAGAAATGTATAAAGCGAAACTATAAAGATTATAAATCCCATTATTTCAATCTATCCTATTTGGGTTCCTTTATTTTTTCTTCTTTTTGATAACTTTCTATTCAACTATTTATGTTTAGCCGTTTATTCCTATATCTCCCCTTTTCTCTCAGTTCATCTGAGTCTAGCTGAACATATATAGACTATAGAATATATATATATATATATATATATATATATATATATATATATAGTGTGTGTGTGGGGGATTGTCACTGTTTCAGCTTTTGCTGGAACGGTGTTCCAAACGCAGTATTATTGGTAGAGTGCTCAATATAAAATAGAGCTGTTATATAATATAATATATAAATATATAAAGGTTTTACATATCTATTTATTTGGTGACAAAGGAACAGGTACAGCCATTTTGGTTTCATGCGTCAACAATTATCAGGTGAACTTGTTTCAAATGCAAGGAAAATCGAAAAATTGCAAAAAATTACAAAAAATTCAATAGACATAGGATGTGTATGATTGGATGAAATGCATGCGCATGTATTGTTGACGCATGAAACCAAAATGGTTGTGACTGTTCCTTTGTCATCAAATAAATAGATATGTAAAACCTTCATATATTTATTTATCATATTATATATATATATATATATATATATATATATATATATATAATATAGGGGGTTATAAGGCCTTATCACATTTATCTGCACTGATTTAATCATATCTGTTTCATCCCAGTTTATATATATATATATATATATATATATATATATATATATATATATATACATATGAAAAGTTTATTTACAGTACAGAATTTAATAAGGACGCGTAAAAGCATATGCATTATGTAAAATAAATTGTTTTTTTTTTCTTAAAAAGAAAGGAAAGGGTACCCTAGTTTTGATTTAAAATCAGAAATTTCTTTTTTTCGATCAATGCTCCTCAGAGAAAAATTTCATTGAAAGATGGTGAAATAGTGTAGTTGTAGACAACGGAAAAGACAGAAAGCAGTGAGAACAAGGGAAAATATATTTATATATATATATATATATATATATATATATATTATATATATATATATATATATATATACCAGGTCTATTTAAAGACCTCTGGATATTTCTTCTTTATGATCTTCTAGTGTAGACGTTAAAGTCTTCGTGTTGTTTCCGTAAATCGGGATCCATATTTTAGAGAATGCGTCCCATATTTTTTACCTAAACGCTTTCAACCATGACATAGACACCCCCCCCCCATATATATATATATTATATATATATATATATTAGTTCGATTCGTGGAGACACGAAATTAACAGTGCTTGGTAAATGATAGTTTTTCGCCAATGCAATTTTCAAATCAAGTGAATATTCTTTTGTTTTTCTTTATATGTTGTTGTGTGATGCATTATGGGAAGTATTAACTTGTTGTATCTCGTTGATTCTAGTTTTCGTGCATGCTGAGAATGTTGGTTCTCTTTGGATGAGATTTACGGGAGCGTGTTCATATCCGGGTTTGATATATATATATTATATATATATAAGTTTTGTTGAACTGTACAGACAATTCTTGTCGGACAAGTTTTTGGTTGATCCTTTCTAATTTTCGGGCCATCTTTAGAAAAGATCAACCAAAAACTTGTCCGACAAGAATTGTCTGTACAGGTCAACAAAACTTGTATAAAAGAAACAATATTGCCAAAATACACTTTTGAAGGTCATCACAATGCATTTGTAAAGACAAATAAGGCAACTATGATGTTCTTTGTTAACCTTTGTTTATTCTTAATATTTCGACATAAACATCTCCTCCCCAGAGGATTGCTGCCAGGTATATCCCATTTAATTTTATGCCTTATACCTTCCCGAATTCTCTGCGTGTGTGTATGTGTGAGTCTGTGTGTGTTTCTGTTTGTGTGTGTTCATGTGTGTTTATGTGTGTTTGTATATGTATGTGTGTCCAACAATGTCTAATTATCATTCCAAGTTTGGCCTACCCTTTTTTGTTTAATTATTAAGCAGTAAACGCTCTCCTATAAAAAGGAATGGGACACTCTACGACGGCCTTTACATACATACAGATGTGTGTATTAAAACAGTTAAAATTCTGCCTTCGCATTCTGTGGGTGATGATGGCCGAGCGGTTAAGCCGTCCTATAAATATATATTAATATATAATTTAATAGATATATAAAGGTTTTACATATCTATTTATTAGGTGACAAAGGAAAATTCACGACCATAATGCATTTGAAACATCTTCACCTGATGATTGCCTCGCATGAAACCAATATGGTCGTGAATTTTCCTTTGTCACCTAATAAATAGATATGTAAAACCATTATATATTTATTTTATAATATCATATAACAGCTCTATTTAATATTGAGCTCTCTACCAATAATACCGCCTTTGGTACGCCATTCCAGCATATATACAGAGTTAATGGCGCATGGAGATCCTTAGATCTACATAATGTATAACACCTATAGTTAGACTCTTTATGAATATACTAAACTACAATATATATATATATTATAGATCTAAGGATCTCCATGCGCCATTAACTCTGTATATATGCTATACTACAGAAGGATATATATATAGTGTGTATGGTTGGCCCTATTATGCAAGAAAAAGCAGTAGTAATCCAACGTACAGTGTTATTAGAATAGTGCTCAATATCTGTGATAGAGCATTGATAGATTGAATGAATGAACAAATAAAAGGTTTAGCTTTTATTTATTTACATGGGAACAATATTAAAAAAAAATATTTCGTTTACCTGACGAATGCGTTAGCAGGAAACCATTGGTTTTAAATATTGTTCTCGTGTAAATAAATAAAAGCTAAACCTTTTATTTGTTCATTCATTCATATATATATATATATATATATATATATATATATAGAGAGAGATGAATAGAGAGAGAGAGAGAGAGAGAGAGAATAGAGAGAGACAGAGAGAGAGAGAGAGAGATAGAGAGAGACAGAGAGAGAGAGAGATGAATAGAGAGAGACGGAGAGAGAGATATATGAATAGAGAGAGATGAATAGAGAGAGAGAGAGATAGAGAGAGAGAGAGAGATGATAGAGAGAGAGAGAGATGAATAGAGAGAGAGAGAGAGAGAGAGAGATGAATAGAGAGAGAGAGAGATAAATATATATATAGAGAGAGAGAGAGATGAATAGAGAGAGAGTGAATTTATATATATATAGAGAGAGATGAATAAAGAGAGAGATGAATAAAGAGAGAGAGAGAGATGAATAAAGACAGAGAGAGAGAGAGAGGGGGAGAGAGAGAGGAGGAGCCTGCGTGTTCATATCTATTTATCTATCTAATAGCATTGTCAAAAATTAACCCAACGAAATGCAATTGAAGCTTTATTCTTGCTATTAACGAAGCAAGTTTTTCTCTTGGCGATTTCGTTCCGGAAACGAAAAATGCATCCTTTCTCCCCATTTTCCTTGTTCCTTCCGTTGTATTTAAGTGCACGTTTCAATACATCGTTAATTTCTTTTATTTATTCCTCGATCAATTTTCAATGTCGTCATATCCAGATGCTCTGTTTTCATCTTCGGTTTCAATTGTTTGAAAATGAATTTAAAAAAAGATTCCTTTCAATGAACCGTCGTAGCATCATGCTGAGTAAATGTCATCTTTATGAACACGAACAAGTTCTGTTTGTCCTATTTGTTTGGTTTTTTGTTTTTATTGTTTTTGTTTTTTTTTGTTTTGTTTTGTTTTTTTGTTTTTTTCATTTTGAAGACCTGAGGGAATAAATCGCTGATTCGAGGATAACAAACAAAAGAAGAATAAAAAACGGGAATAAACCTGCCACAAGAAATGGAAGTTCCTTGGAGCAAAGTTGCAACTTGTTGCTGATGCGCAGGCGCACGTGTACACACACACACACACACCATCCCTCTGTTCCCTTTTTCTCTCTCTCTCTCTCTCTCCTCTCTCTCTCTCTTCTCTCTCTCTCTCTGTGTGTGTCACACATATTCACACACAACTCTCTCTCTGTCTCTGATATACACCTACTCTCTTTCACACACACACACACATTCTCTCTCTCTCTCTCTCTCTCTCTCTCTTCTCTCTCTCTCTCTCTCTCTCTCTCTCTCATGCACTATCTTTCTTTTTCTCTCTATCCCACCCTTGCTCTCTCTGGTTCACATGCGTGCTCTCTTTCTCTCTCTATTATAACCCTCAGTATGTCAGCCTGTTTATCTGTCCGCTGTCTGTTTGTCTATTTGCAAATAATGTTTATCTTGTCTCTGTCTCTCAATCTATATCTCCTTTCTCTCTCTCTCTCTCTCTCTCTCTCTCTGTCTCTTCTCTCTCTCTCTCTCTCTGTTCTCTCTCTCTTCTCTCTCTCTCTTTCAATCTCTTTCAATCTATATCTCCCTTTCTTTGTTTCTCTCTCTTTCAATCTCTTTTCAATCTCCTTTCTTTGTTTCTCTCTCTCTTCTCTCTCTCTTCAATCTCTTTCAATCTATATCTCCCTTTCTTTGTTTCTCTCTCTCTTTCAATCTCTTTCAATCTCTCCCTTTCTTTGTTTTCTCTCTTCATCTTTTCAATCTCCCTTCTCTCTCTCTCTCTCTCTCTCTCTCTTTCAATCTCTTTCAATCTATATCTCCCTTTCTTTGTTTCTCTTCTCTCTCTCTCTTTCTCTCTTTCAATCTCCTTTGTCTCTCTCCCTCTTCTCTCTCTCTCTCTCTCTCTTCTCAATTCTTTGTATCTCCTCTCTCTCTCTTTCTCTCTCTCTCTCTCTTTCAATCTCTCTCTCTCTCTCACTCTCTCTCTCCTCTCTCTCTCACACACATACACACACTCTTATATTGCGGTGCACTCAGCATAACGATTATCATCATTAGAAATGGAACCATCAGGTCGAGTTCAAACCCTGTGTGCTAATGCCCCGGTGACCGGCATGCCTCCATCTTCCCCAATAACTATGGGTAAATAGTAGGACAGACTTGACTATTCAGACTTGTAAGATAACCAGTCTAAAACGAAAACCCTGAATTTAAACCAGCCATAAAAACCTATATAATATGTAACATAATACATAGGTATATCTTGAAATATTCTATTCAAATAATTTCGTCTCTTCATTCAATCGTTCTTGTACTTTCGTTGACTTTCTATAACTTAACTTTACCATTTGACTAAATATTATAATCTCTGAGCAAAACCGATTGCAATTTCGATTCAGCGTTGCGCTGATCATAAGACGCAGTACACCATCATCACGTGTGCTGACATTAGAAATTATTCCACTCGCCACGAATTCACTAAACCTTTTAAACTTATTATAACTTTTTCCGTTCCTTATTTGATCAGCGGTTCCAAGAATTTCAAGAGAGCGAAAAGTTCCATGAAGAATTCATCGAAACGAAATGATAATCGGTCTTTTATAATGGAACGTTCAATTTAGTGAAAGCTGGAGCAAATCTGCAGAGTATTTTTGAAAAATCACTTTCCCTCCTCTGTGAATAATGGTGGCACATTTGTTTGAATTTAAAGTATTTTTTTCTCGATATCTGATGGAAACATTTTCGTATAAGATTACATGAATGCATGTACACACAAACATACAGATATACATATTTAGACACACACCAAACACATACACACACACACACCCACACACACACACATATATATAATTTATATATATATATTATTAATATATAGAGAGAGAGAGAGAGTTAATGGTGGCACTAAATTTATTTTAATGTAAAGATTTTTTATCTAGATGCTGTAAAACTTTTCGCATGCTATATATATATATATATATATATATATATATATATATATATATATATATATATATACACGAACACACATATATTGTGTGTATATATAGAGAGAGATATACACGAACACACATATATATATATATGTGTGTATATTAGAGAGAGTATACATCTATCATATATATACATATATATATATACAAATATATACATACGTATATATACTGTGTATATATTATATACACATGTATATATAGTATGTATATATTTGTAATATATATATTGTTATATATGCATAGATGATATATATACATATAATTATATATACAATATATACTACGTATTATATCTGTGTATATATATAATTATAATTTACTAATATAGTATACACATTTACACATTATATATTAATTATATATATATAATACATGTAATAATATATTTACACTCTCCGCACGAGCAGATAGACTAATTCCTTAAGCGGGGTAACAGGCTTTGAATTCAGTTTTCTTAGCTGGCTTACCTAGCCATGTTTAATAACCCAGTCTGCCCTGCTATTTACCATAGCTGGAGGGAGAATATGATTCATACCTTCCCAAGGGTATTGCGTAAGTGAAATGCAAGATTGAAACTCGGGGACGAGTCCATTCCCATGACTTTAAACATTTAACCACGCGCTTTTCTTAACGTCTTTTATATGTACTAGAGTGGTACAGGCGTCGCCTGGGTAGAGCTGAATTTTAAAAAAAATATTCTGATAAGATTAAGTCACGTTTATGGTTATCTAGTTTCTCTTTCACTAGAATATTAACCGTTCTGGGTATTTAATGCCAAGCCATCCTTGAAGAATAACAGTAGTGGTTAAATTTGACGGTGTTCATACATTTTCTTAATAACGCGACTGCAGTTCGACTCATTCCACTACACTGTCAGTGTCAGTGTGTTTACTACGCACGGCGGACTCCCTATTTCAGTCTATATTACTTGTTCACAATTACTAAGAAAAATAATGAATCAAGCTCTTTTATTGTTCGACACTATATAACGTAACGAATGCATGATGGATTGTGGAAATAAGTTATACATAATATATATATATATATTATATAATATAATATATATTATATATATAAAGTAAAGAAATAACAAAAGACTTAGAGATTTAGCTTTATAGTCTATTTCAGGAGCTTAGCAAATGTCTAAACTCTCGCGACTCCAGATGCGAATGATATATAATATATATATATATTAATAGTAAGGTATATAATGATTAGGTATTATTTGAATTATGTAGAGAAAAAGATAAAGGGTCTACTGATTTCAGATCAAATTGAAATTGAATTCATCAGGACTTGCTACTGACGTTTAACTTGAAGTCGATGTAACGTTCCTTAGTTAAATTGAATATATTTTCCGTAATAACGGTTGAACCTAACGTTATTTTCTCCTCAATGTTCGCTTGCAACGCGAAAATTGAGAAAGAAGACAATGTATCGTCCACACACGTATTTTCCTTAATTCCTCATTTCTATATTGTTATCATTTAATTCTAATTAAAAATAATTGATCTAGATATATATAGTAGTATATGTATATATTATATATATATTATATATATATATATATTATTATATAAAATGTTGTTCTGGTTTCCAACGGGAGAACATTTAATATTTTATAAAAAGTAGAAGATCCGCAAAATGTATTATGTTCTCAGAAAGATTTTTTTAATTCTTTTTTCTTAAATACGTGACTACGTGTTTCTGATCTGTTGTCTCTTAGGCATTGAGTTTATATTTGGCAGAATACTGTCGTATTTGATAGGTTTGTTGTGTGTTTCTGAACTTTCTATTATAATCTCTCTCTCTCTCTCTTCTCTCTCTTATTATTATTAGTAATATATATCTATATATATATATATATATATATATAATATGCGTGTTGTGTTGTGTGCGTGTCTGTGTGTGTGTGTTTTAATCTATTCTATGTATCCTATTTATTCAGTTCTTCATACAAATCTATCGATTTGTCTATTCATATCATCTATCTATCTATCTTTATCTTTATGAAAGTAAAGTATTAAAAGTAGTGAACTCTCTGGTGCACTATGCTTGCCAGGCTATTTTTAAATCCATCTTATTAAGATGAACAAAGTTTTTATTATTTATTTATGATTGATTTCTTGATTACATTTTAATTTGTTTTATTTGTAGAAGGAAATTTGATTATTTTACTACAAAAAGCTTTGCCTGCCCTAACGTAGAGAGGGTGCAGCAGGGATGCTACTTGCATTTGCTTTCTCCAAAGTGATAATATTCCGCTCATTTTACGCTAACAGTTTAGGCCTCTCTTAACAGAATGTATAGATTAAAACATTTTAAATTTGCTTTTGGATTAATTTTAATCTTTTAAAGCGGTTAGCCTGATATTCGAGATGGAAATAAAATCACATTCTGAGGGTAAATGCGATTTTAGGGGTACTTAGCTCAGTCGGTAGAGATCTGCTAGAACACCACAAGGTTAGAGGTAATTTCGAAAACTATTTTTGAAAAAAAAATTAAAAATTAGAAAAAGCTTTCTTTGAAAAATTTATATTTCGTATTGTTTTTATGGGGTTTCGTTTTGTGTCTATAAAACACATTGCCTGATTTAATGACACAAATAATATGGCGTTTTGAGGCAATCTAACTTTCATAGAGACATAGTTTAATAAATGACATTATTTTGTATTAATGGTTTTGCACAATATTAGATACTATCTGATACACTTACGCATTTGAGGGTATAGTGACGTAGTTTGGTTACGAC
>CM042159.1:19704807-19726315 GCA_023376005.1 Doryteuthis pealeii | reverse complement strand
CAAATGCATGTTATCGTATGTTGATATGATCACGTGGCTTCGGGTTCTGGACCATGATATAATTAACGGCGGTCGATCCCAGGGGGCCATCCCCAGAACACCTGCCCCTCAATGTAAAGGGCAGGGCTGGGTTTATGCCCAGTGCTGAGGCGCCCCCCCTTTGAGAGGGAATGCCGAGGGATCGACGCAATTTTTCACCGTGCCACTCCATGAGTCTCGGCTTGTGGTTGTGTCCACATAAATAGGGCCTTTGTGCCTGACCCGACAAGTGGGGTGACGTGGGAAAAAATATCCATTTTTCGTTAGATTTGGTCAAAAAAACAGTTATTTTAATAAATTTTGTAAAAACAGATTTATTAATAAGTTGAGTTTAAATAAAAAATAAAATCATGGAGTCTGTGACGTTAATAATTAGGGAATTGCCTGACTTGAGTGTAGTATGGTTCGGTTACAGACAGAAAGACAACAATCTCATTTATAATAAGGGTAAAAGCATCTCCTCATTCCTTTGATATAGTATATAGATATATATATATATTTATATTATAATTATACATATCATATATATTTTTCTCCAAAATCTAAAAAAGGATAAGGACATCTCTCTTTTACAGAAAAAGACCGTAGAATTGTTTGATCGACGAAAGCAGCACGATAAAGATCTATTTTCAAATTAAGCTTAGCTTGAAATGTGTCGTACACCATTTATTAGACGTTAAATATACAACACAACACATATATATATTATTATAGTATTAAATATTATAGACACGTACAGTATTCTATATATTTAAGGCCGTAGATGCACATGGAGTATACATATACAGATATATATATATATGAGGTGTTTTCGAGAGATTTCATGTGTGTATGTTGTGTATGTGTGAGAGATATTTGTGTGTGTGTGTGTCGTGATTGCTGTGTGTGTCGCTGCTGTAATGTCGTATGGTCCACTCGAGTGCCAACGTCTCACTGGTGCCATTGTCACCGTCTGCAGAACTCTGTGCAAATATATTTGATTTTAAGGGAGATACCAATACGCAACACACGTCAAGACATCAGATGCACAACACACACACAGACATCTTCTTATAGTATAATATCATATATATATATATATATATATTATATATATATATATGCGCATCTTGATATTTATATTATTTCCACCGCTCCGCACGAGCAGTATGTGACACAAGGTCATATTTTCTAAGCGAGTAAAGGTTTGAATTCATGAGTTTTCTTCTCCTAGACCGGGTTGCTGCCACGTGGTGTGAAGAGCCCAAGTCTCCCTTATTTCACCCATAGCTGGAGGAGATAGAATTCATACCTTTCCCAAACGGACACAGGATGTTTGTTAACACTAAAGGACACAAGAATTCTGGGCCTTAAGACTAAAGGATACAGGTTTGCCTTAACGAAGCGACACAAGAATGAGTCCTTTAGTGTTAGCAAAATCCTTGTAGTCCCTAGTCTTAAGCATGATCTTGTTTCTTTATGTTAAGCAAATCCTTGTATCTTTAGTGTTAGCAAAATCTTTGTATAAGGCAAAATCTTTGTATCCTTTAGTGTTAAGCAAAATCTTGTATCCTTTAGTGTTGAGCAATCTTTGTATAAGAAAATTTTGTATCCCTTAGTGTAAGCAAATCGCTTGTTCCTTTAGTGCTTAAGCAAATCTGTATGAGCAAATCTTGTTCCTTTAGCTGTTAAGCAAACCTTGTATCCTTAGTGTAAGCAAATCTTTGTATAAGCAAATCTTTGTATCTTTAGTGCCTTTAGCAAAATCCTTGTATCCTTTAGTCTTTTAAGCAAAATCTGTTGTATAAGCAAAATCTTTGTATCCTTTAGTGTTTAAGCAATCCTTGTTCTTTGTGGGTTAAGCAAAACTCTGTGTATCCTTTATGTTAAGCAAAATGCTTTCGTTATAAGCAAAACCTTTGTATCTTTAGTGTTTATGCAAAATCCTTGTATCCTTAGTTCTTAAGCAAAATCTTTGTGTATAGCAAATCTTTGTATCCTTTAGTGTTAAGCAAAATCTTGTACTCTTTAGTGTTAAGCCCAAATTCTTGTGTATAAGCAAAATCTTTGCTATCCTTTTAGGGTTAGCAAAATCCTTGTATCCTTTTTTCTCTAAGCAAAAGTCCTTGTATCCTTTAGTGTGAAGCAAAATCTTTGTATTAAGCAAATCTTGGTATCCTTTAGTGTTAGCAAAATCTTGTATCCTTTCAGTCTTTCAAGCAAAACTTGTATCCTTTAGTGTTAAGCAAATCGTTTGTATAAGCAAAATCTTTGCTATCCTTTAGTCGTTAGCAAAATCTGTTTCCTTTAGTTTAAGCAAAATTCCTTGTTTCCTTTAGTGTTAAGCAAACATCTTTGTAAAGCCAAAATTTTGTATCCTTGAGTGTTAAGCAAAATCTTGTACCTTTGGTGTTAAGCAAAATCTTTGTTATAAGCAATCTTTGTACCTTTTAGTGCTTAAGCAAAATCCTTGTATCCTTTAGTGTTAGCCAAAACTTTGTATGAGCAAAATTTGTATCCTTTAGTGTTAAGCAAAATCTTGTATCGCTTTAGTGTAAGCCAAAATCTTTGTATGAAGCCAAATCTTTGATCCTTTAGTGTTAGCAAAATCATGTATCCTTTAGTCTTAGCAAAATCTTTGTATAAGCAAAATTTTTTATCTTTAGTGTTATGCAAAATTCTTTAGTAATCCTTTAGTCTTAAGCAAATCTTTGTATTAAGCAAATCTTTGATCTTTAGTGTTAAGCAAATCCTTGTATCCTTTAGTGTAAGCCAAAATCTTTGTATAAGCAAATCTTGTATCCTTTAGTGTTAGCAAAATCCTTGTATCCTTTAGTCTTAAGCAAAATCTTGTATCCTTAGTGTTAAGCAAATTTTGTATAGCAATCTTTGTATCCTTTAGTGTAAGCAAATCCTTGTATCTTTATGTCTTAAGCAAAATCCTTTGTATCCTTAGTGTTAAGCAAATCTTTGCTATAAGCAAAATCTTTGTATCCCTCTTAGTGCTTAAGCAAAATCCTTTGTTCCTTTAGTGCTTAAGCAAAATCTTTGTATAGCAAATCTTGTATCTTTAGTGTTTATGCAAATCCGTTGTATCCTTTTAGTGCTTAAGCAAAATCTTTGCTATGACAAAATCTTTGTATCCTTTAGTTCGTTAAGCAAAATCTGATATCCTTTAGTCTTAGCAAAATCTTTGTTAAGCAAAATCTTGTGATCCTTAGTGTTAAGCAAAATCCTGTATCTTTAGTTTAAGCAAAATCTTTGTCATAAGCCAAAATCTTTAGATCCTTTAGTGTTAAGCAAAATCCTTGTATCCTTTAGTGTTAAGCAAAATCTTTGTTAGCAAAATCTTGTATCCTTTAGGTTAGAAAATTCCTTGTATCCTTTAGTCTTAAGCCAAAATCTTTGTTATAAGCACAATTTGTATCTTTAGTGCTTAAGCACAAATCCTTTTATCCTTAGTTTTAAGCAAAATCTTGTATAAGCAAAATCTTTGTATCACTTTAGTTTAAGCAAAATCCTTTATCCTTTAGTCTTAAGCAAAATCCTTGTAGTCTTAGTGTTAAGCAAATCTTTGCTATAAGCCAAAATCTTCTGTATCCTTTAGTGTTAAAAGCAATCCTTGTATCTTTATCTAAGCAAAATCCTTGCTATCCTTTAGTGTTAAGCAAAATCTTTTGGATAAGAAAATCTTTGTTCTTTAGCTGTATAAGACTAAATTGAATAACAAGGATTTTGCTGCGTTACACTAAAGGTACAAAGATTTTGCTGTATACAAGATTTTGCTTTAACACTAAATGGATACAAGATTTTGCTTAAGACTAAGGATACAAGGATTTTGCTAACACTAGAAGGATTACAAAGATGATTTGCTATACAAGATTTTGGGCTATACACTATAAGGTTACAAGGTTTTGCTTAAATAAGGATACAAGGATTTGCTAACACTAAAGGATACAAAGATTTGTTATACAAGTATTTGCTTAACACCTAAAGGATACAAGGATTTTGCTTACACACTTAAGGATACAAAGATTTTGCTCTATACAAATTTTGCTTAAAGGATAAAGGATCAAGATGTTGCAAACACCCAAAGGTACAAAGATTTTGTACTATCAAAGATTTTGCTTAACACTAAAGGATCAAGGATTTTGCTTAACACTATAGGGATACAAATTTTGCTTTAAGTATACAAGAATTTTGCTTAAGGACTAAAGCGATACAAGGATTTTGCTTAACATAAAAGGATACAAAGATTTGCTATTTATACAAAGATTTGGCTTAACACTAAAGGATACAGGATTTTGTAACACTAAAGGATACAAGATTTTTCGCCTCATAAAGATGATTTTGTTAACACTAAAGGATACAGGATTTGCACTAAACTAAAGGATACAAAGATTTGCTATACAAAGATTTTGCTTCACACTAAAGGATACAGCGATTTTGCTAACACTAAAGGTACATAATTTTGCCTCTATACAAAGATTTGCCTTAACCAGCTAAAGGATACAAGTGTATTTTGCTTAAGACTAAAGGGGATACAAGGATTTTGCCTGTAACACTAAGGATACAAGATTTTGCTTATACAAGATTTGCTACACTAAAGGATACAAGGATTTTGCCTTAAGACTATAAGGTACAAGGATTTTGCTTAACACTAAAGGATACAAAGATTTTTGCCTATACAAAGATTTTGCCCTTAAACTAAAGGATACAAGGATTTTGCTTAACAACTAAAGGATCAAGATTTTGCCTCTATAACAAAGATTTTGCTTAAGACTAAAGGAATACCCAAGGATTTTGCATAACACTAAAGGATACAAAGATTTTGCTTTAATTACAAAGATTTGCTTAAGATAAACGATACAAGGATTTTGCCTTCTTAACACTAAAGGATACAAGATTTGGCTTTATACAAAGATTTTGACTATTACCTAAAGAACAAGGATTTTTGCTTAACACTAAAGGATACAAAAAGAGTTTCATGCTCATACAAAGATTTTTGCTTAACCTAAAAGGATACAAGGATTTTGCTTAACACTAAGGATATACAAAGTAGATTTTGCTCGTATACAAACGATTTTGCTTAACACCTAATAGGATGACAAGATTTGCTTAACATAAGGATACAAAGATTTTGCTTATACAAAGCATTTGTGCTTAAACACTTGAAAGGATACAAGAGTTTTGTTAAGATAAAGGATACAAGGATTTGCTTACATCTAAAGGATACAAAGATTTTGCTTATACAACGATATTTGCTTAACACTAAAGGATACAAGGTATTGCTTAAGATCTAAAGGATACAAGGATTTTGCTTAACACTTAAGGATACAAAGTTATTGCTGCTATACAAAGATTTTGTTAACACTAAAGATACAAGGATTTTGCTTAAGAGCTAAAGGATTACAAGGATTTTGCTTAACACTAAAGATACAAAGATTTTCGCTTTCATACAAAGATTTTGCTTAACACTAAAGGATACAAGGATTTTGTAACACTAAAGGATACAAAGCATTTTGCTTATACAAGATTTTGCTTAGACTAAAGGATACAAGGATTTGCCTATAACACTAAGGATACAAAGATTTTTGGTTATTTTACCCAAAAAAAGATTTTTGCCTAACACTAAAGGATACAAAGATTTTGCTTAACAATAAGGATTACAAGGATTTTGCTATTAACACTAAGGATACAAAGATTTTGCTATCAAAAAGATTTTGCTTAAGACTAAAGGATACAAGGATTTTGCTTAACACTAAAGGATTACAAAAGATTTCTTATACAAGATTTGCTTAACACTAAAGGATACAAGGATTTTGCCTTAACACTAAAGGATACAAAGATTTTGCTCATTACAAAGATTTTGCTTAACACTAAAGGATACAAGGATTTGCTTAACAGCTGATTACACAAGATTTGCTCAACACTAAAGGATACAAGGATTTTGCTTAACACTAAAGGATACAAGATTTTGCTTATACAAGGATTTGCTAACACTAAAGGATACAAGGATTTTGCTTAACACTAAGAACACAAGACTGCTTAAGTATGGATTTTGCTTAACACTCAAAGGACTCATTCTTGTGTCCTTCAGTGTTAAGCAAAATCCTTGTATCCTTTCGTCTTAAGCAGAATTCTTGTGTCCTTTAGTGTTAAGCAAAATCCTTGTGTCCTTTGGGAAAGGTATGAATTCTATTCTCCCTCCAGCTATGGGTAAATAGTAGGGAAGACTGGGCTCTTTAACCGTGGTAGGCAACCGGTCTAGGAGAAGGAAAACTCTGAATTCAAACCTGTTAAACTCCGCTTAAGAAATTGACCTTGTGTCACATACTGCTCGTGCGGAGCGGTTGGTAAATATATATATATATCAAAGATGCATATATATATATATATATATATATATATATATATATATATATATATATATATATATATAAGAGTGTCTGTGTGTGTGTGTGTGTGCATCTGAATGTCTGAGTGTGTTGTCGTATTTGGTATCTCCTCTTAAAATCAAATATATTTGCACAGAGTTCCTGCAGACGAGTGACAGATGGCACCAGTGAGACGTTGGCACTCAAGTGGAACCCATACGACATTTGACAGCACACACACACACACACACACACACACAAATGCTCTCACACATACACACATACACACATAGAAATTCTCTCGAACATACACACTCATATATATATATATATTCCTGTATATATATTTCCATGTGCATCTACGGCCTTAAATATATATATATGTACGTCTCTCTCTCTCTCTATATATATATATATATATATATATATATATATATATTTATGCTGTCTATTAAATGGGGTCGACACATTTTCAAGCTAAGCCTTATTTGAAATAATGAATCTTTACGTGCTGCTTTCGTTTCGACCAAACAATTCTACGGTCTTTTTCTGTAAAGAAAGAGAGAGATCCTTATCCTTTTTTTAGGATTTGGGGAGAAAAATATATATATATGTATATATATATATATATATATATATATATATATATATCAAAGGAATGGGAGATCTTTTTACCTTATTATAATGGAGATTGTGTGTTTTTCTGTCTGTAACCGAAACTATACTACTACTCAAGTCACAATTCCTTAATTATTAACGTCACAGACTCCATGATTTAATTTTTATTTAAACCTCAATTATTAATAGATTGTTTTACATTATTAATACTGTTGACCATATCTACATGATATTTTCCACGTACCCCACTTGTACGGGTCAGGCACAAAGGCCCTATTTATGTGGACCACCCACAAGCCGAGACTCATGGAGTGGCAGGTGAAAAATTGCGTCGATCCCGTCGGCATTCCCTCTCAAGGGGGGGGGCGCCTCAGGCACTGGGCAATAAACCCAGCCCTGCCCCTTTAAATCGAGGGGGCAGGTGTTGCCTGGGGGGATGGCCCCCTGGGATCGACGCCGTTAATTATATCAATGGTCCAGAAGCCGAAGCCACTGTTGATCATATCAACATACTGATAACATGCAATTGTATTTATATATACAAAAAATAGTGCTTGACAGTGTGGACTGGAAGGTTGTTTTGCATATTGATATTAAAAATTTGATTTTAATAAATATATGCTTAGTATTATTGATTTCTAATTGTTTGGTTTTATCTTAATGAATATTAGCAAAAATCTCGGGGATAAATCTTTTTAAAAATCCATTAACAAGAAGAAATAACTGTAATTTTATTCTTTACTTCCTATTTTAACTAAATAGTTAAATTAGGAAAATTTAGCAATGAAAGACGGGAGAGATGGAAGAGTAAGTTTCGGTTGTTCTATTTTTCGATTATACCCCTCTCTGTTTCAAATCTTTTAATCTGCATTATTATTTTATTTCGTTGGCCTTTCTAATTTAATATAATATTTTATTACATTAAAACTTAAATACTTGCACACGGAGGGTGCATATATTTGCTAGTATATATAAGTTAAAAGAATATTTTCTCGCCACTTACTTGAAACAAACATTTTTTCTTAATGAACATACATTCACGCTCGCATGCACACACACACACACATACACACATAGACACACACACACACACACACACACACACATGCGACCTTGAGGTTTGTTTCGATGTAGTTTATCGCAAAAGATTTATGCACATACGCTCAACCAGACACAAAACATTCTCATACTCACACCGTAAAAAAAGAATATTTGACGCCATATTTCAAACCGTCCACTTTTTTCAGCGTCTTTTCCTCAGACTTCAAATATTGAACAGACTGATAAACAAGGACTATCACTTGCTTATCTGGTTATTCTGTGATAAAATTTTTTTCATCATCTTCCATATACAAACAAATGCCCTGAAGATGATCTAATTAATAGATCGAAACACTGCAGCGTTGGCCAATAAACTCACCACTTAACTCATTTAAACCTGTGTTTTTTCAATTCTTTCTTAATATACTACATACCGTCGAATTCACTTCCTTTTTCTTCACACACACACACACACACACACACACATATATATATATATATATATATATATATATATATATATATATATATATATATACTGGAAAACAGAAGACAAAGAGATATCCCCATTCCATTTATAAATACAGTATGTGTGTGTGTGTGTGTGTGGTGTGTGTGTTGTGTGTGTGTGTGAGCATAGAAATAATGACAAAGCAAATATTTCGATATGTTTATTTATGGAATGGTTAGATAATGTTGCCTTCGTTAAAACGTTCCGGTTTTTGATTGTCTATTGTCAAAGCTAATGATGGGTTCCTATTTTCCCCTGTGCCGACCATCCTTCCTGATTCTTCTGGAAAGAAGTTTCCGCCAATGAGTGAAATATATTTCTATCTTCTTCTTCGTCTTCTTCTTCTATATTATATTATTATCTGGCATTGTGTCTGAATTAATCCAAATGATACAGATATCAAGCACTCATCCAATAATTTAGAGAAATAGAGGTTAGAATATTTAATCAGATCCAAAACAGAACTAGGAGTAAACCATTTTTAGAATTGACGGTTGGATGATTTCAGGAATATTAATGCGAAGAAAAATGGGGCGGTTACTGCGGTACTAATCGGATGAATTATTCTAAGCGAAAATATTGATCTGTATATAGCCAATCTATTAATATTGCATTACAGTTTTCTGAAACCATGATCTTTTTAAACGTGATGATGATTTGAGAATATAATAAAAAAAGGGGAATTTCCATGGCAACATAACAAATAAATATATTATAACTAGCGTGAGGGAAATGTCAGCTGTTCCTACGGATTTTGAACTCTCTTTACAGAGCGGTCAAAAGTAACTCCCAATTTAACCTATTTATATATTTGGGCCGGGTTAGTCAGTCGGTAGATGCGTTCCGGCTACGAAACCACAAGGTTCCCTCGTTCGGATAACGGTCCTCGGCCAACTCAGCCGTTATGAGTAGGAAGGACCTGTGCCCGGTAAAGTAAGGAGCTGGTGGTTAGGTGCTGCGCTCCACTCAGATGCTAAAAAACCATTCTCCTTGATATAGCGCCTATTAGAAGAGGGGATAGGACTCCCTCCGCTGAACTGCGCTGATACCGACTTTGAGATCGCCCGTAGGACTTTACTTACCTTTAGTATATTTTTGTTAATATTACAGTTACATTTTTCTCAATTCTTTAATGTAGGTTCTTATATATGGCAATTAAATCATGTGTTGCTTGTTGATGTGGGTGCCTCAAATTGTGTAGTGAATGGCTGATCTTATTCTTTTGGAGAGATGATGGTAGATGTGGTCGCATGAGTGGACCTGGACCACAGCCCACGCAATTGTAACCACCCTGCGACTCTTCTTCGTTGGGGTAGTTAGCTTGACAGGAGCCAAATATTACATCTAGCGAAGACAACCAGCTTTGGGAAGATCTTGAACGGCGAAATAGCGAAATGTATTCTGCCATTTGACAAGAGTTCCAGGAAAGATTAGTTGATGCGATTCCCAAACGGCTTGAGAAGCTGGACGGTGAATGCTTATGCCCAATATTGAATTTTGAAAAAAAATCCATATTATATGTGTTTTCATATTAATTCTTTTTCCTGCAAAGGTAATGATTCAGAAAGAGATTATAAAATTTTAGGACCATATGACCTTTAGGCACCCCTTTTTTGATCTCGATTAAGAAAGGACATGTTTTTCATATACACGTCCAATCATACGGTTGTTTTAACAGACAATTTTTAGGATTTTATTCAAAAATATTGAACCTAACCTAACCCCTTAACCCTAACCGCCTAACAAACAACCGGTTTATTGATGTGACTTGTAAATGAAAAACATGTCCTTTCTTTAATTCGAGATAAAAAGGGATGCCTAAAGGTAATATAGTCCAAATTTTTAAAATAGGGAAGAGGTTAGTTTTACATGACCCTTAATAAATATACTCATAGTGTGAAGGTTATTCTCGTAGAAATGGAAACAAACATCTGAGTTCAAATCCTGGACGAGGCTGATTACATTAATACCCATTTATCTAGCGTATAATACCCATGGAAAGGTATGCACATTCAACGATTGTCGCTCAAGATATGATTAAATAGTAGGACTCATTAACTCTTTAATATTGATATGGGCAACCCGCCTCGGAGAAGAATAACTCTGAATTCAAACCTGCTAAACTCTGCTTAATAATAGACATCAGGTTGACTGAATACATATATAGGAATGAAGCTGGTCCTCTGTGGATAGAATCCTGCTCTCATCAACTAGTCAACGTTTCTCTCAAGAGCCATTTCTTCACTATAGATTTTCACTTCCTCGTCACTGGAATAATATTTGCCTCTCAACATCTATTTCATGAAGGTCGAAGAGATTATTAGTTTCTGAAGGCGCTGAATCTGGTGAGTATGGAGGAAGTGATAAAAAGAGCTTCATTTTGATGTATGATACATGTTCCTTGTTGGGAATTATACTGTTTAAACAAATGGCATTACTTTTTGACTAACCTCGTAATATTATGGAAGCTCAGGGCAACGGACATCGTTATAGGAAATGGACAGGATATAATATATACACAGTCCACCAAGCACCGTTTGTTTATATGTCGGCATTAAATTTTAACGCAAAACAGCATTTTATATATTCCCATATACATACCTTGTAAAAATAATGCCTCATATATGATTATAAGATTTTTAAACAGGGAAGGGAGTTATTTTACAACGCAACCGTATATCAGTTTTACTATTCTCGCCACCCTTTCCTGTTTTTTATCTCTCTTTCTCTCTCTACCTGTATTTCTCACTGACTCCTCCTCTCTTCTCTCTCTTCTGCTCTTCTCTCTCTCTCTCTCTCTCTCTCTCTCTCTCTCTCTCTGTGTGTACATTTCTTTTTTCAGTTTTTCTTTTTCAAACTTTTTATATTGCAAAAAGTATTGGCTGAAATCTGCTAAATGCACGGGAAAAAGGTTTACGGCGCTGACATTTAGAAACAGTTGAATAAAAATCGGCTACAAATCAAAACATGTTGCAAAGCCATAATAAATAAATACGGGTATAAATTTTAAAAACAAATGAACGAGCAAAAAAAAAACAAAACAAATGAATAAGTAAAAATAAAAATAAAATAAATAAAATAAAATAGGGGGAGAAAACACTTAACCGAAAGAAAATTGTCCCTTTCTGTGGAAACAGAAAACACGAATGAAATTTTACTCCTGCACACTCGGATAATTCTTCATTTGTCTCAAATACTTAAAGAGTTGTGTGACAAAATAAAATTGGAAATTGTAAAGTACATTATATATATATATATGCGTGTGTGTGTGTGAGAGAGAGTGTGTGTGTGTGTGTATGTGTATGCGTGTGTGTGTGTGTTTATATGTGTGTGGAGAGAGAAAAAGAGTAGAGTTTGAGAGAAATATGCACACATACATACATACATACATACATATATCTATATATATAAGAGTGTATATGCTTGTATGTACATATTCATTGAAATTATACATATAGAAATATATATTATATATTTACATAAACATTAATACATATCTAAATATTTAGTGCATCACAATAGTTTGTATTGACTCAATATTACACACACATATGCACAACTCCAAAACACATTTACACACACACACATGCGCATGCATATATATATATATATATATATATATATATGCTTGTGTGTATACGTGTATACAGAGAGAGAAAGAAAGATAAATACAAACATACACACATACATATATATGTGTGTGTGTGTGTTAGTGTGTGAGTGTGTGTATGTGTGTGTGTGTGTGTAAGAGTCTATTTGTTTTTATGCATAGAGTCATGGAATATTTATATTTAATATATTATATATGTACATTAAAATATTTGTATTCAATAAAAATGGATACATATACACAATTCTTACAGAAATATATATATATATATATATATATATATACTATATATATATATATATCTGTAAGAATTGTGTATATGTATCCATTTTATTGAATACAAATATTTGCGACGGGATCGACGCAATTTTTCACCCGCCCACCCCATGAGTCTCGGCTTTTGGGTGGTCCCACATAAATAGGGCCTTGTGCCTAACCCGTACAAGTGGGGTACGTGGAAAATATCATATATATATATATATAACTATATATATATATATACTGTGGTGTGTGTGTGTGTGTGTGTGTGTATATATATATATATATAAAATGTATATATAGAGACAGAGAAAGAGAGTGAGTGAGAGAGAGAATAGAGTGAGTGAGAGTGAGAGAAATGAAGGATGAGAAAGGAGAAAGTAAGTCTAGAGGGGATATGAGTGTGTGATTTTATGTATGTACTTCATAGGATTTATACATATATAGTACTTGTATTGAAATAATATCACATTGAAATAGTTTATATACATATATATATATATATATATATATATATATATGTGTGTGGCTGGTGTGTGGTGTGTTGTGTGTGTGTGTCTGGTTGTGTGTGGTGTGTGTGTGTGTGAAAGAATTTGAGTCCAACCGAATTTAAAAATTTGAAGCGGCCATTAGAAAGGGGATTATTATCAGCCAGCAACATTCAAAGAGGATAAGTTCCAACATGTAGTTTATGTGGAAGAGTATGCTCTTCAGAGCTGGCCTGGTGAGTCATCTGAGAAAATACAATAGATAGAGTGTCAAATGCTACTGGCCCACAATAATGATTAAAAAAAAACAAAAAAAAAACGGGAAATGGTCTTAATCGAACACGAGTTGACAGACATTAATATGTATATATGTTATAATAAGTAATGATGGAAAGTCTAGGGCAAAAATAATTAATTTATATTTAGAGTGGATTTACATGTACATATCTTAAAAGCCATAGTGATCCATGGTAGACTTAAAAGAATTATATATAAAGTTACAAGATTTTTTCGCATTGTGTGTAACATAGTGGTTCGTACATTAATCATCTATGACAGTTTCTAGTGTACTGATTGCGATTTTTTACTTGGTTGGTAAGTTAGTTTCTTGGATTTTACAGCAGTTCAACTCTTGTTGGATTTGCTGAGGTCCGTTTCGTTTATTTATTCTTGTGATCATTTTTAAACTTATTAAACTCATTTTTTAATGAAGTAATATTCAGAAGCCGTAAAATACTAAAAACATACTTATGATTGTTTTTTTCAAGCTTTTCTATGAAACTGAATAACAACGATGCCGGAGCTTGGTTTGTTAAACAAAATGAAAGGTGATAACGTTGGCTCCTATGAATCTCATCAGTGAAGCCCTTTTATATATATATATTATATAATATAATATATATATATATTTTTTTTTTTTTTCTCCCAAATATTGTCGGCTGAAAATTAGCCATATCACAAACATCGTCTGTTTGTTTACTTCTCGTAAGTTCGTGTAGAGGTCACTTAAGAGGAATAAATACCTACTCCTTAACAAAATGAGAAATCTGCTAAGTCCGTTTGGTGTGGTGGTAAAGACGCTTGACAGTCAGCTTGACAATCAGGTTTCGAATCGCACACGGGCGGTCTTTGTATCTATAGCTCTGCTGATGAGGCCTAATAGGCCGAAATGTACATACAGAGATTGATTTTTCTCGATTTGTTTAGCCTTAAATTTAATAGGTAATCCGCCTAATTAATTAATTATTAATTAATTAACTTTCATAAAATTAGGTTCGACTTCAATTAAGCACATATTCTCCCAAATATTGTCGGCTGAAAATAGCCATATCACAAACATCGTCTGTTTGTTTACTTCTCATATATATATATATACATATATATATATATATACCCATATGTATTTACAATTTGACTTTTAGTCGTCTCCGGCTGTAAAAACCCTTGATGAGCAACCGGACGAAAGGGCCTTGTTTTATTAAATAAAACATTTTTTTTTTTTTTTTTTTTATCACTCTTTTCCTTCGTATCCACCTATGTGATCATCATGATTACCCTTAGAGTTTTATTTAAATTTGCTTGTACCAGAAATTTATTTATATATACATATATATATATAGTTAATGTAGCGTCTAGAATAAGTCAACGGACATAAATATTCAGACTGCATGTCCAGGCTACTTTAACTTAAATATATATGTTCTATCTATGATATTGTACAAGGTATACTTGTGAATATAGCCCCCATATGATGTACACAATATATATATATATTTTTTTTCTAACAATAATATTCCATATGAAATACATATCTTTGTTAACTTTTCGTTCTCCGCATATCCACGTTAATGCATGCGTCATTATATGATCGTCACCTTCCACTTTTGCACATGCAATGATCACGTCATTGGCTTTCGTAAACAAACGCGCATATACAAATTAACGGTTAGTATCATCATATTCATACAATTACTATACATTTAACATCTTTCATTTTGTCCCTCACATAAACATTACTTAACAGTGTCCTGAAGATGGTACAATATACCGAACTGCTTAAGTATTGACACTAAAAATTGTTTCCTGATCATAACATCCTGTGTTTGTTCTATTTAAATATTTTCTTCTCATATTGTCGGATTAATTTCCTCACCGTATTTCCATATATATCTATATATACATATATATATATATATTTGTGAGCGGGTCTTCTAACGGTTGGAAGAAACCAGGCATCAACAACCGTTTCTTTTGTTCTGATGAGTTTGTGAGTTTCTTTGAAAAAGTCGATTAGTTATTTTCAGTTTTTTCACCGAGTGATGCTACTTGAGAATTCCGGACTGTTTGTGATGAAGTTATGGAATAATAATATTTTGATTGAGAAGATGTTTTTCTAAGGAGGAGAACATTTGTCGAATGACTTTAGGCCTTTGTTCCTTTGACATTTCATTTTGACTCTTGAATAGCCCTACTTCTTTCGACTAAGACCGCACCGCGTATGTTCATTCGAGACTAGTTATATGAATGAATTCCCCGAGGAAAATGTGCAGGCACACATCAGAGCTTTTTTCTCACGTCACTGGCTTGGCATGGCGTGGTGTGGCATGGCTTGGCGTGGCTTGACGTGGCTTTTCTTTGATTGGTGTGGCGTGGCTATGCTTGGCATAGTGTGACATGGTTTGGCATAACATAGCTTGGCTTGGCTTGGTGAGGCGTTGCTTAGCGCGAAGTGGGTAGGGTTGGTGTGGCGTGGCGTGGCTTGGCTAGTCGTGGCGTGGCATGTCACGGCGTGGCGTAGCAGGTTGTGGCGTAGCTTGGCTTCATGGTGTTGACTTTTCTGGATATAAGGTGTGTCTTAGATGCCAACTCTTATTTATAGACTCGGCGATAACCATGTGACCAAACTATTGGCCAATCACTGGCAGTGCTCTGCTGTTGATATTGTTATTTATACCGGATGTTCTGGTCATACCTACGCATATTGCTTTGAACCTTCGTGGACGACGGAACATAGGATTATATCACTGGACCTTTTGACACTACGTAGGATTCCATAACTCAGGACTTATTCACTTACCAAAGGATTCTATAGTTCAGGACTTACTTACTTTAAGTTCTTTTACAACTGGCCAAGGATGGTGGTCAGAAACTTAACACATGGCGTGTCTTATTTTGGCGTGGCATGGTATGGCATGACGGCTTCGCTTGTCTTGGTTTGTCGTGGCGTAGTTTGTTGTGGTTGGCTTGGCGTGGCATGGCTTGACGTGGCTCTGCTTGGCTTGGCTTGGCGTGACGAGGCTTTTTATGGCTTTGGTTGGCTTCGATTCGCGTGGTCTGGTGATCTAACGTAACCTCGCCATTCTGATTTGGAGTTTTGCATTTCTTTTAAGCTTAGCATCTTTATTCAAATAGAGTCACCAGACAAGACATGAACAATTCACCTTGTTTCTATTTCAGTTAACAATATTTTAAAACCTGACATCATTAGATTCGTACAATAAAATCATAAGAACCATAATCATCCTCTAACTCTCCCACATTACTCTGATCCTTTCATGTTTATGTTAAAAAATAATGATCTACACATTAACATGCTTGTGTGTCACTACCTGTTTCCACACAGATAAATGGACAATTCCGTTTTGACTGTGAAAAAAGAAAGGAAATAAAAATGAAAGAGAGAGAAAGATTGTGGGGAAGAGGATTATAATTACAAATAGATACTCGTAAAAGTTCTGCTTTTGTATCGTAATAGTTTTGCATGAAAGAAAATATTTCTTCATATATTTTGGCAATTTCTTTTCAGATTTGAGGGGGGATAACTGTGACGTATTGTCTGAGGAAAAGACTGGGCAAGACAAGATGGTACCGCTGATTCACTGGGAACTGTGCGAGAGATTACAACTTGACCATATTACCAAATGGTATATGCACAAACAGGGTTCTGTCATAGAGAATGAGATGCATAACATTTTCTGAGATTTTGAGATAGAAATGGGTCACCTAATTCCGCCCAGAAAATGTGTTCATTAGCAAGAGAGGAAAAAAAAGAGAAGTTGGCATTTAATGGATGTTGCTGTCCCTGTTTAGTTCCCAATGATTTTTGATGAATTATTATCTTCATTGATTATCATTATTAGAACAAACTCATTGCTGCATAGGTTTTGTGATCTACCATGAACCAGTGCTTTCTGATTGACTTGACCATAATATATATATATATATATCAGGGTGGAATTGGTGTAGCAATCCACCGAAGGTTCCTTCACGAGCGATTTCAGTATGTCTTTCTGCCATCTTCAAGAGTGAAACTGATGGAATGTTTCCGTTGTCTTTTAAAACGAGCAGTAGCATTAGGAATTACTCCTACTACTAATTCCTACTCGAAAAAGAACTCGTCCGACAAGAATCGTCAGTAGAGTTTAACAAAACACCCCCCCACGCACACATATATATATATGTAGAGAGAGAGAGAGAGAGAGAGAGAGAGAGAGAGAGAGAGAGAGAGAGAGAGAGATGATGGAGAGAGAGGGGGGAATTACATATCAAACGTAATATTGTAATCATAGATCAAGTATAATCATGGATCCCACTAAAGTAAAGTCGTCGGGGCGGCCTAATGTCGGTATCAGCAAGACATCGAGGGAGTCTATCCCCTTTTCACTAGCCCTAGACCAAGGAGATTATCTTAGCATCTGAGGTGGAGCGCCACACTTACCATCATCTCCTTACTTTACCGCACAGATCCCTGTGCTACTCATACGCTGAGTTGGCGGGGGCTGATATCGAACTAGGAACCTTGTGGTTTCTAGCCGAACACTCTACCAGCTGAGTTAAACCGGCCCCCCAGTTATATATAATTAGATAAACAAATGCCGGAAACTTACCGAATTGTATATACATAAACCAGAATCTGTTAATGAGAATTAGACCATTAAATTTTCTGAGATTTTGAGATAGAAATGGATAACCTAATCCCGGCTAGAAAAACCGAGCTAGTGTAAATTAAAAAGGGAGAATAAAAGAGAAATTGGCATTTAATGGATGTTACTGTTCCTTGTTTAATCAGTCCTTGCAAGTTCCAAATGATTTTTGATGAATTATTATCTGCATCGATTATCATTAGTAAAACAAAAATAAAAGAAATTAAGGATGTTTTTAAAGATCATTTTTGTCTTTTATAGTTACTCTATCAATTTTTTTTAAATGTTTAAAAAACAAATAAAATTTTTATTTTTCTAGTGAAAGAAAAATGAAAGAAATTAAGGATATTTTTACAGATCATTTTTGTCTTTTATAGTTAAGCTATCCATTTAAAAAAATATAAATTTAAAAAACAAAAAGGATTTTTATTTTTCTACAAATGAGCTTTTAAGACGAGATACTTCAAATCCGATGACAAGAAAATCGACGGAAAAGCTGAATCCATTTGAATCGATTTTGAGATTCCATTATTGTAATGCTTTCTAAATTATTCATTTCGTTTTTATTCTTTGTTTATATTTGATAAGGGGTGGGTGGGTCGGGGAGTGTAGCGGAAATCAGACTTTTATTTCTGCATGTTTACCGAAGCTTGGTAAAGAAATGTTTTTACAGCGTCATTCAGTTTGAATTGCTCAGATCTGATTACTACGACACAGTCGCTTATTTTTCCAAGTCCTGTATTTGCGTCTGTTGATTGTTAAGATATCTGTTTAAGAAACAATTGGAGAGAGAGAGAGAGAGAGAGAGAGAGAGAGAGAGAGAGAGAGAGAGAGAGAGAGAGAGAGAGAGAGAGGGGGGGGGAATTTGAAACAAAACTCCCTGCAACTGCCACAGTAAATAAAGTACATATGCCTAAACGTCTCAACTGCTACTTCGACAGAGGTTAAGGAAAACTGTTCATACCTAATTTCTTTCGATTCGAGGATTTTTCTTAGGAGAAACAATAAATGATGTTTGCTTGGCTGCTCGGTTGACTGTTTTGTCCCCAAACAGCCCATATTAGTAGTGCGTTTAATATCCTATAATGTGTGTCTTATGTCTCTAAGAAATAAAGGTTTGCATAACATATAGTGTGATTAACTTGCATGCTGGTTTTAAGAAAACCGGGTTTAATAAATAATTACTTGGTGTAATTGATCTCTAGTATTATTGCTTTATTCTCCAACGTAGTAAAATCCTCGCTGCTGGCTGATACCGACAGTAGGCCAGTCCACCAACATTACTTTTATTAAGCAACCAATCAAGGAGAAGGAAAGCTCTGAATACAAACGTGTTGAAATTCGCTTAACAAATTGGCCTTTTCTTGTAGCCTGCTCGTATAAATGGATTGTGTAAATATTAGATCGTCGCCTGGCCATGCAAGGCAACTCCTCTACATGGTATCTCCCAGTGCAATGCTTTGGCTCTTACTTAGGCTAGACGGTCGGTCGGAGAGGCCACCTTGATTTACTGTGGCAGTTGCAGGGAGTTTTGTTTCGAATTTTTCTTCTCTCTCTCTCTCACCCCCTCTCTCTCTCTCTCTCTCTCTCCCTCGCTCTCTCCAATTTATAGGTTGATCACGTCAAGCCCTAACATCTATATGATTGTCTCAACCCTATTGCCTTATGGCAAGCCCCAACCCTTTTTATCATATGTGCTAGAAGGTGTTGGCTGAGGGTCTTAACGTTCTGGGTAGGATATTAAATTCTATCTGTTAGTGAAGTTCTAATTTTGTTCCTCTGGGTAATGTGGAGTGCCCCTTCATCACCATTACTCTCAAGTCCATTCAGACCCGGAGTGGCTGCAATCAATGGGTTAAATAGAACAAAATGAATTCTAAAAATGTGTTTAAAAATTAATAAAACGAATTCTTCGGCAAAAAATAGCCCAAGAAAAGTTGACATGCCATTAAATCAAACTAACCCTTTTATCACCAACCCAGTCTAAAAAGAATTACTTAATAGTACCCATATTCTCTCTACGTAACATGTGACAGATTGTATTGGGTTACTGAAAACGAGACAATTTTTCGAAATGAGCAAAGAAAGAAAAGATAAAATGCTTCGCCTACCTTCAGGAATTCACTGAGTAAAATCGCACACTTACCTATAATAAAAAGAAAGAAAAAGCATATGAAGCAACACACGAATAAAACAAAGTAAAATATTATTTCTCTTAATTTTTAAGATGGCTTGATAATTAGCATTATTTGGACTAGTACAAAATAAAGAACACCCTTCGGGCGATGAAAAATAGATTTTTGAAACATATTGCCTGAAGGGTGGGAGTGAAAAATTCAATGTCAGAGAGTTTGTACCCTAAGTAAGTAAAATCATCAAATGCATTAAAGGATTAAAAGATAAAACAATTTGAAATGTAAACTTTAAATATGTATTAAAATAAAACAAACTATATATAGATATATAATACCAGTCATGTATTTATTAAAACTTGTTTTAAAAAAACAATGAGGACTGTCTAATGTTGCATGTTCAAATTTTGAGTGCATTTATTCTGTTATGACAATTTTGGGTAATGTGACGTAAGCAGTGACGTAGTTTTTGTTACAGACAAAAACCGGAAGCAAATCTCCATTATTAATAGATTATTCGGACTATTGTCCTCATCTTTGAAAAAAACAAAAAAACAATATGAGTCTAGGTAAAAAATCATACATAAGTAAATAGGTACATATTCTAGGCAAAACAAGACATTAGGTTTATAAGTTCCAAAAATTCACACTGGATTGTCCAATTGGACACATAGCCTAGTGGATAAAGAAAGGTTAAGACAGTTCTAAGTGATAGTTATCTCTAGACTGCAGTTTCAATCCTGGTCGGGAGCAGCAGTAACATAGAATAATAATTAACACAGTTTAACACCTATACCCCAGCTATGGTTAGCGGAATGAGAACAGAATACCCCCATGGAATAAAGGCTTAAGTTCAAAGTTCCGTGGTGGCTCCCGATTACGACAAGAAGGTTCCCGATTACGACAAGAAGGTTCCCGACTCCGACAAGAAACACATGAAGAAGGCCGGAGGGCACATCGGCCGGAACGTTGTACAGATAAGAATGAAGATGAGGACAATAGTCCGAATAATACAAGTAATACTAAAGTAAAATGTGTATAAAAATATCATCAAATTCATAATGGTACAACCTATGAATATATAAAAAAAAGTAAAGTAAAGTCGTCGGGCGGCCTAAAGTCGGTATTAGCCAGTCAGCGAGGGAGTCTATCCCCTTTTCAATTGCGCTAGACCAAGGAGATTGTTTTAGCATCTGAGGTGGGACGCCACACCTACCATCAGCTCCTTACTTTATCGCACAGATCCCTGTGCTACTCATACGCTGAGTTGGCGGGGACCGGTATCGAACTAGGGACCTTGTGGTTTCTAGCCGAACGATCTTGTTTGATTTGAAAATGATTTTACAATAAAAATTCTTTATACATAACGGCATTGGAAACTAAACCAAGTGTTGTATAGCCGTATATACCCTTCTGCTATACTCGGGTATATAATAGCAAGCGAGAGACATATTAAAGACTTACATTAGCTTATATTGGTAATGCATGGTCTTGCTGGATTACTTCATTTCTGCTTACTTGTTACTGACTGCT
>CM042159.1:19682307-19699807 GCA_023376005.1 Doryteuthis pealeii | reverse complement strand
TTGTTCCAAAAAGCGTGTACGCCACACGCTCGCTTCAACCTATGCACATCCGCTGATGCCAAGAATATGTTGCCGAACTATATTCATTCTTAACAATATTGTGTGTTTTCATACGTTTATATATATATATATATGAAGAAAGAAAGTGAATCCGACGGTATGTAGTATATTAGGAAAAATGAAAAAACACAGGTTTAAATGGGTTAAGTGGCGAGTTTATTGGCCGACGCTGCAGTGTTTCGATCTATTAATTAGATCATCTTCAGGGCATTTGTTGGTATATGGAAGGTGATGATAAATTATTTATCAGAGAATAACGAGAAAAGCGAGTGGTAGTTATGGTTATTCAGTTTAACAATATATATATATATATATATATATATATATATATATATATATATGCTTAATTGAAATCGAACGTAATTTTGAAAATTAATTAATTAATAATTAGTTAATTATGGCGGGCATACCTATTCAAATGTAAGGCTAAACAAATCGAGAAAAATCAATCTCTGTATGTACATTTCGGCCTGTTAGGCCTCATCAGCAGAGCTATAGATAGGAAGACCGCCTTGTGCGTGGTTCGAACCCTGACTGTCAAGCTGACATCCGAAGACCGTAATCCCTACACCAACCGGACTTTCCTAGATTTTTCGTTTTGTTTAAAGTATAGTCACTATACGAGTAATATAACCTACTTCTTTTTATATGTATTCAACCATTTTCAACTCCGTTGAAAAGGGTTAAATTCAGAGATTTCCTTCTCTTAGACCAGTTGCACTACCAAGGGTAAAAATACCCTCTGTCCAACTGTTTGACACAGTTGGATAGAGAATAGTTGGATGCATACCTTTATAAAGAGTACTAGAAGCGACTACCCGGCGTCACCTGCGTAGAGAAAAAAAAAACAACAACAAAAGACAAACACATGGTGGATTAATGGTTAGCAAATAAATCTTGCAGATCCGTTACTACTGAATAGTCAGTTTAATCCTCGCTGGATGCCCCATAAAAATCCACACGTAAAAAGATCTTATATTAATCTGGCCTGAAGGAAATGGTTGTTTCGCATTTCAATATTGATATGTTTAACTTTGAGATTCACGGACATTTTTGAGTTGAATTTTAATCTTATTTTGTTTGTTTGTTTGTTTGTTTGTTTTGTTTTACGGCATATCAACCTCAGTGGGTCATTTAATGCCGATAAAGTTTTGAAATAAATCAATTCTTAATGGATAATACAATGTTTTTATAAATACACTTTTCTATTTAACCCATACATGAGAACCTAACAGGTACTACCACTCCGGGCCAGAGTGAACCAGGGAGCAATGGCGATGAAGGGGTGCTCTACATTCCCCAAACCTCCAAAACTGGAACCTCACCATCAGATAGAGTTTAACGACATTCCCATGACATGTAGACCCGCAGCCACCGCCTTCTAGCACCCATATGATAAAAAGGGGTTGGGGCTTGCCATAAGGCAATAGGGTTGGGAAAATCATATAGGTGCTAGGGCTTGACGTGACCAGCCGATTGATCGGAGGGGGCCTCTCCGACCGCCCGTCTAGCCCAAGATAGGGCCAGGACATTTTTGAGTTGAATTTTAATGTTATTTTAATTATGTTTTTATTTCTAAATATCTTCGTGAATATATGCCAAATCCTCATGATATTTGCACAAAAAGCTAGACTCAGTAACAATGAATGAGTATATATATTTACTTGATCTTTAATTGTCTTATTTCCGGAATTTCCTCCGGACATACATACATACACACATACACAACTGCCCTTTATATATGTACTAGAAGGGGCTACCCGGCGTCGCCTAGGTAGAGGAGGAGGGGTAAAAGGTAGTCTCGCAGATCCATTATTGTCGAATCACGGGTTGGATCCTCGTAAGGTGCCCCCTTAAAATCTATATGTAAAAAAAAAAAGACGTTGTATTGATCCGAACAATATGAAAAGAAAAATTCATGTCTCCTATTTAAAATACTTAATGCAAAAAAAATGTCATGCAGTAATCATTTAAATTTTATTTTTTAATTATCTTGACGAATATAAATCAAATCTTCATTATTTTTGTACAGAAACCAAGCCCTGGTGATATTTAATGTCTATATATATATTTACTTTGTCGTTAATTGTTTTATTTTCGAAGTTTCCTTCGGACATACATATACACACAACTGCCCTTTATATATGTATAGATAGATTAGCGTCATGTGAAATTCAAACAGGATTTGGAGTCGGGTCACCGTGTCTATTTCCTACGACGATAACCATTACACAACGCGCCTTCACGTTTTTAATGACGATACAAAGAAAGACCTGGACGCCGACCATCCGAGCTGTTAAATCGCGAATAAAAAAGTTGTGTAAATTTCCTGGTCATCGAAGGAGTGTTTATCTAATGAGTTCGAATTGGATGCACATAAAAATTGATTACGATGGAAGTCAATCCCAAAAGTAACTTTGGCGAGCACCGGTGATGATAACAGTTGGCAACGACGATCATGATGATATACAGTGGAACTGACTTCCCAGATTGTGTAACTGTATTGGATTGGTTTATTTTGTTTTACGGCATATCAACCTCAGTGGGTCATTTAATGCCGATAAAGTTTTGAAATTAATCAATTCTCAGTGGATAATACAATTTTTTATAAATACATTTTTCTATTTAACCCATAGATGGGACCCTAACATGCACTACCACTCCGGGTCAGAGTGGACCAGGGAGCAATGGCGATGAAGGGGTGCTCCACATTCCCCAAACCTCCAAAACTGGAACCCCACCATCAGATAGAGTTTAACGTCATTCCCAGGACATGTAGACCCGCAGCCACCGCCTTCTAGCACCCATATATTAAAAAGGGGTTGGGGCTTGCCATAAGGGCAATAGGAATTGTATTGGAGGCGCGTGGTGTAATGGTTAGAGTCGGAGAAAATGGATTCGTCGACCAGAGTTTAAATTCTGGACCAGGTTGTTTGCATTTCATATCATTGGGAATGGTATACATCCAACTATTCTCCCTCCAGCTATAGGTAAATAGTATACAGACTAGGTATGTTAACCTGTATGGCACCTAGTCTAAAAGAAAGAAAACTTTTAATTCAAACCTGTTAAACTCTGCTAAAAGATCGACCTTGTGAAACATTTTGCTTGGGTGGAGGGTTTGATAATAGACATATTAAGTAAAGTCGTCAGGGCGGCCTAAAGTCGGTATCAGCCAGGGAGTCTATCCCCTTTTCAATAGCGCTAGACCAAGGAGATTGTTTTTGACGTCTGAGGTAGAGCGCCACACTTACCATCAGCTCGTTACTTTACCGCACAGATCCCTGTGCTACTCATACCCTGAGTTGGCGGGGGCCGGTATCGAACTAGGAACGTTGTGGTTTCTAGCCGAACGCTCTACCGAATGAGCTAAACATACAGCGACAGAATTCAGTGAATTATCCCCATAGACTTAAGGATTATTTTTGGAATGTTGATTTAACTCTTTATTAAGAAAAAGTAAATTTTAAAAAGAAAAAAAAATTGAAGTCTACTTGTCTGAATTCTTTTTAGATAAAGCTTGGTGTATATAATTTTGATTTTTCGAACTGTTGTCCTCATCTTTATTGTGGTACGTGAAAACACAACGGACATAACAAATCAAATTAAATAGTTTGACGCCTTGTTGGATCAACAGCCAAACTATTAAAAATGATTTTCCTAGTTGGGTTTTTGATATGCTCGGATAGAGGGGAAACACATGAGGAAGGTCGAAGTATACAGCGACCGAAACTTTGTGATTTTACATACTGCAATAAAAATGATGATAACGGTCCGAAACATCAAATATATACTTTTAAATGATGTTTAAGTATTCAAAGTGTTACTAAAAGAGACCATTGCAAATTTTCAAATTCTTTCTTTTGGGAACATAAACTAAAAAAACTTACAGACAATTTATTATGCTTATATAATTTTCTGTCAAAGATAATTATCTTCAATTACCGGAGATTATTCCTTTTAAAAGTTTTCTTTAGTATAAAAGCGTAATTTAATTTCCTTCGATTAATAACACTCATAGCTTTTATTGACAAAGATGAGTTTTGGGTCAGGGCCTGTATTTTTAAAATATTCTCTGTCATGTGTTTCTATAGTCCAATATCTATCGCAATATCCTGTCGAATTATTGGCGACGAGTCATGAACAACAACAAAAGAAGTTATAACACAATGCCCTCTGCAAATATAGTTGAATTTCTAGCACCATGGTGTATACTATAACCAAATTCCGATCCCCATGCCCTGTGAAACTCTGGTCGAATTTCTAGCAAAATTCCATATACAGCTACAATTGAATTCATAGCCCCATACTGTATGCAATTTGTGTCGAATTTCTAGCACTATCATGTATGAAATTCTAGTCGAATATCTAGCAGTATGCAGTTTTAGTCTAATTTCTAGCAATATGCAGTATATAATTCTAGTCGAATTTCTAGGACTATGCTGTATGCAATTCTAGTCGAATTTCTAGCACTACGCTGTATGCAATTCTAGTCGAATATCTAGCACTACGCTGTATGCAATTCTAGTCGAATATCTAGCAGTATGCAGTTTTAGTCGAATTTCTAGCAATATGCTGTATGTAATTCTAGTCGAATTCTTGCACTATGCAATTTCTAGTCGAATTCTAGCACTATGCAGTATGCAATTCTAATCGAATTTCTAGCACTACGCTGTATTTAATTCAGTCGAATTTCTAGCACAATGCTATATCCAATTTTAGTTGAATTTCTAGTACTATCATGTATGCAATTCTAGTCGAATTTCTAGGACTACTCAATATACAATTCTAGTCGAATTTCTAGCTAATATACAAATTCTAGTCGAATTCTAGGACTACGCAATATACAATTCTAGTCGAATTTCTAGCACTACGCAATACCAATTCTAGTCGAATTTCTAGCACTACGCAATATACAATTCTAGTCGAATTTCTAGCACTATGCAATATACAATTCTAGTCGAATTTCTAGCACTACTCTGTATGCAATTTTAGTCAAATTTCATACTTCGTTCTGTTTTCTGATCTGTGTTTCCAACCGGCTCGGAAATTTTGCAAAGATGTTTTTCCTTATGTTGAGACAAAATGTTAATATTTTTGTCTATTCTCCACTCAGATTATTGTCGTGGAAACTACAGTTCCAATTACAGTTGCGCTATTATATTAACTTTCGTACAAATACTCTTAGTATAAGAGTATAATAAAAAGTATAGACCCCCTTATTCCCCAGCAATGGTTTGAATAGTACCACTACTGTTATTCTACAAGGATGGCTTTAAATAAACCATGAAATTTATATGCCATTAAAGAAAGAAACCAAGCCAAACCAAAAGCTAAGTCTATTAAACAATTGTGTTTTTGGTTAATAGAGGGATATATTTCTGGAACAAATTGCCTAATTAAATAAAAACTGCAATTGTCTTTTTTTTAAATTAAAAACGGTACTGGATAATTTCCTAAACAATGGTAAGTGAAAGAATTTGAGAGGTCTTTTGGGAAGAATCGGATGAATTAATTAACATAATTTGATATCTGTATATAGACGTTGTTTAATATTCTATATGTTCAGGGAAAAGGGGAGACGCATAGCAAACAAACCAGCAAATAATAATAATAATAATAATAATAATAATAATAATAATTATTATTATTAGTTAGTAGTAGTAGTAGTCGTAGTAGTAATGTTATAGTAGTAACAGTAGTAGTAGTAGTAGTAGTAGGAGGAGGAGGAGTAATTACTTCCATGAGAGTTTTTTTACACCCACATAAGCTGGTGTTTCTCTGGGGGTTGAGTGACAGCAAGTATTCTCAGTTCTCCAGGCCTCTTCTGAGGATTCTAGTTGATCTTAACAGTGCTGTTGTTTGGATAGTCTCAATAGTTCCTCTGATTTCCAGTTCCTACAGTTATTTTCCAAACACTTGGGGGCCTTTCAAAGGGCCCCAATTACAATTGGTACGCCCTTCACCTTCATGTTCTACAGTTTTCTCAGTTCTCTGGCCAGGTTCAAGTATTTGTTTATCTTTTTGCTTTCTTTCACTTTTATTATTATTATTATTATTATTATTATTATTTGCTCCTTTTGAGTTTTCACATCAGCATCAGCTGATGGTCTTTCACTGGAGTCTGAGTGACAGCAAGTCTCCTCGGGTCTCCAGGACTCTTCTGAGTATTCTGGCAAATTGCAGCAGTGCAGTGTTTTGGATGGTTTCAATCCTTCCTCTAATTTCCAAACTTTCCAAACCCTTTTCTAATCCTTTTGGGACTGTTCCAAGTGCACCAACTACAATTGGTATCACTTTCACTTTCATATTCCATAACTTTTTCAGCTCTCTGGCAAGGTCCAGATATTATTATTATTATTATTATTATTATTATTATTATTTTTTACTACTACTACTACTTCAATAAAATCGTAATTGAACGTTAATTTACGTCTAAAAGGAAAGGTGTAATAGTAGATTGCAAAGGTGTGTGCAATCGACCAGAGACTTTTATTTCTAGATGCAACGCAACAGAGATCCATTTGGAATACTAAAAGGTTTATAGGACACGGATAAAATCCGATTAGGAATCCGCTAGATTAGTCCGGATAGATCGATACTGGCAATTAATACGAGAACTAGTTAAAAGAGAATTCTAGAACTGATCACGCGCATGGCTGAATTGGATGAGTACAGTAAATTAAGAACAACCTATTAGTGGCACACCTAGTGGAATGCGTGAAATGCTCTTTTGACTATTGGTTGATCGAAGGGTGCAAGCAATGACATCACAATAAACTAGACTGGATTTTACAGTGTACTTTCATATGTACATTTTTTATGTAGAGTTTTTCTTTTCACATTGTTCTATCGAATACGGTTTGGTTGAATTTGTTGGTTGGTTTGTTGGGTTTTATGACACGTCAAGCCCCGAGATCGACACAATGCAGGATCTACTGAAAAAATTAGATTATTTTAGAAAATCTTGCAATTTATCAAAATCCTTTAAAAAATTGAAATGACAATTATATAATGATATATTTTGGGGTTATTTATCTGTTATAACTCTTGGGTATCTCTCATCTCTTTCTTCCAGCATCTCTTCTCTTTTCCCTGGGGCCTCTCCCCTCTTTTCTCTGGGGCATGTCTCCTCTTTTCCCTCGGGGCTCTCTGCTCTCTTTTCCCTTGCGCCTCTCCCCTCTTTTCCTTCGCACCTCTCCCCTCTTTCCCCTCAGGCTTCTCCCTTTTTCACTCTCTTTTCCCTCTCCTCTTTTCTTCCTCTCTAGCACCTTCTCCCTCTTTTCCCTCAGGCTCTCCCCTCTTTTCCTCAGACATCTCCCCTCTTTTCCCTAGAGTTCACCCCTCTTTTCCAAGGGCTTCTCCACTCTTTTCCCAGGCTCTCTACTCTCTTTTCCTTCGCACCTCTCCCTCCCCTCTTTTCCCTCAGGCATCTCCCCTTTTCCCTCAGGCATCTCCCTCTTTTCCTCGGCATCTCCCTTCTTTTCCCTCAGGCATCTCCCCTCTTTTCCTTTTGGCATCTTCCCTCTTTTTTATATCTTCTCACATCAGCCTTTAAAAAGTGATAATGATTCATTAAAAAAACAAACTATTTATTGATCAAAGTAACAAGCAATTACATCATCACAATTAGCTTAAGCAGGGTCTACAGTGTACGTTCCTATTTACATTTTTTTATAGTTGTGTTACATAATTCATGGATAGTCAATGAATTATGTACGTACGGTAGTAAGAATATTTTTTTGAATAAGAATTCGTTAGATTTAAAGTCGGAGGGTGTTAAGTGGAAATTTCCATAACCGTTAGAGTGATGATTAGTTTATGATGACCCCGACTTGACCCCATCCGAATGCGCGCGATTACAGATGTGAGATAGTTTTAGTTTAGATGCGACTAATTACTGGCCGGGAGCGGACGTTGTTGTCGGCTCTCGAGATGTCGCACTAAACCGCGCGGAATCCTGGGCTGGAGTTTTTGTTAATAAAAGTATAGAAAAACAACAAAGTCTTGTTGTTTCATTTAAAAAAAAAGAAATGACCAGCCCAACAAGAAAGAAGAACTAACACAAAGAAAGCGCCCACACGATCAACTCTGGAAATAAGCCCAGAAGAATATGGCGGCCGAATTAGCAGCGTCTGGTCTTGATCTTGACTATAAATTAGATACTCATCGATAAACATACGCAATTCCAGAGGGTATTGTGACTTAAGGAGAGACGTAGTTTTGGTTACAGACAGACCCCGAATCTCCCTCATAATAAGACAAGATTAAATAAGGTTAGATCGTCTAGGATGTTCAAATATTTAGCGATACTACGCGAACACAAAATATTTAATACAAATTAAAGACAAAAGATGTCTGATGTCCAATTCCTCATCTATCCCCCCCCCTTTCCCTTTTCTGTGTTAATTGGTACAAAAGAAGTGAAATACAGGCATATATGGGAATTCTAATCTCTGAACAACCGCTAATCCGAACATTGCGTTGATTGGGTGTGTTTTTAAGTTTTTTAGTAACATTTAATGGAAAACATGACTATCTTATTAAAAACATAGTGCTCTTCAAAATGTATATATTAATATATATATATATAATATATATATATATGTGTGTGTGTGTGTGTGTGTGTCTAGCACACTGAAGAGACGTGATACGTCGAAACACGGTGTTCGTAGTGATATATATATATATATATATATATATATATATATATATATTATATATGGAGAGAGAGAGAGAAGGAGAGAGAAAGAGACTAATAGTGCTCTTCAAACTTTACACACACATATATATATATATATGTGTGTGTGTGTGTGTGTATGAGTGTGTCTAGCCACACGGAAAGAGACGTGATACGGTCGAAACACGGTGTTCGTGGAAAACTATATATATATATATATATATATATATATTATATATAAATATATATATATAGAGAGAGAGAGAGAGAGAGAGAGAGAGAGAGAGAGAAAGAAGACAGTAGTGGTCTTCAAACTTTTATTATATATATAATCTATATATATATTAGTTAGCATAATTGGTTTACATGCAAAATTGGGCAATTCTAATATTTGAGCAATACTATGAAGTATTGAACCATAGTTGATGCGAGGATGTTGGTTGCTGCGTAGAGAAGCTCCCAGAGGCAATGAGTGATAGGGAAGGTTGGTGAGAGATTGTCATAGATATCCGTGCTGTCTGCGTGACATGATGATGATGATGATCATGAAATTTTGCTTCATCCTTTTAAATGTCTATAACTAGTTTAAGCGGGAAAAAAGACAAATAAAAGGAACATTTATTTATGTTTGAAAATTTAATCGATCTGATGCAATATATCTATTGTTGTATTAAGCTTATATCGATTAATAATTTTCGAATAATTTTTGTATTTTTTCATTCTTTTAAGAAGGTTTTTGTTCTCGTTCATTTTTTTATCTTTCATTCTTTTCCCGCTTAAACTAGTTATATGACTCTTAAAAAGGAATGAAGCAAAAATTTCATATCATCATCATCATCATATCCACGCAGACAGCACGGATATCTAATGACAATTCTCACCAACCTTCCCTATCACTCATTGCCTTGGGAGCTTCTCTACGCAGCAAGCCAACATCCTCGCATCAACTATGGTTCATATACTTCATAGTATTGCTCAAATATTAGAATTGCCAATTTTGCATGTAAACCCAATTTATGCTAACTAATATATATATATATATATATTAAATGAAAGTTTTGAAGACCATACTGGTCTCTTCTCCTCTCTCTCTCTCTCTCTCTCTTCTCTTCTCTATATATATATAATTATATATACTTAGTTTTAGTATAATATAATATATATATAAAAGTAGATTTTTCCACGAACACGTGTTTCGACGTATCACGTCTCTCGGGTGTGGCTAGACACACTCATACACACACACACACACACATTTATATATATCGTGGTGTAAAGTTTGAAAGCACTATTAGTCTCTTTCTCTCTCCTCTCTCTCTCGTCTCTCTGTCCATACATATATATATACATATATATATATATATATATATATAATTATATATAGTCATCTACGAACACCGTGTTTTCGACGTATCACGTCTCTTAGTGTGGCAGACACACACACACACACACCACATATATATATATATATATATATATATATTATATATATATACTTTTGGAGCACTATGTTTTTAATAAGTAGTCATGTTTTCCATTAAATGTTTACTAAAAACTTAAAAAACACACCCAATCACGCAATGTTCGATTAGCGTTGTTCAAGAGATTAGAATTCCCATAATAGCTGTATTTCACTTCTTTTGTACCAATTAACACAGAAAAGGGAAAGGGGGGGGGATAGAGACGGAAATTGGACATCAGACATTTTTTGTCTTTAATTTGTATTAAATATTTTTTGTGTTCGCGTAGTATCGCTAAATTTTGAACATCCTAGACGATCTAACCTTATTTAATCTTGTCTTATTAATGAGGGAGATTCGGGGTCTGTCTGTAACCAAAACTACGTCTCTCCTTAAGTCAAATACCCTCTGGAATTGCGTATGTTTTATCGATGGTATCTTATTTATAGTCAAGATAAGACCAGACGCTGCTAATTCGGCGCCATATTCTTCTGGGCTTATTTCAGTTGATCGTGTGGGCGCTTTTCTTTGTGTTAGTTCTTCTTTCTTGTTGGGCTGGTCATCATTTTTTTTTTAAATGAAACAACAAGACTTTGTTTGTTTTTCTCTTTATTTTTTATTTAACAAAACTCCAGCCCAGGATTCCGCGCGGTTTAGTGCGACATCTCGAGAGCCGAAAACGTCCGCTCCCGGCCATAATTAGTCGCATCTAAACTAAAACTATCTCACTCTGTAATCGCGCGCATTCGGATGGGTCAAGTCGGGGTCATCATAAACTAAATCATCACTCTAACGGTTATGGAATTTCCACTTAACACCCTCCGACTTTAAATCTAACGAATTTCTTATTCAAAAAATATTCTTACTACCGTAACAACATAATTCATTGACTATCCATGATTATGTAACACAACTATAAAAATGTAAATAGGAACGTACACCTGTAGACCCTGCTTAGCTAATTGTGATGATGTAATTGCTTGGTACTTTGATCAATAATAGTTTGTTTTTTAATGAATCATTATCACTTTTTAAAGGCTGATGTGAGAAGATATAAAAAAAGAGGGAAGATGCCAAAGGAAAAGAGGGGAGATGCCTGAGGGAAAGAAGGGAGATGCCCGAGGGAAAAGAGGGGAGATGCCTGAGGGAAAAAGAGGGGAGTGCCTGAGGGAAAGAGGGTGAGATGCCTGAGGGAAAAGAGGGGAAGAGGTGCGAAGGAAAGGAGTAGAGAGGCCTGGGGAAAGAGTGGAGAAGCCCTTGGAAAAGAGGGGTGAACTCTAGGGAAAAGAGGGAGATTCTGAGGGAAAAGAGGGGAGAAGCCTGAAGGGAAAGAGGGGAGAGGTGCGAGGAAAGAGAGTAGAGAGCTGAGGGAGAGGGGAGAGGTGCGAAGGAAAAGAGAGTAGAGAGGCCTGAGGAAAAGAGCTCTAGTGAGAGGGGAGAAGCTGAGGGAGAGGGGGAGCCTGAGGGAAAAGAGGGAGAAGGGGGAGAGGTGCGAAGAAAAGAGGGGAGAGGCGCAAGGGAAAAGAGAGCAGAAGCCCGAGGGAAAAGAGGGACATGCCAGAGAAAGAGGGGAGAGGCCCCAGGGAAAGAGAAGAGATGCTGGAAGAAGAGATGAGAGATACCCAAGAGTTATATAAGATAAATAACCCCAAAATATATCATTATATAATTGTCATTTCATTTTTTTTAAAGGATTTTGATAAATTGCAAGATTTTCTAAAATAATCTAATTTTTTCAGTAGATCCTGCATTGTGTCGATCTCGGGGCTTGACGTGTCATAAAACCCAACAAACCAACCACCAAATTCAACCAAACCGTATTCGATAGAACAACGTGAAAAGAAAAACTCTACATAAAAAATGTACATATGAAAGTACACTGTAAAATCCAGTCTAGTTTATTGTGATGTCATTGCTTGCACCCCTTCGATCAACCATGTCAAAAGAGCATTTCACGCATTCCACTAGGTGTGCCACTAATAGGTTGTTCTTAATTTACTGTACTCATCCATTCAGCCATGCGCGTGATCAGTTATAGAATTCTCTTTTAACTAGTTCTCGTATTAATTGCCAGTATCGATCTATCCGGACTAATCTAGCGGATTCCTAATCGGATTTTATCCGTGTCCTATAAACCTTTTAGTATTCCAAATGGATCTCTGTTGCGTTGCATCTAGAAATAAAAGTCTCTGGTCGATTGCACACACCTTTGCAATCTACTATTACACCTTTCCTTTTAGACGTAAATTAACGTTCAATTACGATTTTATTGAAGTAGTAGTAGTAGTAAAAATAATAATAATAATAATAATAATAATAATAATAATATCTGGACCTTGCCAGAGAGCTGAAAAAGTTATGGAATATGAAAGTGAAAGTGATACCAATTGTAGTTGGTGCACTTGGAACAGTCCCAAAAGGATTAGAAAAGGTTTGGAAAGTTTGGAAATTAGAGGAAGGATTGAAACCATCCAAAACACTGCACTGCTGCAATTTGCCAGAATACTCAGAAGAGTCCTGGAGACCCGAGGAGACTTGCTGTCACTCAGACTCCAGTGAAAGACCATCAGCTGATGCTGATGTGAAAACTCAAAAGGAGCAATAATAATAAAATAAATAATAATAATAATAAAAGTGAAAAGCAAAAAAGATAAACAATACTTGAACTGGCCAGAGAACTGAGAAAACTGTAGAACATGAAGGTGAAGGCGTACCATTGTAATTGGGGCCTTTGAAAGGCCCCCAAGTGTTTGGAAATAGACTGTAGGAACTGGAATCAGAGGAACTATTGAGACTATCCAAACAACAGCACTGTTAAGATCGACTAGAATCCTCAGAAGAGGCCTGGAGAACTGAGAATACTTGCTGTCACTCAACCCCAGAGAAACACCAGCTTATGTGGGTGTAAAAAACTCTCATGGAAGAATTACTCCTCCTCCTCCTACTTCTGACTATCTACTACTACTGTTACTACTATAACATTACTACTACGACTACTACTACTAACTAATAATATAATTATTATTATTATTTTATTATTATTATTATTATTATTATTTTGCTGGTTTGTTTGCTATGCGTCTCCCCTTTTCCTGAACATATAGAATATTAAACAACGTCTATATACAGATATCAAATTATGTTAATTAATTCATCCGATTCTTCCAAAAGACCTCTCAAATTCTTTCACTTAAATTGTTTAGGAAATTATCCAGTACCGTTTTAATTTAAAAAAAAGACAATTGCAGTTTTTAATTTAATTAGGCAATTTCTTCAGAAATATATCCCTCTATTAACAAAAACACATTTGTTTATAGACTTAGCTTTTGGTTGGCTTGGTTTCTTTCTTTAATGGCATATAAATTTCATGGTTTATTTAAAGCCATCCTTGTAGAATACAATAGTGGTACTATTCAAACCATTGCTGGGGATAAGGGGGTCTATACTTTTTATTATACTCTTATACTAAGAGTATTTGTACGAAAGTTAATATAATAGCGCAACTGTAATTGGAACTGTAGTTTTCCACGACAATAATCTGAGTGGAGAATAGACAAAAATATTAACATTTTGTCTCAACATAAGGAAAAACATCTTTGCAAAATTTCCGAGCCGGTTGGAAACACAGATCAGAAAACGGAACGAAGTATGAAATTTGACTAAAATTGCATACAGCATAGTGCTAGAAATTCGACTAGAATTGTATATTGCATAGTGCTAGAAATTCGACTAGAATTGCATACAGCATAGTGCTAGAAATTCGACTAGAATTGTAATATTGCATAGTGCTAGAAATTCGACTAGAATTGTATATTGCGTAGTCCTAGAAATTCGACTAGAATTGTATATTGGTAGTGCTAGAATTCGATAGAATTGTATATTGCGTAGTCCTAGAAATTCGACTAGAATTGTATATTGAGTAGTCCTAGAAATTCGACTAGAATTGTATATTGAGTAGTCCTAGAAATTCGACTAGAATTGCATACATGATAGTACTAGAAATTCAACTAAAATTGGATATAGCATTGTGCTAGAAATTCGACTGAAATTAAATACAGCGTAGTGCTAGAAATTCGATTAGAATTGCATACTGCATAGTGCTAGAAATTCGACTAGAATTGTGTATTGCATAGTGCATTCGACTAGAATTACATACAGCATATTGCTAGAAATTCGACTAAAACTGCATACTGCTAGATATTCGACTAGAATTGCATACAGCGTAGTGCTAGATATTCGACTAGAATTGCATACAGCGTAGTGCTAGAAATTCGACTAGAATTGCATACGCATAGTCCTAGAAATTCGACTAGAATTATATACTGCATATTGCTAGAAATTAGACTAACAACTGCATACTGGCTAGATATTCGACTAGAATTTCATTACATGATAGTGCTAGAAATTCGACACAAATTGCATACAGTATGGGGCTATGAATTCAATTGTAGCTGTATATGGAATTTTTGCTAGAAATTCGACCAGAGTTTCCAGGGCCTGGGGATCGGATTTGGTTATACTTGTAACACCATGGTGCTAGAAATTCAACTATATTTTGCAGAGGCATTGTGTTATAACTTCTTTTGTTGTTGTTCATGACTCGTCGCCAATAATTCGACAGGATATTGCGATAGATATTGGACTATAGAAACACATGACAGAGATTTTAAAAATACAGGCCCTGACCCAAAACTCATCCTTTGTCAATAAAGCTATGAGTGTTATTAATCGAAGGAAATTAAATTACGCTTTTATCAAAGAAATTTTAAAAGGATAATCTCCGGTAATTGAAGATAATTATCTTTGACAGAAAATTATATAAGCATAATAATTGTCTGTAAGTTTTTTTTTGGTTAATGTTCCAAAAGAAAGAATTTGAAATTTGCATGGTCTCTTTTAGTAACACTTTGAATACTTGAAAACATCATTTAAAAGTATAATTTGATGTTTCGGACCGTTATCATCATTTTTATTGCAGTATGTAAAATCAAAAGTTTCGGTCGCTGTATCCCTTCGACCTTCCTCATGTGTTTCCCCTCTATCCGAGCATATCAAAAACCCAACTAGGAAAAATCATTTTTAATAGTTTGGCTGTTGACCAACAAGGCGTCAAACTATTTATTTGATTTGTTATGTCCGTTTGTGTTTTCCAACGTACCACAATAAAGATGAGGACAACAGTTTCGAAAAATCAAAATTATATACACCAAGCTTTTCTAAAAGAATTCAGACAAGTAGACTTCAATTTTTTTTTCTTTTTAAATTTACTTTTTCTTATAAAGAGTTAAATCACATTCCAAAAATAATCCTTAAGTCTATGGGGATAATTACTGAATTCTGGCGCTTGTATGTTCGCTCATTCGGTCAGCGTTCGGCTAGAAACCACAACGTTCCTAGTTCGATACCGGCCCCGCAACTCAGGGTATGAGTAGCACAGGGATCTGTGCGGTAAAGTAACGAGCTGATGGTAAGTGTGGCGCTCTACCTCAGACGTCAAAAACAATCTCCTTGGTCTAGCGCTATTGAAAAGGGGATAGACTCCTGGCTGATACCGAACTTTAGGCCGCCTGACGACTTTTTTCTACTTAATATGTCTATTATAAACCCTCCACCCAAGCAAAAATGTTCACAAGGTCGATCTTTTAGCAGAGTTTAACAGGTTTGAATTAAAGTTTTCCTTTCTTTTAGCTAGGTGCCATACAGGTTAACATACCTAGTTGTATTACTATTTTACCTAATAGCTGGAGGGAGAATAGTTGGATGTATACCATTCCAATGATATGAAATGCAAACAACCTGGTCCCAGAATTTAAACTCTGGTCGACGAATCCATTTTCTCCGCTCTAAACCATTACACCACCGCCTCCAATACATTCCTATTGCCTTATGGCAAGCCCACCCCTTCTAATATATTGGGTGCTAGAAGGCGGTGGCTGCGGGTTTACATGTCCTGGGAATGACGTTAAACTCTATCTGATGGTGGGGTTCCAGTTTTGGAGGTTTGGGGAATGTGGAGCACCCCTTCATCGCCATTGCTCCTGGTCCACTCTGACCCGGAGTGGTAGTGCATGTTAGGGTCCATCTATGGGTTAAATAGAAAATGTATTTATAAAAAATTGTATTATCCACTGAGAATTGATTAATTTCAAAACTTTATCGGCATTAAATGACCACTGAGGTTGATTGCCGTAAACAAAATAAACCAATCAATACAGTTACACAATCTGGGAAGTCGTTCCCTTGTATATCATCAATGATCGTGTTGCCAACTTGTTTCATCACCGGTGCTCGCAGTTACTTTTGGGATTGACTTTCCATCGTAATCAATTTTTATGTGCATCCATTCGACTCATTAGATAAACACTCCTTCGATGACCAGGAAATTTACACAACTTTTTTAATTCGCGATTTAACAGCTCGGATGGTCGGCGTCCAGGTCTTTTCTTTGTATCGTCATTAAAAACGTGAAGGCGCGTTGTGTAATGGTTATCGGTCGTAGGAAATAGACACGGTGACCGACTTCCAAATCCTGTTTGAATTTCACATGACGCTAATCTATCTATACATATATAAAGGGGCAGTTGTGTGTATATGTATGTCCCGAAGGAAACTTCGAAAATACATTAACGACAAGTAAATCTATATATAGACATTAATATCACCAGGGCTTGTTTCTGCTAACAAAAAAATGAAGATTTGATTTATATTCGTCAAGATATATTTCAAAAAAATAAAATTTAAATATTACTGCATGCAATTTTTTTTGCATAAGTATTTTAAATAGGAGACATGAATTTTTCTTTTTCACTCACTCGCTCTCGATCAATACAACGTCCTTTTTTTTTTTTACATATAGATTTAAGGGGCACCTTCGAGCTCCAACCCGTGATTCGACAATAAATGGTCTGCAGACTACCTTTTACCCCTCTCTCTACTAAGGCGACGCCGGGTAGCCCTTCTAAAGTAACATATATAAAAGGGCGTTGTGGTATGTGTGTATGTTGTATGTCCGGAGGAAATTCCGGGAAATAAGAATAAAGATCAAGTAAATATAGTATACTCATTCATTGTTACTGAGTCTAGCTTTTGTGCAAATATCATGAGGATTGGCATCTATTCCGAGATTTTAGAACATAAAAACACACTACCAACCTCTACACAACATACAACACTCCAACACAAATCAACTCAAAATGTCCTGGCTATCTTGCTAACGGGCGGCGGAGAGGCCCTCGATCATGTGGTCACGTCACGTCCCCTAGCACCTACTATGATTTTCCAACTATTGCTATGGCAAGCC
>CM042159.1:19658755-19682207 GCA_023376005.1 Doryteuthis pealeii | reverse complement strand
ACCCTCTTTCCCTCAGGTCCTTTCCTCCCTCTTTTCCCTCCATGACATCTCCGCCTCTTCCCTAGTAGAGTTTTTTTCACCCCTCTTTTCCCAAGGCTTCTCCACTCTTTTCCCCCAGGCCTCTCTACCTCTTTCCTTCCACCCCTCTCCCCTTCTTTTCCCTCAGGCATCTCCCCTTTTCCCTAGGCATCTCCCCTCTTTTCCCACTTCATGCATCTCCCCCTCTTTTTCCCCTCGGGCATCTCACTCTTTTCACGTCACGGCATCTCCCCTCTTTTCCTATTTGGCATCTTCCTCGTTTTATATCTTCCACATCAAGCTTTAAAAGTGATAATGATTCCAGTTAAAAAAAACAAACATTTTATTGACAAATCAAAAAAAAACAAACTATTATGCATCAAAGTTACCAAGCAATTTACATCATCACAATTAGCTTAAAGCAGGTCTAACAGTGTTGTACGTTCCCTATTTTACATTTTTTTATAGGTTGTGTTAACATAATTCATGGATAGTCACAATGAAATTATCGTTACGTACGCGTAGTAAGAATATTTTTTTGAATAAAAGAATTCGTTTAGATTTAAAGTCGTAGGGTGTTAAGTGGAAATTTCCATAACCGTTATAGAGTGAATGATTAGTTATGCATGACTGACCCCGACTTACCCCATCCGGACGATGCGCGCGATTTACAGAATGTGAGATAGTTTTAGTTTAGATTGCGACTAATTCACTGGCCGGGAGCGGACGTTGTTTGTCGCCTCGAGATGTCGCACTAAACCGCGCGGGAAATCCTTGGCTGTGGAGTTTTTGTTTTTTAATTAATAAAAGTAGTAGTAAAAACAACAAAGTTTGTGTTTCATTTAAAAAAAAAGAAATGACCAGATGACTTATCTGAACACCATACAAGAAAGAAAGCGAACTACACCAAAGAAAGCGCCCACACCGATCAACTCTGAAATAAGCCCATGTAATGCAAATTATGCGCTATCACAGGCGTCACTCTTCTCTTCCTACAATCTGACGCCCGAGCCCCATATAGATCCGCTCGCCACAGTCCTAGAGCAATGCGTCTTGGTCTTGATCTTGACTATAACATAGATACTCAATCATAAACATACGCAATTCCAGATGGCGTGATTGTACTAATGGAGAAGCACGTCAGAGTTTTCAGTTTTTACAGACAGACCCCGAATCTCCCCTCATATAAGACAAGATATTAAATTAAGTTTAGATCGCTCTAGGATGTTCAAATAAATTTAAGCGATACCTACGCGAACACAAAATATTTAACTACAATTAAAGACCAAAAGATGTCTGAGTCCAAGTTCCCTCATCTATCCCCCCCCCTCCTTTTCTCCCTTGTTCTGTGTTAATTGGTACCAAAAGAAGTGAAATACACGGCCATATATGGGAATTCTAATCTCCGAAGACACTAACCGCTTTAATCCGAACATTGCACCGTTATCTGGGTCTCCTGTGTTTTTAGGTTTTTGTATGCTTACAAAGTTTAATGGAAAAACACAACTATCTATATTTAAAAACATAGTGCTCTCAAAATGTATATATTATATATATATATATATATTACTATTATATATATATGGTTGGAGTGTGTGTGTTGTGTTGTGTGGTCTAGCCACACTTGAAGAGACGTGATACGTCAAACACGGTGTTCGTAGATTGACTGTGTGATCTAATATATATATATATATATATTATATAATATATATTATATATATATATGACAGACGAGAGAGAGAGAGACGAGAGAGAAAGAGACTAAAAGTGCTCCACTGCTTCAAACTTTACAAATTTACACACACATATTAATGATAATATGTTCCGATTGTGTACGCGAAAGTCTGCTGTGTTCTAGCTGTGATGAGCTGGTGCTTCTACCACATACCCGAAGAGACGTGATACGTCGAAACACGGTGTTCCGTGGAAAACTATATATATCTGAATATATATACTATATATCACTTTATACAATTATATAATATATCGATTGAACAATTCAAGGGACGACAAGAGAGAACACACTAGAAACCGAAGAGAAAGAGAGACATGTAGAGAAACAGACACTAGCTGCAGTCTTCAAACTTTTCATCCACCTCTACTAATACATCGCCTACTCAACCTTATATATATTAGTTAGCCATTTAAATATGCCAACGTTACACTGCAAATTAGTCAATTCCTGAATACTTTGAGTTCAAATACTCCATGACAAGATATTGAACCTACGTTGCATGCACTTGTAGGCAATGTTGGTGCTCGCCCGATTTAGAGAAGCTCCAGACGGGCGCATCAGCCATGGAAGTAGACATAACAGGACGAGTCTGGCTGAGAGGCATAGTCATAGAATATCCGTGCCTCTGCGTCCCTCTCAACATACACAGCACCTGCCGCCCATACAACCCGACACACCACAGTCGCACCATGAATGAATGCATCGATGATAATGACATCAAACAACATTTTATAGCTTCATCCAACCTTATTATTCCATAAACAATGATCCCTAACTCAACTACGGTATTAAGCGTGCCAACAGAGCGACAACACAACCACACCGACCAAAACACAAGCACAGACAAAATACAACCATGGAAACATATTTATTATGTTTTGAAAATTTAATCGATCTGCATGCAATATATCTATTCGTATACTCTTGTACTAACTACACTGTACTAATATCGATTAAATAATATCCGAAAACACACTTTCTCTGTTATATTATCATCTCTTTATAAAAAGTAAACCTATTTATTCTCTTATTATTTTTCACTGATCTTCAACCATACACTTCTTAAAGAACGGTTTTTCCAATCCTTTTATTCTCCACATCTCTCAAATCCTTTCCTATTTAAACCTTGGCGTGATTACTCTTAAGCTATGAAGGAAACAATCATCGATCTTCCATTATTATTTTTATTCAAAAGCCCGTGTCACGCGACTTTTTTAAAAAAAGAAAATCAATAATTCAAATACCAGAACACAACAAAAATTCTACAGAATTGACTCTCTACTTTCATTCCACCCATTCGTAACACGAACAATTAAATCACACAAATAACAGGTTACGGAAAACAATTCGGTAATCAGCCAGACAAGAGGGGAAAGGTGGAGGAAGGGTAGTGGGCCTCGAGACGAGAGTTGTGTGTGTGTGTGTTGTGTTCCCTTGTGTGTGTAGTGTGCGTGTACTCCACTGCGTGAGTACTATCACTTCGTGGAAAGAGAGCAATGATAGTTGAGCATTAGACTTAACTAATTATGGGATATAAGATTATGATCAGGTGTTAGTGCACCATGCGAGAAAAAAGGCGGTCCTGCGAGTGAGAAAGTGCAATGGTGCGAGAAGAGAGCGGGATACTGGAGAAAGAAAAAGAGAGGTATAGTCCTGAGAGAGAGAGATGAGAGAGACTGAACCGCGAGAGACCGAGGAGAGAAAGAGAATGTGTGTTGTGTGTGTGCATGTGTGTGTGGTGTGTGTGTAAAAGACAAAGTGATTAGCAATCGAGAGAAAGAAAGTGGGGTAAAAACGAGTGTGGGACAGAGAAACATAAAATTATAAAGAGAGACCGATTTGAGTGAGAACAAGATAGAGACAGAACGGTATTTTAGATTAGATATATGGCGATAAAGAGAGAAGAGAGACAGAGAGAGAGAGAGACAGAGACAGAGAGACAGAGACAGGGAGGAGAAGAGAGAGGAAAGTGAGATGAGTCAATAAGAAAGGTGGGAGAAAGGGTACAGAGAGAGAGAGAGAGAGGGTGAATGAGAAAGAAAGAGAGAAAGAGAGAGAGAGAGAGACGAGAGGGTGAATGAGAAAAGAAAGAGAGAAAGAGAGAGAGAGAGAGAGAGAGAGAGAGGAGGAACAGAGAGAGTGAATGAAAGAGATATAAATATAGATATATATAGAGAGAGGGAAAGAGAGAGGAGAGAGAGAGAGGGGAACAGAGAGAGTGAATGAAAGAGATACATATATATATAGAGAGAGAGAGAGAGAGAGAGAGAAGAGTAACAGAGAGTGAATGAAAGAGATACACACACACACACACATATATATATATATATTATAGAGAGAGATAGAGGGGGAGGAGAGAGAGAGAGAGAAAGAGAGAGAGAGTATGGAACAGAGAGAGTGAGTGAAAGATTATATAATTATATAATATATATATATATAGAGAGAGAGAGAGAGAGAGAGAGAGAGAGAGAGGGAGAGAGAGAGGGAGAGCGAGAGAGGGAGAGAGAGGGAGGGAGAGAGAGAGGGAGAGAGAGGGGGAGAGGAGAGAGGGGGAGAGAGAGAAGAGAGAGATATTGCAACGAGTCAGCAACTAATCATTTGCCAACTTCCATTAAAAGTGTTTAAAAATGTCAACCCAATTCATTGTGAAGGTTGAAATACACTTCAATCCATAATCTCAACAATCCCCCCTTTTGTTCTCGATTTTCGTTTCTCCTCGCGGGAAAAGACATTAATAACCCATAACAAAAACGCCTACAGTCATAAATTCTTTGACCCAAACAAACCATGGATGCTAAATATTCTACACGAGACAGACGCCTTTTAATGTTTTGATTCTGCTAAAGGTCTTTGCATTATAATCAATGTCCAGACATCTAAACACCAGGAAAAAGGCCCCGAAACTCTTATCTAACCATGGTCAATATCACTTAGAACTTTTTTTGTCTGTTTCAAATATTAGTAATACCAAGAATATTTAAATATACTAGCAAATATATGCACCCTCCGGGTGCAAGTATTTGAGTTTTAATATAATAAAATATGTTAAATTAGAAAGGCTAATGAAACTGAATAAGAATGCAGATAGAAAGATTTGGAACAGAGCGGGTATAATCGAAAAATAGAACAACTTTGAAACTAACTCTTCCGTCAATTTCCATTACTCCCGTCTTTCATTGGTAAATTTTCTTAATTCAACTATTTAGTTAGAATAGGAAGTAAAGAATAATAATACAGTTATTTCTTCTTGTTAATGGATTTCTTTTAAGATTTATATCCGAGATTGTTGCTCACATTCAATGAGATAAAACCAAACAATTAGAAATCAGTAATACTAAGCATATATTTATTAAAATCAAATTTTTAAGATCAATATACAAATTACCCTTCCCATTCACACTGTCAATCGCTATATTTTTTATTTTGTTGTATATATAAATGCAATTGCATGTTTTTAGTACGTAGATCCTGGCCAACGCCAGGGGTCCAGTGGCTTCGGTCCTGGATCTTTACAAGTTAATAGCGTCGATCCCAGGGGGCTATCCCCCCTGGCAATACCTGCCCCCTTGACTTAAAGGGGCAGGGCTGGGTTTATTGCCCAGCGCCTGAGGCGACCCCTTGAGGGTGAATGCCGAAGGGATCGACGCAATTTTTGTTCTTTCCCACCCATGAGCTTCGGCTTGTGGGTGGGCCCACGTTAAAACGAGGCCTTGTGCCCAGCCCATACAAGTGGGTTATAAGGCAAATACCTGTATATATGGTCAACAGTATTAATAATGTAAAACAATTTTATTAATAATCGAGGTTTAAATAAAAATAAAATCATGGAGAATGTGATGTAAATAACAAAGGGAATTGTGACTTGAGTAGTGATATAGTTTCGATTACAGACAGAAAAACCCACAATCTCCATTATAATAAGATATCAGCACTTTATTTCAGGGTCCGGTTTACATATTTACCAACCATAGACGTGTCCTGAGTATGATATTAAACCACATCTAGTACTGAGGTTCCAATTCTGGAGCTCTGGGGTGTGTGGAGTACCTTTAATCGCCATCACTTCCAGGTCCACTCTGATCCAGAGTGGTAGTACCTGTTAGGGTCCCATCTATGGGTTAAATAGAAGAAAAACGAGTTTAAATATGTGTTTAAAAAGAAATGAGTTTAAGAAAAATTTGAGTTCCCATCATGCAAAACAGAACAAATCGTTGCCAGCATAAAATAACCCAACAAGGGTTTGTTACGATTTTAGGGGTCATCCTTTAGGCTTCAAGCATGAGCGTTTGTCCAGCGGAAATCATTGGTAAAGAATCTTTTCGTTGTTCCTTGGTGCTCCTCAGTATTGTAAATGTCTCCAGCAATGATTGCAAATGGACGCTTCCGTATCAGTGATTAAGTAGTCAATCAGCCACGCATTTGTGCTGTTGATTGGCAGACATTTAAACCACGTGACCTCAATTAGTCTATGAATTTAAGTGGTGTTTTCTAGCACATCTTATATAAAATAATCCCTCAGGGTTGCCATGCTGTAACATCCACCAAAACAAACCAAACCGAACAATGAATCTCCGAAAGAAGAAGAAAAAAAAAAAACGACTGTTTGTATTACATTAACATAAACAGAAAGAAAGATAATATCTTATTCACGCAAGTGTGTATTAACGAAAAGGAAAGAAAAACATAGAAAAAAATGAGATTTATAATGTGAAAAACATTGAATACCCAACAAAACGAACCAACCAAAATATTTTGGCATAAAAAACCAAGGGTTGACATGCCGTAAAATCCAACCAACCAATCCAACGAATAAGCCCTCCACACGACCAGGATCTGACACATGGTCAATTTCTAAAGTGGAGTTTAACAGGTTTGAATTCGGTGATTTCCTTATTAGAAACTGGTTGTCTAACCCCGACTAAAGAGTCCAGTCTGTCCTACTTTTTACCCATAGCTGGAGGGAGAATAGTTGGATTCATACTTTTCCAAAGGTAATAGCGATATGTGAAATGCAAACCACATCGTCCAGAAATTGAACGCGTCTAGCCATTTCCTACGATGATAACCATTACAACGTGCGCCTCTACAATGAAAATCTCAAAAGATTGAAATGATGATAATAATAACTAGCGGGAATTGTGGATGTACCAGAGTATGATGATAATTTAATCATTATAACGTTTGATATGTTTACTTAAGAGCTATTACGAAATAGTTAATTATGTAAAAAGTATAATAATCTTGATTTACCTCTCTGTCACTATTTTTTTAATTTCTTTTCTTGTTTTCATCCTTTCATTATATTCGATTGAAACAGATAAACTCACCCCTCTCTATTTTCCTCTACCTTCGTTCTTTCTTTCTTTCTTTTTCTTTTTCTTTCTTTCTTTCTTTCGTTCTTATATTTTTCTGTGTACTATGTCCCTTTTCTTCTCTTTCTTTATAATAAAAATGGAATGGTCCATTATTTAGCTGTGGGTTGACACTCATAAGAAATAAGAATTCAGTGGATAAGCAACACCAGGATATACATTTTTGTATTTTCATCTTTGAACGATTTGGACGGTCTCATTTTTAACAAGTGGGTGTTGCAAGATGATAACGATCGATAAGATTAAGACAAGCGTATTAATGATAATTGCGCCAAATAGCTAATCTGTCGTAGGTATGTGACAAAATCCCTGCAATGTTATATCCTTATGTCAAACCTGACTTCGTCGAAAAGATAAATCACAATCAATTTAATGCCCACCGATAAGTATTCCCGTTAGTAATCAATTGGCTACAGTAAAATACACTCTCGGATTGATAGGCCTAAAGTAAAGAAAAGACTAAATATTGATATAATGGAGACAATGAAAACATTTTACTTAATTGCTTGTAGTGGAATAATATTAGCGATGAGAGATACAATTAAGATAATAGGATTTATAGAGAGATACTCCGAGACATACAGTGTTCGTGTGCAGATAATGAGCTATTATCATCATTAAATCTAATGATCATCCAATTAAGGTAAATGGATTTGATAAAATGATATCTTAATTGTAACTGTATATCAGCCTCTTTCCGTGAAATCAAGTGATATTAAAACATTTCCTAAGAGCTGATGATTAAGAGATGAAATCATTCGAAATATTTATTTGGGCAATCCAGAATCTCTCATCGAAAAGGAGACGCTGGAACTTTGGGATACAGACAGATCAGTAAATCCGGACCAGAAGACGAAACCTAATGTTAATTAACAGAAATGTTTGGTTGCGGTTTTTTTACTGGCATATCAAACTTCGTGGGTAATTTAATGTCAAAAGAATCCTTGTAGGAGAACACTAGTGGTACTCCACCCTGTCCCTGGAGCAGAAGAAGACACAAACTGCACCCCTGCAGAGGCTTAAGACCGTCCCAATGGGACCACCTGTTGGCTGTAGGTGGCGACCCATGATGCTTAAGCACGGACTCCTGGTGGCTGAGCAGTCTATGACCTGCAACACTACAATTTGACCCTTACTAGGCGACCGGAGAAGCTACACTGACCAATCGGCGCAAGCACTTATAAGATTGTCCCAATTCTCTTGCCCTTATGGCAAATCCCAACCCATCTTATAACATATATATTTATCAAACCCTCCGCACGAGCAGGGTGTGACACAAGGTCAATTTTTAAGCGGAGTTCAACAGGTTTGAATTCAAAGTTTTCCTTCTCCTAGACCGGTTGCCTAACCAAGGCTAAAGAGCCAAGTCTGCCCTACTATTTGTCCATAGCTGGAGGGAGATTAGGATTCATACCTTTCCCAAGGGTATTACCGCAAAGTGAAATTCCTATAATATATATGCTGGAAGGCGGTGGCTGAGGATCCTAGTACCTGGATATGACGTTAAATTGCATCTAATGGTAAAGTTACAATCCTGAAGTTCTGGGTAGTTGGAGTATTAGTTCATTGGCATTACTCACAGTCCACGCCGTAGGACTCCATCTATAAGTTAAATAGGAAAAATGAGTTTAAAAAGAAAATTTGAATACACATCAAGAATGAATAAAATAATCTTTTGTCGGCATAAAATAACCCAACAAGAGTCGACATGCTGTTAAATCCAACCATTCATCCATCCAGATCCTAACCAGAAGACGAAACCTAGTTTCTTTGTTTAATGGCATATCAATCTTTGTGGGATATTTAATGACAAAACCATGCTTGTAGAAGAACAGTAGTGGTACTATTTAACCCATAGATCTTGCATGAGATTGTTCCAAAAGGTATTAGACTGAAAGTGAACATAATAATGAATGAAGTTCGAACTCGCTGACTACGGTTTCGCAGCCCAGCACATAAGCCACATAATGCACGGGACTAAGTGGATTATCCTCAGCCAGCAGGATTTCGTCCTTAAGCATCACGCATTGCTTTATATTTACTAGATGACACGTACTTTTCTTGTTGTTAGTTGTGGAGTGTGTATAAGGATGCAATTGTCTTTTTGACAACTGGAGTATTTTAACTTCTTTGTAACCCTGACAACAGAAGTTATTGACAGTCCAGTCTGATGAGATATTTTCCTCGGTGACCATTGAGCAAAGAAAATGAAAAAATAGTTATGGAGTCGATAAAGTCGTTGAATAGAGGATTAGTCTTTTTAATTTCAGTCTATTTTCTTTCTGTGATATATATATATATATATATATATATATATATAGTTATCCATAGACACGTGTTTCGACTTATCAAGTGGCTAGAGATTTGTCACTACCTACAGCCGAGATAGAAACCGGATCAATTCAGCAGCTGTCAGATTATATATATATATATATATATATATATATATATATATATATAAGTAGCTTAATGATTCACAGAATATCTACCTAGATTTCTCATAAATAATCTTCAAGATAATTCTGACTACTATAAGGCCGGAAGATTTTCTATACTGTCGGTGTTTAGAAATAAAAATAATATAATATATATATATATATATATATATATATATATATATATGAGAAGAATGAATAAAGAAAAGAAAGAACAGAATGGATAATAAAAGATGAATTTAATCAATATCACTTACACATGTGTTTCGGTCAGTTCATATTGAATAAACACATGTGTAAGTGATATTTATTAAATTCATCTTTTATTATCCATTCTGTACTTTCTTTTCTTTATTCATTCTTCCTCATATTGTCGGATTCATTTCCAATTTCCATTTTTACATATATATATATATATATATATATATATATATATATATATTGGTAGATCTTTTACTCCTATAAATTAGCAGAATATATTGTTGTCAGAAAACTATGTAATGATATTATTACCTACAAGATTTTCATTTTCAGTTTGAGGCCTCCAAAATGGATATATATATATATATATATATATATATATATATATATATATATGTGTGTGTGTGTGTGTGTGTGTGTGTGTGTGTCCAATAAATATATTGATTCTAAGACCTCTTACTGCAATAAATTGGCTGGAATATATTGTTGCCACGAAACTGTGATATAATAATGTTATTAGCTTCAAGATTTTCAACCGATAATTTTTCATTTTGACGTTAAGGTAAGTTAAAAGCTTTTGTCCCTCTCGAGGTTTATAGACCACAATGAGACACAAGAGAAAATACCGAGTTATATTGAGACAGCTAAAACAATAATATACTAATAAAATTTGTGTAGCTATAAGACTAAGGCATAAATCACATTTACTACTTGGCGGAGATGTCTGCTAAATAGAGACAAGCGTTTTCGAAAAGCATTATTTAGGCATAGCAATAACTTTTTTATGCGGAGAAAGGCTCGGATAATAAACGGGTGTTGATAAGAGTCTCTTAAGCGCCAGAAAGTCGACCGAAAGAATCGTACCTTAATATTTGATCAAATAAGAAAAACTCAACAGTATCTGGTGTACATTAAAACCATGAACTATTAACGATTTCACGACTGTATGCGACTATAATGAATTTTTAGTGGATGGAAGCGAGTAAATGATTAACATGTTTACCTACATCAATGTAGAAGCCGTGGTGTAATGGTTATCGTCGTAGGAAATGGATCGGCAACCCGGGTTCAAATTCTGGACGAGTTTATTTGCATTTCACTTAAATGTACTATTAACGATTTCACGACTGTATGCGACTATAAAGAATATTAGTGGATGGAGGCGCGTAAAAGATTAAAATGTTTACCATCATCAATGTAGAGACCGTAGTGTAATGGTTATCGTCGTAGGAAATGGTCGGCAACCCGGGTTCAAATTCTGGACGAGTTTATTTGCATTTCACTTAAATGTACTATTAACGATTTCACGACTGTATGCGACTATAATGAATCTTTAATGGATGGAGGCGAGTAAAAAATAAAATGTTTACCATCATCAATGTAGAGACCGTGGTGTAATGGTTATTGTATAGATAATTTTACAAAGCGTTATTCTCTTTGGAAAGGTATATATCCAACAATTATCCCTCCAGCTATGGGTAAATAGTAGAGCAGATTGGGCTCTTTAACGTTAGTCAGTCTCGGAAAATTCTGAATTCAAACCCCGCCTATGAAATTGGCCTAGTGTCACATAAAACAAATATACCATACTATATTATATATATATATATATATATATATATATATATATATATATATGTGTGTGTGTGTGTGTGTGTGTGTGTGTGTGTGTGTGTTAAGGTAGCATAGACAGGGAGTCAAAGGCGCCAGGTTACAGACAGTTTCTCGACTATGGGCCGTTGTATCCAAGTCCATGCTACCTTAACTTATATATAAGGCTCTATCAATGATATTGTGTACTGTTTACTTACAAATATAGCACCCATTTAATCTATAATATATAATATATATATGTATTTATTTATTATAGATTATATGGGTGCTATATTTGTTAATAAACAGTATATGTATACATGTGTGTATATATATTCATGTGGAGGGTTGGTAAATGTATACGTAGTCAATTTCTTAAGCCATATGAAACATTAGATTAAATAGTATAAACCTCAAACGTTTTCATCTTTACTCTTAAAAGTAGATTAACAGAAAAGCATTAACTGATACTACAGTCTTACTGTCAAATAATACTACAGATTGACTGACAAGAAATATCTACAGACATTTCATTATTTCTCTCTTATAACAACTTCAATGAATACATCAGATTTTATGCTACAAGGAATATCCATTGACTCAATACACTCAATACCAACAGTGCAACTCATCATCATCATGTCGCGCAGTTTGCACGGATATCCATAACTATCTCTCGCCAACCTTCCCTATCATTCATCGATTCTGGTAGCTCCTCTGCGCTGCGGCCAGCATCCATACATAGTTGGTCAATGTAGGTCCTGGCTGGTCGGCCCACATTAGCATGCCCATGTGTTGGCTTCCACAGTAGTACGTCTTGTTTGTCTGTGGTGAGAGTGATGTGGTTTACGTGTGTGGTGCATTTTGAGCTCCGTAGGTAGTTTATCGGGCACTGGGCCAGAGCTCGAGCCTCAGCAGAACGCATACATTTAGTGATAGCAGGATGCACGATGCTGTAAGATTCTTTGGCTTTGTGTACTGTCATGAATAGTTTCAGTTGGGTCGAGGTCATAGATATCTATCGGTAGCTGTGGAGTTAACTCATCAATAGGCGCTAGTCTTAGAGATGAGGAGCAGTAGTTACCTGACTGAACTGGTTGATCCTGGCCGTTGACCCATTCTGGGTTCCTCCGCCCAGCATCTTGTGATATACGCCGTTGACCTACGTAGGTTCTTCCGCCGCGTCTCACATCCACCACGCTGCTACCCATGGTTTCGTTAACAAGCCAGTGTGGCAAATTGATATTTCGAGAAAAACGGGAGAGAAGTTAAAAAAACAAAAAAAAACAAAAAAAAACGGAGGGGATTATAGAACGCCTAAAATGGTGACAAGAATCGTTACAGTCTTAGAAATACAGGTTCAGTGTTGAACTTTTTTTCATCATACCATATATGGTTAAATGACTAATGCCGTGTATTATATTCTTAGTATCGTACCATACTTTTTTCTTCTTTCCTTTCTTGCTTTTCAAGGGTTTCATTTGGTTTTAAACTCAAAATAATCAATACTAGCAGGACCTGTGGATATACTACAGTATGATAATTTAATTATTGCAATGTTTGATATGTTTAATTAAGAGCTCCAATTCACCGTATGAGTAGCACAGGGATAGTAGGGCAGATTGGACTCTAAGCTTGGTTAGTTGTATATGTAATAGTTGGCATCCTTCCGTCTATTGAAGACGATGGCGTAGTGTCCACTTTTTTATCTGCAACTGCGTGAGTGGCTGAACAGACCAATTTTTGAATGGCAATCTCTGGTGCAGTGATTGTAAACAAGCGGTGATGCTTGCTGGAGATGCTGTTGCCTCTCTTTCCTTATGACTCTCTTTTCTGCGGCGTCAAATTTGGTATTTTGTATTATGCTCCGTTTCCTGATCGGAATTGCCTACGCTTTGAAGAGACTTCTAGAGAATTTTCTAGTCAATTATCAAAGTGATATTCAGAGTTTTTCTTCTCTTAGATTGGTTGCCTAAACAAATCTAAAGAATCTAGAATGCCCTACAATTTGCCATCTCTCTTTTTCTCTCTCTTATATATATATAAAGTAAGTAATGTCGACGGGGCGGCCTAAAGTCGGTATCAGCCAGTCAGCGAGGGAGTCTATCCCCTTTTCAATAGCGCTAGACCAAGGAGATTGTTTTAGCATCTGAGGTGGAGCGCCACACCTACCATCAGCTCCTTACTTTACCGCACAGATCCCTGTGCTACTCATACGCTGAGTTGGCGGGGACCGGTATCGAACTTGGAATCTTGTGGTTTCTAGCCGAACGCTCTACCGACTGAGCTAACCCGGGTCCTTATATATATATATATATATGAATGTATATACATATATATATTAATGATTTGAAGGTAATTACAATGCGTATAAAAATAAAAACAAAAAGATGTTATTTTTGTCTTATCGATTTCAAAGTAGACTTTATCTTCAGAGATGAATACCAGAAAGACATTTCTGATATTCATCTCTGAAGATAAAGTTCTACTTTAAAATCGATAAGACAAAAATAACATCTGTTTGTTAATATATTATTTTTCTTAATATATTATAACATACTTAACAATGATTCAAGCAAATTACCAATTACTTTTATATATATATATATATGAGTGTATATATGTATACACACACACACACACACACACACACATATATATATATATATATATGTGTGTGTGTGTGTGTGTGTGTGTGTATTTAAGGAAATAATAGCTTGGGTAAAATTCGAAAAAATGTGATTAAAGCTGGGGAATACAGTGGATAAAACAAACAATTTCAGTCAATTAATATTTAGCCTGTGTGAATTTATGGGGCTTCATCAGATTTTTTTAAATCTTGAAACAGAACTGATATATATATATATATATATATATATATATATATATATATATGTGTGTGTGTGTGTGTGTGTGTGTGAAATGGGTTAATAATAATTACAAATTGGGTCAGGTAATATTTAGAAATCATCATCAATATCATGTCGCGCAGGTAGCTCGGATATCCATGACAATTTCTCGCCAACCTCCCTATCATTCATTGCCCCTTGGAGGTCTTCCGTGCAGCAACCAGCATCCTCGCATAATTGGTCAATGTAGGTCCTGGATGGGCGGCCGACATTAGCATATCCATGTGTTGGCTTCCACAGGAGAACGTCACTTACTAGCTCGTCCTTGCTTCTCCAGCAGTGTCCTGCATGTCTAGTCCGTCTCACTCGGATTGTCTGTGAGATGGGAGGCAGGTGGCCATACAGCTGCTTTCTAGTGGGGTTTACACGACTTGTTCAAAACCGCACGCAGCATTCTTGTGCAGCTTCCATCTAGCTTATTCTCAAGGCGCTTCGTTAGGGTCCAAGTGGTGCAATCATACAGCAGTACTGATATGACCACAGACTGGAAGAATTGTCGCTTTAACTTAGGAAATAATCCAACTGAATGTTATCAAGGCTTGTATTAATACAAATATTCTCCCTCCAGCTATGGGTAAACATAATCTCAGGTCAAAAATTGACCTTGTTCTGCCTCCCCCTCTCGCGGAGCGGTTGGTATATACAGGTTCTTTTTGAGCATGCAACAAACAAGAACTGGGAAAAGCTATGAGTAAATGGTTAATGATAATGTCAAATTGGAGTCAGGTAATATTTGCAAGAAATACGCCAACTGAATGTTATTAAGGCTTGTATTGATACGATTATTCTCCCTCCAGCTATGTGTAAATAATTGTTTGACTAGGCATGCGACAAACAAGAATTGGAAAAAGCGGTGAGTAAAGGGTTTAATTGGAGTCAGGTAGAAGAAATAAGCCAAGTGAATGTTATCAACGGTTGTAATGGCCATGTTGGCAATTTAATCTTTGTATTTCAAATGCAAACGACAAGATTGATCGCAGATATAATCGGTTGTCATGGATACGTATTGAATTAGTTAGCCAGTGAATTGCTAATGCCTGTTTCATTTACAATGTTTAGTCTTACAATCATCTCCATTGTAAATACAAGACCTGATCAATGGCAAGTATTTTTGTTTTGGAATTAGTTCATACATGCACGCGGTCAATAATAATAATAATAATAATAATAATTTCCCCAATAATTTCCCCCACATACACAATAATAAAAAAATAGACAAACATACCCATATACTCTTAACCAATCCTTAAAAATCCAGTATATACAAGCCTACACCTACACCTGCGATACCATTACCAAAACCCCTCTCCCTATCCAGCGATAAGGAAAATTCACAACCCTTATTGACTTAGTGTCACATCCTGCTCGTGTGGAGGAGGTTGTGAATCTATATATATATATATATATATAAAATAATAAAATTCGAAGGCAATACAATGCGAAAAAAATAAAGACAAAAAGATGTTTTATATATCTAATCGATTTCAAAGCAAAGCTTTATCATCAGAGTTTAATTTCAGAAATGACATGCTTATGTTTTTTTTATATTTGTGTGGTTATAATTTCTCTTCTTATTTCCTTTCCTTTTTTTTCCTCTCTCTGTGTGTGTGTGTGTGTGTGTATGCATTTGTGTGTGGGTGTATGTGTGTGTATATAGTTCTATGGAAAAATGAAATTAAGTGCTCGTTTACAGGTGTAAGAGCTGTATTTATTTGCTATAGTGTACAACACTATTAAAAGGTGATTGTTACCATTGGTTTCAAAGCAGTGTACTTGCTACCTCTCACCAGGAAAACGCGCATGTGACAACATTACAATGAATTTTAATCCAGTTATTTATGTATATACGTGTTTACATTGCGTTGAGTCGATTCTTTATATATATATAATATATATATATATATATATATATATATATATATATATGTGTGTGTGTGTGTGTGTGTGTGTGTGTGTGGATCAGCTTCATTTTTATGCATGATACATGTTCCTGTGTTGGTAATTATATCTGTCATAAACAGAATGACATTACTTTTTGACTCACCCTCGTATATATATATATATATATATATATATATATATATATGAAGAAAAATGGAAGTGAATCCGACAGTATGTAATATTGTAAGAAATTGAAAAAAACACGAGGTTATAAACGAATAATGTTTATTTTGCCTACGTTGCAGTGTTTCGGTCTGTTTCGGTAGACCTTCATCGGAACTTTTTTTGGTATAAGGAAAAATAAATTATTACTGAAAATAAAAAGTTTGCGAGCCTCTGTTTCTGGTGTGTTGGGCTTCTTTTTGTCGATCTTCAAATGTAGGGAAGAAAATCTATTTAAAATCATTAACAAACTTGTGTATTTTCAATTTTTCACAATATCACACACACACACACATATATATATATATATATATATATATATATATATACACTGACAGACACCAACACATGCATTCAACCGTGATTCGTTGGGTAGGGCTTTTGTTGTATACCCTTTCTTTCCTTACTTCTATTATTCTTCTGCTCATCTTCGGTATCTCACGTTCTTCTTCTAGCGCCTGGACTTCGTCTTGGTGGTCGGTCGCTCTTAATTCATTTCTTCTTCTAGGTCAGTCTTGTTGCCAAGACATTCATCAACTACAAAACCATATTATTTATGTAAACTTTTATTTACTTAACTAAACATTTCATGTAACTAATATAACGCGCGTATGCAGTGAGCTTCAGCCAAGGCAGAAAGACCTTATCTGCCTGACGTCCAAGCTGAAACTGAAGATCCAACCAGATCCCACGCGACTTCACATATTTCGCAGGCTTTCTGTAATATTCCATGGAAAGTCCCGCCCGTGATATGAAAAGGGCCATCCCTTCTGAAATACAGGGGGTTGACAATAATCTATGCATAGATTATGTAACACTTTTTGGACTATTCATTTCGAAACAATAACAATTAATTCAGAACAAACCCTTTTGTCTTTGGACTCAACGTTCTGCTTCAAAGCATCATGAATAATAATTTCAACTCACAAACTTTTACAGCTTTCTTTTATGTTCATGCCTTAAAATCTTGATTTGGATCAAATTTTACAGACAGACATCATAACAACGTTACTCAAAGAAAACGAAATAACACGCCTAGTTATTTCGGACCCATAAAATCCGTCCTAAAAACAAACGAAACCCCCCGCCCACCGAGACGGATAGATTTCTGGCTGAAATAATAAGAATAGTCTTTAAGAATCTCAAATATGTTTTACTGCCCGTTTTTGATTGCTTTTTTAAAATTATTTTTAAATATTCCTTTAAACTTAACAGTAAAATTTGAACTGATTTATTTTTCTGTTTCTTAGCTCAGTCGGTAGAGTGTGCGAATAGGAACCACAAGGTACCCGGTTCGATACCGACCCTCGCCAACTCAACGAAAGAGTAGCACAGAGATATGTGCGGTAAGTAAAAAGCTGATAGTAGGTGTGGCGCTCCACCTCAGACGGAAAAACAATCTCCTTGATCTAGGGCTAGAGAAAGGGGGATAGACCCTCTCGCTGTCTGTCTGTTACCGACTTTAGGCCACCTCGATATTAAAAACGGCTACCCAACATTGCCTGGGTAGAGGGGGATTAAAGAGTTAGTCTCGCGGATCAAGTGATTGTTTTGGTCTTCCATAATTGATTTGTTTAGGTTTTAATCATGAACACCACCAATAACTTTCCCTTCTCTTAATATTCAAATTCTGACTAAAATATTTCCACAAATATAAATAAAATACTGTGATGTTTTGTTGGTTGATTTGTTTTACGGAATATCAACCCTTCTCGGGTCATTTAATGCCAAATCAAATCATTTGGATATCAGATTGCTTATATTACTTGCTGTTACCTAAATGGTCACCCATTTAAGTATTGAACAGGCACATCGCTGCTTATTCGATGCTTTCAACGTAAATTGATCGTAAGCCGAGCAAAGGTGATGGTATATATAAGTAAAGAAATAGCGAAAGACTTAGAGATTTAGCATTATAGTCTAAGCTCCCTGAAATAGACTATAATGCTAAATCTCTAAGTCATTTGTTATTTCTTTACTTATATATTTGCTCTGTGACTCTAACATTAAGAGCACACATTGAGCTCTCAAACTGCGACAGGTTTTTTTTTAAATAAAACTCTTGTGTCGTAAGGAAGATTTCTTCTCTGGACTTTTGGATTATATATATATATATATAATATATATATATATCCGATTCGATTCACGTTGAAATCCTGGACAAAGATGTTTGCATTTTACATAGCGCTAATACCCTTGGGAAAGGTATGAATACATATATTCTTCCTCCAGCTATGGGTTAATATTAGGGAAGACTGATCACTTTAATCTTGTCGAGGTAAACAGTGTAGGAGAAGGAAAACTATGAATTCATACCTGTTAAACTCTGCTTTGGAAATTGACCCTGTGTCCCATCCAACTGGTGTAGATTGTTTGGTAGATATATACCTACATATACACAAACTGCCCTTTATATGTGTATAGAATATAGATTATATGTGGAGAATTTATATGTGGAAATGAATAAGCAACTACTTTGTGACTATACGACTTGCTGATGTTGTTTCGGAACTAACGACGACTACTACTACTAACGACTACTACTACAACTGGAATTTGGCCCCTAGGCAACACACTGTGCTTCCGTTACCTATCTAGCGTCAGAAGATATGCAAAGTCTTCGCTAGACTTTTTCAACTTTTGTTTGGCTGAGTGAAATAGATGGTAAGTAATAGTATTATAGGTGGGCAGGTCATTCTGTAAACATTTCCCTTATGTTACGGGTAAGGAGCCATTGGACGTGCGTGGTGTAATAACTAGAATCGTAGGAAATGGACTCGTCGAGCCGAGTTCAAAGACTAGACGAAGCTACAGTTCACATAGCACTAATGCCCTAGGGAAAGGTATGAATCCAACTATTCTCCCTCCAGCTATGGTTAAATAGTAGGGCAGACTGGACTCTTTAACCTTGGTTTAGTCAGCCATTTTAAAAGAAGGAAAACTCAGAATTCAAACCTGTTAAACTCCGCTTTGGGTGGTCACTACTAGAATAGACTTAGTCCTAATTAGTGATCTATTTCACTCACTAATTTTATCTCAGATGGTAGAAACGCGCCAAGAAATCACAAGGTTCAGTTTCGATACCAATTCCCGCTAACTCAGCGCATGAATAGCACAGATTGGGTAAGCTGATGTGTGTGATAAACTGAGGAGCTTACGAATGGTGGTACGCTCCACCTCAGCAAAACAAAATCTCCCTTGTTTAGCGCTGTCGAAAAGGGGATAGACTCCCTCGCTGTTCGACTAATACCGACAATAGGCCATTCTGCCGACTTTTTATGGATTACCCACTGCCATTGCCCACATCTACTCGAACCTACCAGCAGCGTTGCCTTGGCAACAATTCTTTCGGTTATTCCCATTTTTTTAATACAGAACCCACAAAATTAGTCATGTGTGGTAAAGTTTGGGTCGATATTTTTCTTTTCACCACCTTCTCAACCCTGGGACGGGATATATTTGTCCCATACTGACTTCGTTACACTTAAGAAGTTCTGCACCAGAAGTAGAATATCTTTTTCAAAAACACAAACAGCAAAACAATAACATTTCTAGCGATAAATACACTCCAACTGTGCATTTAGCCTTCATTTTTCAATATATATATATATATATATATATATATATATATATATATATTTATATATTTGGAATGTGATCAATTGTGGGTTCAGCCTGTCATTGATCAGATGCATTCGGGATTTTTGCCTACTGTGACAACGGGTAAAAATAAATGACTTGTCGTTTTGTTGGAAAGCCAGTTACAACATATATATATATATATATATAATATATATATATATATATATATATATATAAGTCCTAATAGGTTTCTGTCTATTGTTCTGTTTATAAACTGAAACATTTCCGTCGGTTCCTGGCTAAAGATCAAAAGAAAACAAAAAACATTCCATGTTTAACACTAAACTTAGGGAAGAAACGTAGCCATTTTACTATACTTAACTTTCTTTGGTACATGGCCAGAAGTCTGAGCGCTTTTATTATTTTTTTCTAATTAGAATAGTCTAATACAAATTAAATATCAAGAGGATATAAAAAAAAAACCCGGAATGACTGATTATAAATTGAAAAATAAGGAAACCATTCCCCTGCCATGGGATGAAGTTACATGTTTGCTTTATTTATCATATTGAAATTGTGAATTACGGAAGATATTTTAGTATTTCGATCTTTAAAATAGTACTTAAATAAACATATCAAATGTTGTAATTAAATTATTATACTATGGTATATCCACATGTTCTGCTAGTATTCTATTATTATACTAAAGCTGAAGGAATCAATGATTGTTTGCTAAAGGCTTTTTTCCTATTCAGTTTAATGACACAAAATACATGCCAAAATAATCCTTAGTTCTAGAATTGAGTTATGTTTTTAAAAAAATCCATGTTAATGGCTTCTAATTATTAATAGTGAAGCAGATTAGAGAAGTCCCAAAGAATTAGCACATATATTAATTTGGTTTGTTGGTTGGTTTTGAAGGCTGTCACAATGCGAGTGTAAAGAAAAAAGAAGGTAACTATGATGTTTTTTGTTAACCTGTCATTTATTTCTCAATATTTCGGGAAGAAATTCCCATCCTCAGAAGAATACTGGAACTGAAGTTGTCCTAGCGGCTGCTAAATTCGTTCTGTCTTGGGTCTTCCAAATTCTGTGTGTGTATGTGTATGGTTGGGGTGCTTGCTTATGTATATTAATTTATAGTAACCTCTTAAGTAGACCAAGTATCGAGATGAATACAATATGTGAACCAGTTATTAAAAATGGTTGGATTAAATTTAATTTTTTAAAATTTAATCTAACCTTTTTTAATAACTGGTTCATATATTGTATTGAATAAATGCAATGCAAGTAAGGGTAAAAAATATTAAATATGTATAAATGTAAAAATTCTAGGTAAAAAAGAACATTAGGTTTATAAGTTCCAAAACCGAGCGAAACGCTGTGTATATAACAATAAAGCTGAGGACAACAACCCGAAAAATCTAAATAATACAAATTATCGAGTTAAAAAAAATCATACAAATGAAACATAGAAGGACCAGTGCAATTTTCTACGGAGCCTTTACCTCTGAGACACGATTTAGAACTGTTAGCAAGAAGTACATGACCTGAATCCCAACTGGGGAATCCCCATTTCTACATCGGTGTTGCCTAACAACAATTAGGCTGTTAATTAACAGATTATAACTTTAGTCATAGTTCAACATCGCTGTTATAATTTTACGTCATGAATGTTGGTTGGTTGGTTGGTTTTATGCCACATTGTTGTATAGCGGCCTTCTTCGCTAAATCGTGTATCTGTATACGTTGCGGGTATATATGGTCACGTAGCGAAGTATGTAGTAGTCGGCTACTACCGAATACTGGACTTCAATAAACAACAGATACGTATATACAAAAATAGGACCCGTCTTTATTTTCTTCGGTATGTTGGTGGTAAAGGCGTAGAGCTTCACAATGGAAATGCCGGCGGCTGGCGAAGACGGCGACAAGTGTTCACAGTGGAAAATGCCCGAGGGGTGTTTGCTGAGGGGAGACGTGAAGTGTCCTTTTTGGCTGCTGGCTGGGGTCTCTCTGTCTGTCGGCTCGACCCTCTGGCCTTTATACTGACAACACGCGTACGCATCTTTATCTTTTGATCTGGTTTTTACATCCGCTAATATGCCTACGCATTTTTATCTTTTGATCGGATAACGGACATTTGTTATATATTTATTTATCTTCCCCCTGCTTCCTTGACCGGAAAATATCTCTTCCGCTTTCTCTTTCTTTTTAAATATATATTTTTTATCTTTCTCTATTGTCCCTCTGTCGGAAGCTACCTTTTCCGGGCGAGGACAATACAACAACACCAACTCTTGTCTAATGTATTTTATGCAAAGACAGTTTAACAATTTTGTCATCAAATTATATTTGATACAAAAATCAGATCCAGATACGGTTTAGTTAACCAGAAGGGCATTATATTTAGTCACATAGTTATCCCACAGTTCAATACTTTTGGCACATTGTTTATCAAGTTGTTTTAACATTTGAAAATAGATTCAATACAAATAAGACTTAAAATATTTTTTAACATGTCTGCATTTGTTTATCAAGTCAGATCTCATTTAAAATCTCAATTCAGATCTCATTTTAAATAGGTAAACACTCCAAACGTAGTTGCAATATTGATGTTTCAAGAATCAATGTATTAATATACTTGAAAATAATTTCAAACATTACTTCAAACAGATCTATTTGATCCATAGATAGGACTCTAACAAATACTACCTCAACAGGTGAGAGTGAATCTGGGAATAAGTGCAATGAATAGCTATGCTTCCACACTCCATAGAGCTTCAGATATGGTTTATGTTGTAGCCTTGTTAGAGACCAGAATAAAGACACAAGAGGAAATGAGTTAAAGAAATATATTAACGAAGAACAGTAGTACAAACATATACAGATGAGAAGGTTACCTTAACTGTCCGAGCAGACCGCTCGAATATTGGCTCTCACTTAAGAGCAGTACTTGCTGCTATTTATAGTATATTTACACATTTAGTTGACTAGATAGGAAATTACCTTCAGTCACATATTTATCCCACAGTTCAATACACTTGGCACATTGTTTCTCACGTTCTCTTAAAATTGGAAAGAGATTCAATACAAATAAGACTTAAAAGATTTTTTTAAATGTCTGCATTTTTTTATCAATTCAGATATTTTATTCAACAATCTTAATCAGAGAACTTCCTATATACGAGGAGGGACTTAAAGGTTTATTGGCTAAAAAGTTTATATGATGACGTCATATCTACTGTTGATGGCACTTTCTTTTTACTAATAGTATCCAAGCACCACAAGATCAATAGAAAAAAAAACGAGTGAACTGCAGAGGAAGGGTACTATGTTGAAAAATGGGTAATTATGAACTTTTGTTTAGTAAATTAGGGTGTCCGAGAAAAAACAAAACCCACAAATTTTGTAATAAAACTGTTGATTTTAACTAGGGGGTTTAGGGTTAGGGTTAGAGTTAGGGTTGGGGTTTAGGGTTTAGGGTTAGTTTAATGGGAAAAT
>CM042159.1:19631255-19653755 GCA_023376005.1 Doryteuthis pealeii | reverse complement strand
TTGAGTGAATAGAAAAAGAACGGAAATTGACACTTACGCGTTAGATTCAGGCAGGATCTTTATTCGTGACACGGAAAGAATAATGATAATAATAATAATAATAATAATAATAAATAACTACAAACTGGATCCATGGAAAATTTCTCGGAATGCATTGACGCTTGCACAGATTCGATTACGTTGCAAAATTGAATTAAATATATTTTGTGTACCTTACTCTTCGAATAACTGCATGCAATGGATATCGTTCTTATATTCTAGGCTTTGATTTGGTTTGTTTTGTTTTGTTTTGTTTTACGGCATATCAACCTCAGTGGGTCATTTAATGCCGATAAAGTTTTGAAAAAAATCAATTCTTAATGGATAATACAATTTTATTTATCAACTCATATGCTCCTATTTAACACATACATGAGACCCTAACAGGTATTATCACTCCGGGTCAGAGTGGACCAGGGAACAATGGTGATGAAGGGGTGCTCCACATTCCCCCAAACCTCTAAAATTGGAACCTCACCATCAGATAGAGTTTAACGTCATTCCCAGGACATGCAGACCCTCAGTCACCGCCTTCTAGCACCAATGTGATACAAAGGGGTTGGGGCTTGCCATAAGGGCAATAGGGTTGGGAAAATCATATAGGTGCTAGGGCTTGACGTGACCAGCCAATTGATCAGGGCCAAAGTGGAGTATTGCAAGTCATGAAAAACACGCACATCTTAATTTTCCATACCCATAATTAATATATATGTATATATCTTACCCCCCTCTCTCTCTTTATCAATCTCTCCCCGTCTTTCTCTCTTGTGTTTAAATCACGCTGAAATCACCGGTTCCCGTTGATACCTATATGAAAAGAGATCAGACTCATCAGATAGTCATCTCACAATAGAGAAGATAACAAAATCTCCTTTTACTGTGGACCCTTTCCCATTTAAAAACGTACATAATAATAATAATAACAATAACCAATTGTAGTAGGTGTACATCATCCAGACTACTGCATTGCTGCAATCGGCTAGAATACCCAGAAGAGTCCTGGAGACCTGAGGAAACTTGTTTTCACTCAGCCTCCAGTAAAATACCATCAACTAACGCTGATGTGAAAAACTCACAAGGAGTAATAAAAATAATAATAATAGTAGTAGGAAAGGAAAGGAAAAAAGAAAAGGATTGGAAAAGGGTTTGGAAAGTTTAGAAATCAGAGGAAGGGTTGAAACCATTCAGAACACTGCACTGCTGCAATCTGCCAGAATACTCAGAAGAGTCCTGGAGACCTGAGGAGACTTGCTGTCACTCAGACTCCAGTGAAAGACCATCAGCTAATGCTGATGTGAAAACTCAAAAAGGAGTAAATAATAATAATAATAATAATAATAATAATAATAATAATAATAATAATAATAATAGACAAACAATCAAGACGATTTAAAAGACAATACAGGGAAACAATTTTGAACATAATTTCTGTTTGATTCTTCATGGGATTTAGACTAAAATTGGCATAATGGCTTCAACACTACAAATTATTGTTTGTCTGTGTTACGATTCTTGTGGCCATCCTTTGGCTTCAAACAAGAGCAATGTCCAGCGGAGATCTCTTGTGTTAAGCAGAGCGCGATCCTTAGTGAAGAAAAAGTTGTTGCTCCCAGGTGTTCCTTAATATCGGCTATGATCATTTGGCTGTTCTTTGCTGTTCCTTAATGCTGGTGTTCCTTAATGTTTCTTAGTGCTTGGTTGTTCCTTAGTGTTGCAGGTCCGTTCGCCAATGTCGAATAAAGTGAAAATGAACGGCATTCAATATCAGCGATTAAATATTTAACTAACCACGTATTCGGCTGTTGATGAACTGGGATTTAAACCACATGACCTCTATTAGTCGGTATGGTTGAAAAGAGGTAGCCATTGGACACCAAACAAAATACGAAATAATTTTATTTTATTTTCCTCATCGCGTAATTGTTATCAATAATTGGATTGTGATATATGTTGTGCACAAATGCGCAAAAGAAAAACATTTTTTTTTGTAAATGTATGAAATGTTTTTTCCCAAAGGGTAGGTTAAAAAAAAAAAAGTTATTTCGTTTTTTTTTTAGTAAATGAATGTTAAGCATAAAATTTCACTTCTTTTTCGTATTTTAAATGTGAATTACACTCCATCCATTTTAATTATCACCCGTTAAAATTTGCGTTATTATTTTAATAACCCAAATAAAGTAAATGAATTTTAAGCGTAAAATTTCACTTCTTTTTCGTATTTTAAACGCGAGTTACTTTCCATTTATCTTAATTATCACCCGTTAAAAACATTCGTTATTATTTTATAAACGTATATAAAGTAAATGAATTTTAAGTGTAAGTTTTTTTGTCATATTTTAAACATTAGTTACCCTCCATTTGTTTCAATTAATAACCGTTAAAAATGCGTGTTTTTTTTTTCATGACAAATGATAGGTTTAAACGTAAAATTACATTGTTTCGATTTAGTTTATTTCGTCATGGTAATTTGTTTTTTAACGTTAAATACGTTTAGATTATTCCTGTACTAACTAGAAATTAAGTCATCTAAGGAATTAATTATTTTAAAAATGTTATATTACCATCCATTTTATTCTAACCGTTGAAGGAATGACGTCAAATAATTTCTAAAGTTGTTTTTCTTTCGTAGTCCGGGTTATTTCTGATCGTTTCATTAAGTGTTATCGAAGGAAAAAACTAAATAAAACAAACATAAATACGCTTTAATTTTGTTTAAGGCACAGTTTCGTAAGGGGTATAGATGAGTGATTTTTTTTTTTTTAGGTTTCGAATGAAAAAAGTGTGAGGGGCTGGATAGGATTTTTTTTTCTTTTTTCTCGCTATTTCATTTCGTCATTTTATTTCGATTTAATATAGCGGCTATAATTTTTTTTTTTAAATTAGGGAGGGAGAGGAATTTAATGTTTAAGGAAGTTTAAATGGATAAACAATTTTCTCTCTAGTTATACTAGTGTAAATAAATATTTATAACTTGAAGCGGGAGTTAATAAATTAAGACACAGCTTTTAAATTGAATATTCTATATTTTATTGGTAGACAAAACATGTAGTTTTATTTATATTCTCTTTAATTTCAGTAAGTCATCAACTAAACGTTGTAATTATGGAGGTAAGCGCAGAACTTGTTTATATTTTAGTGATAAATTAAAGATATTCTTTATTTTATTTTTCTTTCGTTTAAAGCTAGAAATTAATCTTCGACACGTCGTATTGTGGGGGTAAACGCATTACTTTATTTTATATTTTATCAGTAAATAAAACATATGTTATCCTAAATTTTAGTAAACGTAAACTCTTTTATATTTTATTGACAAATATAAGATGTATTCTTTTATTTAGTTTATTTTTTAAAGTTATTAATTAATCTTCGACACGTTGTAATATGGGGGTAAACGCATTACTTTATTTTATATTTTATTGGTAAATATAAAATATGTTATCCTAAATTTTAGTAACACACAATTGATACGACGTATTTATCGAAGTATTTTCAAATTTTGGTTAATAATTATGTTAATCTGAAGTAGTCCCCCGAGATAAGATTATCAAAATCTAAACCGACGTAGAAGGGGGGGGGGAGGTACGGCTGTTTCATACAGTGCTAAAACCATGTAAATACGTAAAAAAGGGGGGGTGTAAATAAAATTAAAAAAAACTTGTACAAAATGGTATATAGACAAAATCTAAAATAAAATTTGAAAAAAATGTAAAACAAATCATTAAAATCATTCCTCTCCTATCATTATTAATAAAGGGTTGACTTACCTAATCATCTAAGCCTCGTAATCCGTACGGAGAAAAGTGTTTCTGGCTACGTATCCCATTTAAGTACGGGGTACCGCGCGTCTGATTGGCTGTTACTAACAACCAATCAGATGTGCGGTGCTTTGTATTTGAATAGGTTAGAGTTCTATAACCGTCCAAGAAAATCTCTTTTTTTAACATTGTCAGACGTCTTTTAGCGGCTATTGTTGGTGGTTGTACCAGAGTTTGAACACTTCTGATAGGGTCAGCAGGGCGAGGGAAGCCTGATGCTGGAAGACTCGAAACTTCCCAATGAACCCGGCGGATTACATCACTGACGACAATCACCAGTGCCCCAAATGTAGGAGCGTATATTTAAAGTATAAATTTAAGTGGTGGATTGCCTTATATACAAAATAATCCAATAGTCTGTAAGTAAGGATTGGTCAACTGATTGCGTTGTTTTATTGAAAAGAAAAGATAATTTTCAGACGTGGTGATTCAGTCAAAGAGCAAACATCACACATGTGATTAAAACAAGTCTCGAGCCCTCAATCATATGCCCGCCCTGTCGGCTGGGCGTTAGAATGCACCTCTGCAGAGGTAAGATCCCCCAATGGGCCACCTGTTGGCCGTGGGTAGCGACCAGTGATGCTTAAGGATAGAGCCCAGGTGATGAGCAGTTCATGACATGCAATACTCCACTCTGGCCCTATCTTGGGCTAGACGGGCGGTCGGAGAGGCCCCCTCCAATCAATAAGCTGGTCATGTCAAGCCCTAGCACCTATATGATTTTCCCAACCCTATTGCCCTTATGGCAAGCCCCAACCTCTTTTTATCATATGGGTGCTAGAAGATGCTGAGGGACTACATGTCCTGTGAATGACGTTAAATTCTATCCATCACCATTGCTCCCTGGTCCATTCTGAACCGGAGTGGTAGTACCTTTAGGTCCCATCTATGGGTTAAAATAGAAAACGTGAGTTGATAAACAAAATTGTATTATCCATTAAGAATTGATTTATTCCAAAACTTTATCGGCATTAAATGACCACTGAGGTTGATATGCCGTAAAACAAAACAAACCAAAACAATCAATCATATGCACGCAGTGTGTTGCAAGTTTACGGATCTATCTAGCAAACAATTCCTTTTAGGAGAGACAAAACAGTGACATAATTCGCTGAGAATAATGCGTTTTCTTGTACGCAGTTGCATGAATATTTGCAATTTTAGTTGCCCTATGGAAAATGTTTCAGGTCTGCTTTTGTGAATTCCTTCTTGTGAGAAATTATTACCCAAACTGAATTACTGAATGAGAGAGTCGTTACTTTCTACTTTACAATGAAATAGAGAAAAGACCATATCGATAGTGAGTATCATGAACACTTAGGGAATAAAAGATTGCTCGTATCATCTACTGTTGCGCCTAATTCAATATTAACTTCGACCAACACATTGACATTTGATATGTGGATATTTTCTGGAAAATGTCTTCGGTCTTTAAATCGAACCAAAGGGTAGTTGGATGATTGGTTGGTTGGATTTTCCGGTATGCTAACCCTTATTTTTATGCCGAAGACATATTCATTCTTTTCGGTATTCAATTTTGTTTTCAAAACTTAATTTTTTAAACACATTTTGATATTCAGTTTTTATCTATTTAACCCATAGATGGGACTCTAACAGGTACCACCACTTTGAATCAGAGTGAACCAGAAGTAATCGCAATTAAGAGGTAATCCACATTCTTCAGAGAACAAAAAACATAAAGAAATACCTGGACCTAGCAAACTTTACTGAAGATGTAGGTGCAGTGATATTAATTGTAGTTTGAGCTCTTGTAGCAATGTAAAGAACCAGAAAAAAAAAACATGGGGAAGAGGCAAACACATCCAGATCCCAGGCATTTTAAAATCAGCTAGAATACCTTGAAAAGTCCTGGTGATCTGAGGAGACTTGCTGTCACTCAGATTCCAGTAAAATACCCCCCCCCCCCACACACACACACAAAGACAAAAACACAAAAAAAATCCCCAAAAAACAAATAAGCAAACAAAACAAAAACAAACTAATGTGCATTTTTGATATTTCGGACTGCTGTCCTCATCTTTATTATGGTATGTATATATTTACCGACTCCGGCGCACGAGCAGGATGCGACACAATGTCAATTTCTTATGCGGAATTTAACAGTTTTGAATTCAGAGTTTTCCTTCTCCTAGACTGGTTAGCTAGCCAATATTAAGAGCCCAGTCTGCCCTGCTATTTACCCAAAGGTGGAGGTTGAGAAGTTGGATGTATACCTTTCCCGAGGGTATTAACACTATGTGAAATGCAAACAGCTACGTCCAAGATTCGAACTTGTTCCGACAAGCCCATTTCCTAAGACTCTAAACATTACACCAGACGCCTCCATATTTATTGTGGTATGTATAAACACAATTTTCTGGCCACTGTAATCTCGGACCTTGCTTAATGGTAATGGTGGCCTGAACATTGTGTTTAAAAATATCACAATAAAGATGAGAACAACAGTCCGAAATATCAAAATTATGTATATGAGGTCCCATCTCATAATTACAGAAAAAACTAATGAGCAGTTTAGATTTCTTAGAAGGCTCCAAGTATGGATCACTTAGTGTGGATCGAACTCACTAGTAAGTGATCTGTGAGATAGGCTTGCATTACACCAATAGGAGGTTCTTAAGATACCTTGGAGCTATGTAATGTAATGATATTATATACCATAAATTGAATGGATCGGTGATATACAAATTCCGTTTTGTGCGGATTGGTCCAAGCACGGTTATCGTTGACCGTGACAAGATGACCTTTGATCAACAAAAACATGTCGTTCTCTATTGTGATTAAAGTGAAAGCTGGACTCAAGTGCTAAAAGAAATCGGTTAATGCGTCCAAAATTTGTTATTGTTTATATGTCTTTATTTTTCGGCCACTATAAAACGTTGGTGAAGCCGTTCAGACTGGCCGAACGATAACGCGAAAGAAAAGAGGATGCTGGATAATGAAGCAGATTCTAGGAGGCAAAACCCTAGAGAACAAATTGCAAAGAACAAGAAAGAATCAAATGAATGACGGGGTTAATTCAAAAAGGAAAAAAATGTCGGCACTTGGGATCAAAGAGGTCGGTAGCAAACCACAGCATCTAGTTTCAAATTGCTCGAGTGTACGGTGATCGCAGGCTTCTTACACTGACGAGAGATTCACAAGAAAAGGACAATATTTGTTGTTTGTTTGTTGGTGGATTTTATGGCATTGTCAACCCTTATTGGTTATTAAGAGGTATAAGAGAAAAAAGATGAAATAAGAGAGAAAAATATGAGAGAATAAGATGAATAAGAACGGAGGAAAGAATAAGAAAAAAGATGGGAATGTTGTTGGTTGGTTGGATTTTATGCATGTCAACCGTTTATGGGTATTAAGAGGAATAAGAGGATGAGATGAGAATTAGAGAGAATAAATATGAGAGAATAAGATGGAATAAGAAAGAAGAAAGAATAAGATAAACGATGGAATGTGGTTGGTTGGTTGGATTTTATGGCACATCAACCTTTAATAGTGCTGCAACTGATCTCTCAAAAGATGGCTTTTCAATTAAATAAATCCCAAAAGTTGATTTGCCCTTAAACAATGAAACCAACCCATGCCCTCAGAAAAAATCTCTCCTTTCCGATCCTATGCGCTACGACTACATATATCATATTAATAGTATTCTACTATAAGACAATTCTCATCATCTACATATATCAACTCCCATCGTCTAGTCAAGTGGATGATATCGTAGTGTATCTGCGACTACTATAACACCAACACACTCCTTAGAATTATTTATGTTGCGTATTTGTACACAAAATAAGAATGCCATCCTGTTGGATCGGCCAACACAGCCAAAGGATCTATCCAGTTTTCCCTAGTGCTCGACCAATTTAGATTGTTTGCGTCTGCATGGAGCGACAGAGTCTTGCCTATCATCAGCCCACTTTACCGCAAGATCCCGTGCTATTAACGCTGAGTTGGCAGAGACTGTACGCTCTTTATTAAGCCTTGTGCTCCTAGTCGAATGCTCGGTCATATTACCAAAACTAAGCACCCCTTTTTGATCTCATAAGAAAGACATGTTTTTGCATTGTATACGTCAAGACCCGCGCTGTTTGTTAGAAATTAGCGTTAGTATTAGGTTAGGGTAGCGGCTTGGCTAGTTTTATTTTTATTTTTTAGATCTAAAAATCGTCTGTTAAAACAACCGGAATTGACTGGTGTAAATGGAAAAAGCATGTCCTTTCTTAATCAAATCTAAATGGGGCCTAGAAGTCATATTCATTCGATATCTGCTCTACGTGACTGCTAAAGCAGTCAAATTACGAATTCAATCAGTAGTTTAGTTTCAGATCCTTTTTTCTGACTCAATGAAAACATTCTCATCTGCTTCCAATTAAAAATTGATCCTTATCATCTACATCCGGGAGTGTCTTTAGAATGATTAGAGTAGAAACTAGCGAACAACAATTTAACGATACTGATACTTGGACAACTCACTCCAAGGACAAGCTATTATTATGTACTTAAGAGTATCTGAGGTTAGCAGAACCAGGTGTCCTGTTCCAGTAGACAAGAGAAGCGGACTATTGCTGGATATTACATACCATCTGCATCTTCCATATTGTGGGGTAATAAGCCATGAATTGTCACTCTCGGTATAATATCATAGATCTCAAAGGCTAGCACGTGAGCGTAATGATCCAAAAGAAAGTTCTAGTCGACCGAAGAAGAGAAGTCTTCATTCATGACAAACTACACTTGCTCACTGGATATTCGAACGTACACACAACAGGCAGAACACAGTCGTTCTAATCTAGTCGCCCATCCACACCGATACCTCTAATACCCTCCTAATCTGACTTATTTTCCTGTACTTTAACCCTTGGAACCCCAGCCCTCCTTTACCATGATCCACCTCCACTCGCTGCGACTGCTAGACGAATAATGCTGAACTCATTAAAATATTCGGACCATATGACTACGCACCCCTTCCCCATCCCGACTCGTGGGACCCTTTTTCATTTACACCGTTAAAATCCGGTTTGTTGATTCTATCTCTCGTGTATTCGCGCGCGCTATCTCTCCTAGATCTAGTTCTAATCACAAATTGAATCTCAGTCCAGAATTCTTCACACACATCCAAATCTATTCAATATAATCTCTATAGCGTATATCTAACCGGATTTTGACCATACGAATCCACCATCTTCTCTCCTCGATACTACAACGTAATCACACATAATCTATAGCTTCATATGGTCCATATACAGTAACATCTGCATGAATGGATCCTACACACCTCGCGAATCCTATCCGGTCATCGCTGCTGAACATGCACTCACCCTAGTTCTCTCATATTACCATCGCCTACCATCACGTCGACATCTCGAACACAACTATGCTCAATGAAGCTCTAATCTATCCTTCCACACACTACCCATTATAGACTATATCTCGATTTAATGATATAATATAGAACATAATCGTGATGACGCATGACCATCCAGATTATGTGGACTGTGCATCCACGTTATATAACTACTCGACAATATCCTTCGCATCATCTTCCGCTAATCATCCAACAATTTTCGCGAGTCTATATGCTTTATTATATATATATCATATAATGCACTTCCATGTCGTATCAACTCATCAATCACATCTATCTCTGATCATATCTACCTTTCGTCACCACTAATCTCCGTCCGAAATAGAATCATAATCATATTAACTCACACACCCCACTTATACTATCCTAATGAATACACCTAATCCGACCTAATTGAGTGCATATAAATACACTATCGCAATTACACACCACTATATATCTTATTATATATATATTATCATACTATATATCTATTATCCTGGTGCGAAATCTACACACAGAGTATATCCTCAATACTACAGGCCACCACACTCAACTATCTCGTGACGCTCTTGTCACCCCACTAATCATATAGAATAAATACATGGTATAAATACATTCACACACCACACACCACACAGCCACCACCTAGGAACACAACCAAATTCATCACTCACCTATCACACCATCATAGCGCGCAACAAACCCCACTCATGATGACTACGATTAATCGCTACTATAAACTGACACAACCACATCGACCAGATGATGCTACTTTAGCATGAAACCTGGGTCGCTGTAATAATAACATTGATCTGCTGAAAACTTTATTAAAATAGTATATATATATATATATATGTGTGTGTTGTGTGTGTGTGTGTGTGTTTTTAAAACCGAATTGGTTAAAATCCTCCGACTATAGTTTCACGCAGTATAGCGAATCTTCAGGAAGTTGTTTTGTCCAACCATCGATTTGTATTTTATATCTGAGTTGTACCCATTCCTAAGTATGGGTGTGCCACTTATCTCCCTTTTCCCTTACGTTATGCCTGAATCTACTTGCATCCAATTGCATCTTATATTGGTTCTTATAAGATACAGGTATAATTTTGGTGAATAGTCTATGACTAGTTCTTCTATTATTTTTTCGAATTTTAAAAAAGGGCTCAACTAAATAGGAGCTGATATTAGAGTTAATTGCCAATCCACGAATTTTTACTTCTGGATTAATTAACATTGATAATTATTATATATAATATATATATATATATATATGTATAATATATATATATATATATATATGTGTGTGTGTGGTGTGTATATATATATAATAATATATATATATCTATATATAAAAACTGTTGGTAAATCCTCGCGGTGATAAAAAAAAAACACACCAAATAGTTAAATTGTAAAAATATACTACCAAACATCAACCGGTCGAAAAAAGACTTTGAAAAAAGAAAAGACCAAGATAATCGTACCAACAAAAAAAAATCTATTGTACAATACTTTGAACCAAAAGAAAAAACACAATATATGCATATATATATAATAATATATATATATCATACAAAACCGTCAGGAGACTAAAGCTAATTTGTAAAAAGTGCAGATTCCTAAGTAGAGCAAATAATCAATCTTAGCCTGAAAAGCATTAAGCAAAACTTTTAGTAGGTTCGTCTGACTCATTAGATTTCTCTCTCTCTCTCTCTCTCTCTCTCTCCTTCTATTATATAAAATATTTATTTATATATAATATATAAATTATAATTTTAAAAATTATAATATGAATGAATGAATATTTTTTAAACAGATCTGTATGACCCTGTGATATGACCCTTACAGTGTACAACTCCCGAACCCAGGCTAGATTCAGGACGCATATAATTTTGAAGGGAAACTTTGGGGGTCTGTATTTCCTAGGCAATGACAGTCACAATCTAATACAAATTGAAGAAGTTCCGGGGTAAACTGTCACTGTAGAACGTGACAGTTATCACTTTCGAAGTTTGAGCCTGTAATGTAGTTTATTTACACGTCAAGGAAACAGAAAATGTAATGCGGAAGGACGACAGTGTTCATTCTACATGTCGATTTGCTGCTTTTGTTTTCAGTAAAAAGAAAGATGAATTCCCCAGGAAATTCTTCCACTCACAGAATATTCATAATCATATATATAGATATATATACATATATATACTATAATTAATATTATATATATATATATTATATATATATATATATATATATAGATTTAGGATCTTTGCTAATCCACGAAGCAAATAAATTTATTTCTTGGTTAATAAAAATCGATTTAAAAGTCCTTCAATAAAGAAGACTAAATATACGTTTTTTTAAAGCGAATGTTATAAAATATTCCAACTGCAGTTTCTTGCCGCAGGAATTCTTCAGGGAATTCCTGAAGAATTGCTACGGCAAGAAACTGCAATTGAATATTTATAAACATTCGCTTAAAAAAAAAAACGTATATATATATATAATATAATATATATATATATATATACCAACCCCTCCGCACGGGCAGGATGGACACAGGTCAATTTCTTAAGCGGAGTTTAAAAGGTTTAAAATTCAGTTCCTTCTCTAGACCGGTTTACCTAGCCCAGGGTTAAAGAGCCCAGTCTGCCCTACTATTTACACATAGCTGTAGGGAAATAGTTGGATTTCATACGTTTCTCAAGAGTAATTAGCTGTATGTGAAATGCAAACAGATTCGTCCAGGATTGAACTCGGGTCGGCGAGTCCATTTTGCTAAGACTCTAACGATTAGACCACGCACCTCAATTCATAAATTATATATATCAGCCACGTAGCACCATCAGGCCAAGAGGTCCAGAAGAAAGCAGCGGTAACAAAGCACCGGAACATAACATCTCCAGGACAGCCTTCGCATGCAACATCTGTGGTCAGAATGTTTTCGAACATTGACTTCACAGTCACAGGGGCGCTTAACTTTCAGGCGCACAAGAAACTATATAGTCTTCCGAGACTTGCAAATACAATAAATATCATACCAAATATTCCTATACTCACAAGAACAAAAACCTATCTATGGTTAAACTTGAAGCTGGTATTTCCTAAAAAGCGTTCTATTAGGATTAAATACACAAAAATAATGCCAAAAGATACCTTATTCTGGATTATGTTGGAAAAAATTTCATTTAATTGATCCAATAAGTTGTAATTAGCACTTAAGGCCAAAAAACTGACCTATCTTTACTTCACATTCTGCCTGTCCTTTTCTCCCCTCTCCATATTATATATGATTGTAAACTACTCCTTTTGTATGTTAGGTTCATGTGAGTGCAAAGAGAGAAATTAACCAATATACTCCTTTACAACAAATAGGAACAACAACCACGAGTGTAAAACATCTCAAACACCCTGCACAGTTAAACATTTCCTCGTAGAATGTGGAGCTTTTGTTATAACTCGTTCAACGTCGGATATATAAACAGAGAGAGTTATTGGGTATACATGGTATACAGTTCTCGGGTTACAATCATATATATATATATATATATATAATATATATAAATATGTGTGTGTGTGGTGTGTGTGTGTGTGTGTTGTGTGTATGTATGTGTGAGTTAAGAGTAAGGAAATGAATCCGACGGTATATGTATAGAAAAAGGTATGAAAAACACACAATGCCGTTAAAATGAAAATATTTCATATCATTTTCATAGCTAATATTGAACAATATTTCGATATAAAAATCATCACCAGGGCGTTTTTATTCCAGACTCATTGAGAGAAAAAGCAGAAAATATTTAAATTCAAATCGGAAGCATTGTTGTTCAAAAGCGTGTAAGCTAGGCAATCGCTTCGTCATTGCACGTCCGCAACATTGAACAACAATGTTTCCGGTTATTATTTCTGCTTCTCTTCGCTGAGTCCGGCGATTAAAAACAAGCTGTGATGATGATTTTTTTATAATCGAAATATTGTTCAATATTAGCTATGAATATGATATAAAAATCTTTCACTTTAACAGCATTGTGTGTTTTTTCATATCCTTTTATCTATACTCATACCGTCGGATTCATTTGTTGTTCTCTTAATATTAGCAATGAAAATGATATAAAATATTTTCATTCTAACAGACAGTCTCGTAACATCATTCTTTTGAATATTTAGCATCTAATGAGACTTTCCGTTTTCAAAATTAGTTAGTCTTTCCTGCGTCTAGGATTAGTCATTTTATGAAGATATAATTTTGAAAAACTTCCAAAACGTAATTGCATAGTAATTTCAGGAAAATATTTGAGATAATTAATAAAAGTTCTGTGTCTGATTATTTTTTTAATACATTTATTTCACCAGTCATGTAAAAAATCTTTATTTCACCAGTCATGTAAAAATTTATATATAATAATTGATAGATTAAAAATTGGCATTATATATATTTAAATAATACGTATATAATAAATATATTAATAATATATATTATATTATAAATATATATTTTATTATTAAATAATATTATATTATTAAATAATATTATATTATTAAATAATTGATAGATTAAAAATTGGCATATATATATTTTTCATGTAAAAATCACCAGTCAATGTAAAACATCTTTATTTCACCAGTCATGAAAAAATGATTTATCTTTATCTTTATTTTTTTAATACATTTATTTCACCAGTCGTGTAAAAAAAATTATTTATTTCACCAGTCGTGTAAAAAAACAAATATATACATAAGGAGACATGATAGGATATTAAAATTAATCTTGGTCAAGTAATAAAAGTATGAAATCGCACTAATTAGCATGCGCTTAATAGATGCGTCGCGTCTAGGGAGTGAGGCGATCGAGAAGCATTTTATCGAGTGGAAACTATCATCCTTTTTGTGATGGCTATGATGAGCAGTTTTTAGGCAAACTAGCAGGACCTTTGAATATACCACAGTATGATAATTCAATTATTACAATTTTGATATGCTTACTTAAGAGCTATTGCGATAAGAGATCAATATCTAAAAAGTATAATAATCTGCTTTCCCCTCTTTCTCTTTTTGTATTTTCCTTCTTTTCATCTTTTCATTATAATGTTCATTGAAACAGATAAGTTTTATCACTTCAACGCGCTCACCCTCACTCTATCTTCCCCTACACACATTCTTTCTTTCTTATATTTTAAAGTGGAATTTGTTTCTAAAATTAGTGGGAACTTGTTGAATTCTGACTAATTCTGCCATTCAAGTGTGTGGTGAGATATTTTGTATTTAGTATTTGTCTTTTGTCTTTTGTTGAAAAAATAAAAGACAAAAATCTCACCCCACACATTGAACTGCATATTACTAAAAATTCGAATGCTCCCAATTATTTTAGATTCTCAATTCTTCCTCTGATTTCCAGATCCTCCAGTCTTTTTTCTAAACTTTATTGGGACCGTTCCACGGCACAGCTAGAATTGGTAGCACTTTTACTCTCATATTCCACAGCTTTTTCAATTCTCTGGCAAGGTCCAGGTATTTATCCATCTTTTCATTTTCCTTCAACTTCACCTAGTGATCTGCTGGAACTCCACCATGACACGTTCTTTTTTTGTATTTGTTAATCAACCTAGGTCTGGCTCCTGACTGGGGTTCAGACGGGATTGAAGGGTGCTTCCGAACACCATACTGCGTTGAGATCATCTCATCATGTCTACTTGCCTTCACTGAGTCCTATATCGCGTTATCATTACAGTAGCCGTATCTTCAATCTCAAAGACCCAGAGAATTTTATGCGTTCCTTGCTCAAAGAACAGATTCTATATATATTGATTATATTATTATATTATATTATATATATATCTATATATATCTATATCATATATATCACCACCCCTATATCTAGCACTCATCTACAAGTAAAGAATCATCACACTGATACCACCACACAACACACACTCAATCTAGCTCGGTCACATCAGTAGAAACACCACACACCACCTATACGATCTCATCGCTGCGCGTCGTGCAGCAGTACCGACGCACAAACACGAAACACACAAACTACGCCACCGCTGTCGCACCTCACGAGATTGACCTGGCCTTGTCGACTGGAGCGTAGAATGCACCGACTGCAGCCTCTGCGCTGAGGTTAAGACTCGCCCAATGGGGCCACCTGTGCCGTGAGGTGGGCGACCCGTTGATGCTAAGGAAGAGCCCAGGTGGATGAGCATTCATAAAACTTGCAAACTCACTTGACCCTTCTCTGGGCACAGACGGCGTCGCGAGAGCCCCTCCGATCAATCAGCTGGTCACGTCAAGCACAGCACCTATATGATAGCCCCAACCATACTTTGCCTGTATGGCAAACCCCCAACCCCTTTTTATCAAATGGGTATAGAAGGTGCGTGAGTGTCTCCATGTCCTGTATCTATCTGATGGTGTGTTTCCAGTTTTGGAGGTTTGGGGAATGTGAGCACCCTTTTTCATCACCATTGCTTCCTGGTCCACTTCGACCCGTAGGGGTAGTACCGTTATGCTCCCATCATGGTAATACAAAAAAACATGAGTATAAACAAAATTGTATTATGATTCAGAATGATTATTTCACAACTTTGTCGTCATTATAATGACCCACTGAAGTTGATATGCCTTAAAACCAAACAAACAAACCAAACGCTGAATATAATTTTTTTCTTGCAATTTAAATAATAATTTTCTTTATAAAATGTGAAAAAGAAATCCAATAATATTAAGTAAAAAAAAATGATGTCGAGTGGAAATTTTCATGATGAAAATAATTAACATAAAAAAAATCCAGTGAGTACAATACATCGTTCAATTGGAAAATAAAATCAAATTTCAAATAAAAGCAGAAGAAGCAAAAGAAATATACATTGTTTGAAATTCTTCAGAATTTTCTTCGCTGAATCTCTTTATCTCTATATATCTATGCATCAAATCAATTTCTTTTTAACTTTATTCACCAGAAACACCTTCCCCGCTCTTCTCTTCTGATTTCATCGTCTTCTCTTTTCTGCCCTTTCTTATTTTTTAAATTTCTTTATTGTTTTCTTTGCTCTGCTGAAAAAGAAACGTTTCCTTCCATTATCAGCTTTTAAAACTACAGACTTTTAAAAAAATCATCTTTCTCATTCCTCTCTCATCGCTCCTCTTTCTCTCTCTCCTCTCTCTCTCTCTCTGTTCTTTTAACTCTCGCTCTTTCCTACCCCCCCCCTCGTTTTCATACTCTTTCTTTTTTTGTCATGTCTGTCCCGCTTCTTACTTTCTTATTTATTGTCTTATATTTTCTGTTGCTTGCTGAAAAAGATACCTTCCTTCACATTAATCAGCATTTTCAAAGCACCAACGTTAAGGAAAATAATCTTTATATATTCTAGGGTGTGTGTGTGTGTTTGTCTCTCTCTCTCTCTCTCTCTCTCTTTCCTCAGGCTCTCACTCACTTCCACCCCTCTTCCCATCTCTCCTATCTCTCACACAATTCTCACACAAGCACACACATGTACTATTCCATCTTCTCTGTATTCCACCTAACCTCTTCATGTATCACCCCTCTTTCATTTCTATCTGTCTTTTTCGTCCTCTTTTTCTGATATCTTTGCTTTGGCTCTTCTGAAAATGAACTTTCGCTCATTTCTGAGCATTTAAACACCAAGTTTAAAAACATTCTCTCTCTCTCTCTCTCTCTCTCTCTCTCCTCTCCTCTCTCTCTCTCCTCACACACACACACACACACACACACACACACACACACACCACAGAGACTTGGACTTAGATATTTACGTCAACCTACAGATAGGATTGTACCGACTGGATTCTCATAACAACATGAACATTAGAACTCAATAGTAACATCGTCTATCATATTTATGCAGCCATACTTGATTCGGATTTACAAATTGGATCCCCGATACAACTGAACCCCAACTAAATACAAACTCAGGCTGTACATATCAACGTGACTTACAGACCCGGATTTACCAAAGATTCTTTAAACGAACACAATGCACTAAACGCCTATAATCGTTACCAGAACTTTAACGACATTATTCTTTGCTCTTAAGAAAACCTTCATCAATCCATAAGTTATTTTTAATAACAACATCCAAATAAAATATCAAACCAACTAAATCCAATTCTTTCCACCAAATCAAAGATGAATAAAACACTTAAAAGCAACGGCAAAACAACAACAACAACAACAACGACAACGAATTGTCTGGGGAGGAGAGTCAGAAAGTAAAGCAAAAAATAAGCCGACAAAACTTATCAAGCAATCGAAACGTCGCCCGGGCTTCGAAATAAAACAGGAAAAGCAATTCTTCTTCCATAAAGGAGTTGCCGAATTTTTCACTCGAATTGAGAAAGAACTGGTAGATTCGAATAGAAAATCTATCGGTTGCGCAGGCAATTGACAGCAAGTCTCCTCCAGGTTCTCTATAAGTATTTAGCTGATCGTAACAGTGCTGTATTCTATAGTCTCAATGTCTTCCTATGATCTCCAGTACTGCAAATCTCATTTGCCAGGTCTTGGGAACTATCCCAAGGCCACCAACTACAATTGAATCACTTCACCTTAATGTTCAAACAGCTTTTTAGCTCTTTACCAGATCCAAATATTTGTCTATATTTTTCACTTTCTTTCAGTGGTCTTTCACTAATGATGTTACTTTAAAAAATGAAATTAACATTAGGTTGTCGTGTTTTTGACCAGATTGGGTGATTGGGTATCTGAAAGTCCCAAGATATGTTTATGCTCTCAATTTGTCATAAGCTTTAAAACGTTTTAAATTTAACTAAATTCATAAAGAAATCTTCTTGATTGTTCTACGGCCGAGAATTGTATCAGCGAAGATTTATTAAATAAATCGTCACAATTATCTTGTTAGATTTATTGATATGAACAGAAATTAAGAATAAAAAGAGCATGTATGCATAAATATTCCTTCTTTTAAATCTAAAGAAAATGCCCGTTTCAACATTCGAAATCAAGTTTTGTACAGTCGGTTTGTTGTTGATTGGTGTGTTTGGTTGCGTTTTTTTATAGCATGGTCAACACATTGTTGTTATTTTATGCGAAACGCATTGTTTATTCATTCTCGATGGAGACTCAGAATTTTTAAACTCTAATTTTTTGTTTTTAAACCGCAAAAAACCTTTTTAAAACTCCGTTGTCATATGTGTAATTCACGCCAACATCATCCAGCCATGTCACACACCCCTTCGAATTTTTCTGAAAAGCTCAAATTGGGATTGTTTATTTCACAAGTCCACACGCTGCCGACAAATTTCAGAAAAATTTAAGGGTAGGTGACAAGTTTATTTTTTTTCTGGGTCATGTTGACAAAGAATACCCCTATTAACCCAACATGGACCCTAAACAGGTACTATCACTCAGACAGATAGACTGATCAGAGTACTGTAGATAAGAGACTCAACATTCCCCAGAGCTCCAGAATAGAAACTTAATCATCAGATAAGTTTAACGTCCGCTACCCAGGATATTAAGAGCCAACCATATAAAAATTATTGGGATTGTCATAACATGACAACTATAGTTGCTGTGTAATTATATAGATTCTAGGGCTCTATGTTGATCAGCCGATTAGTCAGCCTCAGAAGGCCTATAAGTCGGGTCGATCCGAATCTATGCATTTCTGCGATATATCACGCTACATATGCCCACCTGCTGAGATCTCTACCTCATAGACGTGAGGCCATGCTGATCACCTCATGATCGTCCACACACAAGCCCTTAATGGGGGGAGCAGGAATCTATTATTTCGTATAGAGATACAGTCGGTATCTAAAGCCCCTGTCGACAGGCGTATGCGTCACGAATAAGCCCACTGCAACATTATCAAACTGACAAATGATTGGTTGCTTGGTGTTATTGATTTAAACGCAGTATCAAACCCATCTGGCGGGTATGTCATGCCTAACTGATTACGACAGTTAAATATGTGTGTATTTATAATTTATACTTTTTAGTAATTCTTAAAATGTTTAGCACCATTGGAGATCATGTATGTCTATTATTAAGTTCATGTCTATATTCTATGCTATAATTTATTTCCTTAAAAAAATAGCAGAAACTATCCTCAGGTTGACATTTCAAATAATATTTCATATTGTTTCTTTTAAAATAACGGTTCTGATGTGAGCAAAATACCTGCATCCGATGAATAAGTGTTTAACAGTCAAAGGTGTTGACATGTCTTGACAACATGAGTTAAATAATATTAGTACCTATTTCATTATGTAAAGTAAGTGTAGAATTGAAATTAACGGTTATGAATAGTTAGACTCATAACAGAGCTTCATGTATTTTTGATAGACAATAGCTGACCTGTTTCATCTCTATTGTGTTTGGTCATACCACTCAATCGTAGACGGTTTATTTAGAGATCAGAGTTAGTTCGAAGCACCGAAGGAACGACTGTGTTGTGGATTGAATTTTCCGCAATCCAGATTTAATTCCTGCTAAACTCCGCTTCACAATAAACCTCTGTCGCACCCTTACATCGAGTAGAGAATTATGGTAAATACACCTACAGCGCCAACCCATCTCATATATGATCCTCCCTCTCTCTCTCTATTATAATTATATATGAGTATATATGTTGTGTATATATATATATAATTAATATATATGTAGTATATTAGATAAAATGAAAAAAACACATGAAATTTAAACACACACAACCATGCACCTAAAAAAAAAGCACAATCGTTTCCTTTCGATACAAACACACAGACACCATCCCATTACCAAACGCCCGTAAAATAAAATATTGACGTCAACTCAAAACCGTTCTCTTTCAAAACTTCCAAAAATCTTTAAACCGAATAACACATAACTACCACTCGCTTTTCTCACTATTCTGTGATAAAATAAATTATGTATCACCTCTCCACCATACCAACAAATGCCCCATGATGATCTAAATTAATAGATCGAAACACTGCAGACATGACGGCCCAATAAACTCGTCACTTAACCCATTTAGAACCTGTTTTCATTTTTTCTCTAATTATACTACATGTACCGTGATTCACTTCCGTTCTTCACACATATATATATATACTACTATATATATATATATATATAATATTCATATTAGTATAAAATATTATATCTTCGTGTATGGCATCTTTCCGTCTGTTAACCACAATGGTTGTTGTCATTTTTTAAAACTGCATCTGCGCGAGTGCTGAACAGGTCAACTTATGAATGGCAATTCTCTGGCATGCAGTGACTGCAAATCAAAGATGTGATGCTTGGGGAGCTGCTTGCTGTATCTCCTTGCCTCTGGCTCTCTTGTCTGTGAGCGGCTACTTTCCTGTTACACACACCCAACACACACACACACACACACACTCACACACACACACACACACAATACATATAGTATGATTTTATATAGTAGTAAATATAAAAATACTTATATATAGTATATTTTAAAAAATATAATATACCCAAAGCTGTTGGTAAAATCCTCGCGGTGAAAAGAAACAGCAACATATTTTGATTGTTAAAAATATTACTACAATACATCAACCGGGAGAGAAAATTTTTGTAAAAAAGAAAAGAGCAAGATATCGACCAACATAAAATAATTAATCTGATGGTACAATATCCAAAGAAAAAACAATTTGTATATAATATATATACATAAGATATATATATAGTATACATACAAACCCGCCAGAACCAAAGCTAATAAGTAAAAAGTGGCTCAATACCTAATTAGACATATAATATATATATTATATATCTAATGAGTCAGTATCATATCTCTAAAAGTTTCGCTTAATGCTTTTCAGGCTAATATCTGACTCTCTTCTCCTCCTATATATATATAATAAGTACTCATGGTGGAAGGGCTTGTAAATACATCGCACAAAAGGTATGCAAAACATAATCTTAAGGATTTCAACTTGGCTTATTTCTACGGAACCAAGAATCATAGACGACACTTCTACGCGTTTCATTTCGTCCTGGTGCCCATGGCCTCAAGTGCCTTCCATGCTGTAAAATGAGGACGATCATCTGTCAAGTCAAGGTAATATGTAATGAATAACCAACGTTATATAAAAGATGGGAGGAAATCAGCGTATGTTTATCTCGAGATAGAAGCATTGAAAAAAGTGCCCCAACTTTGTTATCCTATATTGTATGTATGGACTGCACAAATTATGCAAAAAAAAACAGAATTCTTTGGAAATGTTATATGGGATCTTACTCGTAATATGAAACGCTGACTAAAAATGTGTTTTGCAATGAAACAATAAATCCTCGTCGATGAAAACTGGATAGCTACATTAAAGGCATGATAAAAAAAGCATGAATAATACTAATAAAACACTACCTAATCTTTTTATCCCAAGAAATACTGTTGCTGATATAGAGAGGACAGATAAATAGAGCATTTACTAAACACTACTTTCATAACTAAGTATAGATCTCAGAACCAATTAACGTGTACTTAATCTTGAATGAACTGAACAATCAATCGACGAAAAAGCGTCGACTAACTTGAGAGAATAATAATGATAATGAAAATGAAAAAATTAAAGTTTAAAAATAAATGAAAAAGGACAAAATACCTCGACCTTGCACAGAACTGAAAAATTAGAATTATGAAAGTCAAATGATAGCATTGTAGTTGCACTTGGAACGGTCCCAAAGGATGAAAAGTGATTGAAAATCTGGACACAGAGATAGAGATTAAACCATCCAAATACTGCCACTCTGCAATCTGCTAGTAATACTTGAAGAGTCCTGGAAACATGAGGAACTTTCTGTCACTCAACTCCAACTTAAAGACTATCAGCTAACACTGGGTGAAAACTCAAATAGCAGTAAATATAATAATAATAATAATAATAAATAAATATATAATAAAATAATAATAATAAAATAAGAGAAGAAGAAGAGAAGAAGAAAGAAGAAATATTCTCTAAATACCAGAGAACTACATATTTCTGCTGACCTGTCAAAATTTTTTTACTGGCGATTTTTTTTTTAATTCACTTATTATCGCAGAGTAGAATTTTTCCAGACTTACAAAACTTCCCTTAATGCCCCCCCACCCATACCCCCCAAACAAACATAAACAAAAGACAAAGACAGCATACAATATCAATTCCGAGATCAGTGCTTCTCATAAACCTGTCCGTGTCAGTCCGTCTGTATTTACTAGCCAGTTTGCTGGTGCTACATAATTTTTTTTTTAAATCTGTATAGTTTAAAGTTCGAAACATCATGTATCTACCTGTTGTGGTTTTTGGGGT
>CM042159.1:19591716-19631155 GCA_023376005.1 Doryteuthis pealeii | reverse complement strand
GGGAGAGATTTCTTCTTAGATTGGTTGCTTGACAAATCTATAAGATGTCTTAGAATTCCCTACAATTTCAAATCTCTCTTTTTCTCTCTTTCTCTCTCTTATATATAAATATAAAGTAAGTAAGTCGACGGGGGCGGCCTAAAGCGGTATCCAGCCTAGTCAGCGAGGAGTCTATCCCTTTTCAATAGCGCAGAAAACAAGGAGAATTGTTTTAGCATCTGAGGTGGAGCAACGCACCCCTACCTCAGCTCCTAGCTTTACCGCACAGATCCTGTGCTTACCCATACCGCGTGGTTGGCGGGGACCGGGTATCGCTAGGAATCTTGTGGTTTCTAGCGCGAACGCTCTAAACCGACTGAGCTAACCCCGGCCCTTATATATATAATTATATATATATATATATATATATATTATATTATATATATATTATTATTACATGATTTGAAGGTAATTAACATGCGTATAAAATAATAAAACAAAAAGATGTTATTTTTGTCTTATCGCTTTCAAAGTAGACTTTATCTTCACAGAGATGAATACCAGAAAGACATTTCTGATATTCATCTCCGCAAGAGTAAAGTTCTACTTTGAAATCGATAAGACAAAAATAACTCTGTTTGTTAATATATTATTTTGTTAATATATTAATAACATACTTAACAATCGATTCAAGCAAATACCAATACTTATATATATATATTATATTATATGGTGTATATATATATATAATATACATACACACACCACACACACATATATATATATTATATTTCTATATATATATATATATATATATATATGTGTGTGTGTGTGTGTTGTGTGTGTGTGATGTGGTATTTAAGGAATAATAGCTTGGGTAAAATTTGAAAAAATGTGATTAAAGCTGGGGATATACAGTTGGATAAAACACAAAACAATTTCAGTCAATTAATATTTAGGCCTGTTGTGAATTGATGGGGCTTCAATCAGATTTTCTTAAAAAATCTTGAACAGAACTGCTAATATAATATATAATATATATAAGTATAATATATAGTTATATATATATATATTGTGTGTGTGTGGTGTGTGTGTGTGTGTGTTGTGTGTGAAATGGTTAATAATAATTACAAATTGGGTCAGGTAATGTTTAGAAATCACATCAATCTATCAATGTCGGCGCAGGTAGCTCGGATATCCATGACAAGTTTCCTCTCGCCAACCTCCATATCATTCATTGCCCATTGGAGGTCTTTTCCGTGCAGCAACCAGCATCCTCGCATAATTGGTCAATGTAGGTCCTTGATGGGCGGCCGACATTAGCATATCCATGTGTTGGCTTCCACAGGAGAAACGTCACTTACTAGTCCGTCCTTGCTTCTCGCAGCAGTGTCCTGCCATGTCTAAGTCCGTCTCCTCGCATTGTCTGTGAGATGGGAGGCAGGGTGGCCATAACAGCCTGCTTTCTCGTGGGGTTTACACGACTTGTTCAAACCGACGCAGCATTCTTGTGCAGTTCCTATCTAGTTATTCTCAGGCGCTTCGTTAGAGGTCCAAGTGGTGCAATCATACAGCAGGTACTGATATGACCACAGACTGGAAGAATTGTCGTTTTAACTTAGGAATAATCCAAAACTGAATGTTATCAAGGGCTTGTATTAATACAAATATTCTCCCTGCAAGCTATGGGTTAAACATAATCTCAGATCAAAATTGACCTTGGGTTCTGCCTCCCCCTCTCGCGAGCGGTTTGGTATATACAGGTTCTTTTTGAGCATGCAACAAACAGAACTGGGAAAAGCTATGAGTAAATGGTTAATGATAATGTCAAATTGGAGTCAGGTAGTATTTTTTGCAAGAAATACGCCAACTGAATGTTATTAAGGCTTGTATTGATACGATATTCTCCTTCAGCTATGTGTAAATATTGTTTGAGTCTAGGCATGCGACAAACAAGAATTTGAAAAAGCGGTGAGTAAAGGTTTAATTGGAGTCGGTAGAAAGAAATAAGCCAAGTGAATGTTATCAATAAACGGTTTGTAATGGCCAGTGTTGGCAATTTAATCTTTGTATTTCAAATGCAAACGACAAGATTGATCGCAGATATAATCGGTTGTCATGGATACGTATTGAATTAAGTTAGCCAGGAATTGCTAATGCCTGTTTCCTTTACAAATGTTTTAGTCTTACAATCATCTCCATTGTAAATACAAGACCTGATCATGGCAAGTATTTTTGTTTTGGAATTAAGTTCATACATGCACGCGGCCAATAATAATATAATAATAATAATAATAATTAATATATAATAATAATATTTCCCCAATAATTTCCCCCACATACACAATAAAAAATAGACAACATACCCATATACTCTTAACAATCCTTAAAAATCCAGTATATACAAGCCTACCTTACTAGACGCTCGGGTAACCATTACCAGAACCCCTCTCCTATCCAGCGATAAGGAAATTCACAACCCTTATTGACTTAGTGTCACATCCTGCTCGTGTGGGGAGGTTGGTGAATATATAATATATATAATATATATATATATATATAAAATAAATTAAAATTCGATAGCAATACAATGCGAAAAAATAAAGACAAAAAGTGTTTTATAATGTCTAATCGATTTCAAAGCAAAGCTTTATCATCAGAGTTTAATTTCAGAAATGACGTGCTTATGTTTTTTTTATATTTGTGTGGTTATAATTTCTCTTCTTATTTCCTTCTCTCCTTTTTTTTCCTCTGTGTGTGTGTGTGTGTGTATGCATTGTGTGTGGGTGTAAATGTGTGTGTTATATAGTTCTATCTCGAAAAATGAAATTAAGTGGCGTTTACAGGTGTAAGAGCTGTAATTTATTTGCTATAGTGTACAACAGCTATTAAAAGGTGATTGTTACCATTGGTTTCAAAGCAGTGTACTAGCTACCTCTCACCAGGAATACGCGCATGTGGACAAACATTACAATGAATTTTAATCCAGTTACTTTATGTATATACGTGTTTACATTTGCGTTGAGTCGTGATTCTTTATATATATATAATTATATATATATATATATATTAGTATATATATATGTATATGTGTGTGTGTGTGTGTGTGTGTGGATCAGCTTCATTTTTAATGCATGATACATGTTCCTGTGTTGGTAATTATATCTGTCATAAACAGAATGACATTACTTTTTGACTCACCCTCGTATATATATATATTATATATATATATATGATAAGAAAAATGGAAGTGAATCCGACAGTATGTAATATTGTAAGAAATTGAAAACACACGAGGTTATAAACGAATAATGTTTATTTTTGCCTACGTTGCAGTGTTTCGGTCTGTTTCGGTAGACCTTCATCGGAAACTTTTGTTGGTATAAGGAAAAATAAATTATTACTGAAAATAAAAAGTTTGCGAGCCCTCTGTTTCTGGTGTGTTGGGCTTCTTTTGTCAATCTTCAAATGTAGGAAGAAAATCTATTTAAAATCATTAACAAACTTGTGTATTTTCAATTTTTTACAATATCACACACACACACACACACACACACACACACATTTTTTTTTGAGGATATGTGCTTAATTGAAGTCATACCTAACTTTGAAAATTAATTAGTTAATAATTAATGAATTTAGGCGGACATATATGTTCACATGTAAGGCTAAACAAATCGAGAAAATGTCAATCCCTGAATGTACATTGACATTTTCTCGATTTGTTTAGCTTTATATTTGAACATATATGCCCGCTTGAATTCATTTATTAACTAATTAATTTTCAAAGTTAGGTATGACTTCAATTAAGCACATATCCATATATATATATATATATATATATATATATATAATACATGCATATATATACAATTCATGCCTATTTTTGAGTGTGTTTTTAATTCTATCAGAGGTTCTTCATTTGACACATATCCTCCAGAGATTGTCGGCTAAAAAAGCCATATCAAATAAACACATTGTTTATTTACGTACTCTCATATATATATATATATATATATATATATATATATTATTTGGGAGGATATGTGCTTTTTTAATTTTAGTCAGACTAATTTTTTGAAAGTTAATTCATTTATGTTTAATTCGGCGGGATTTAAACATAAATGAATTAACTTTCAAAAAAATTAGGTCTGACTAAAATTAAAAAGCACATATCCTCCCAAAATATACTGTCGCTGAAAATAGCTAAAAGTTGTTTACATATATATAATATATATATATATATATATTAATATATTATTATATATATATACACTGACAGACACAAACACATGAATTCAATCGTGATTCGTTGGGTAGGGCTTTTTTGGACTATTCATTTCGAAATAATAAAAATTCATTGACAACAAACCCTTTTGTCTTTGGACTCAACGTTCTGCTTCAAAACATCATGAATAATAATTTCAACTCACAAACTTTTACAGCTTTGTTTTATGTTCATGCCTTAAAATCTTGATTTGGATCAAATTTTACAGACAGACATCATAACAACGTTACTCAAAGAAAACGAAATAACACGCCTAGTTATTTGGGGGCCATAAAATCCGTCCTAAAAACAAACGACCCCCCCGCCCCCCGAGACGGATAGATTTCTGGCTGAAATAATAAGAATAGTCTTTAAGAATCTCAAATATGTTTTACTGCCCGTTTTTGATTGCTTTTTTTAAAATTATTTTTAAATATTCCTTTAAACTTAACAGTAAAATTTGAACTGATTTTTTTTCTGTTTCTTAGCTCAGTCGGTAGAGTGTGCGAATAGGAACCACAAGGTATCCGGTTCGATACCGACCCTCGCCAACTCAACGAAAGAGTAGCACAGGGATCTGTGCGGTAAGTAAAGGACTGATAGTAGGTGTAACACTCCAACTCAGACGCAAACACAATCTCCTTGATCTAGGGCTAGAGAAAGGGGGATAGACCCTCTCGCTGTCTGTCTGTTACCGACTTTAGGCCACCTCGATATTAAAAACGGCTATCCGACATTGCCTGGGTAGAGGAGGATTAAAAAGTTAGTCTCGCAGATCCATTGATTGTTTTGGTCTTCCATAATTGATTTGTTTATGTTTTAATCATGAACACCACCAATAACTTTCCCTTCTCTTAATATTCAAATGTTGACTTTTGAATATCTCCACAAATATAAATAAAATATTCATTATCTTTACTCAAAAAGCAAGCTCTGATGTTTTGTTGGTTGATTTGTTTTAGGGAATATCAACCCTTCTCGGGTCATTTAATGCCAAATCAAATCATTTGGATATCAGATTGCTTATATTACTTGCTGTTATCTAAATGGTCACCCATTTAAGTATTGAACAGGCACATCGCTGCTTATTCGATGCTTTCAACGTAAATTGATCGTAAGCCGAGCAAAGGTGATGGTATATATAAGTAAAGAAATAGCGAAAGACTTAGAGATTTAGCATTATAGTCTAAGCTCCCTGAAATAGACTATAATGCTAAATCTCTAAGTCATTTGTTATTTCTTTACTTATATATTTGCTCTGTGACTCTAACATTAAGAGCACACATTGAACTCTCAAACTGCGACAGGTTTTTTTAAATAAAATCTTGTGTCGTAAGAAAGATTTCTTCTCTGGACTTTTGGATTATATATATATATATATATATAATATATATATATATATCCGATTCGATCCAAGTTGAAATCCTGGACAAAGATGTTTGCATTTTACATAGCGCTAATACCCTTGGGAAAGGTATGAATACATATATTCTTCCTCCAGCTATGGGTTAATAGGGTCACTTTAATCTTGCTATGGGTCACTTTAATCTTGTCGAGGTAAACAGTGTAGGAGAAGGAAAACTCTGAATTCATACCTGTTAAACTCTGCTTTGTATTGAAGTCAGTCAGTTAGACAGTCAACAATTGGTTTGACTGGCCAAGCCTAACATGAAGTTACTAGTTCATTAATGAACCAACTATAACAGCTTAAATAATTCCTGCCACTGCTGCCAGAAAGAGTCCATTAAGCTGAGGAGGTGTTTGGCTGTTCTACTGTCCAATAGTTAATAATCTGTGACAGTCATTTCCAGACTGCAGGTTCAATCCTGGCTAAGGGTGAAAGTAACACAGAATGACAATTATCAGTATTCTACACTTTGGAAATTGACCTTGTGTCCCCATCCTACTGATGCAGATGGGTTGGTAGATATACACCTACATATACACCAACTGCCCTTTATATATGTATAGAATATAGATTACGAGTGGAGAATTTATATGTGGAAATGAATAAGTAACCACTTTGTGACTATACGACTTGCTGATGTTGTTTCGGAACTAACGACTACTACTATTAACGACTACTACTACAACTGGAATTTGGCCCCTAGGCAACACACTGTGCTTTCGTTACCTATATAGCGTCAGAAGATATGCAAAGTCTTCGCTAAACTTTTTCAACTTTTGTTTGGCTGAGAGAAATAGATGGTAAGTAATAGTATTATAGGTGGGCAGATCATTCTGTAAACATTTCCCTTATGTTACGGGTAAGGGGCCATTTTGTTGGACGTGCGTGGTGTAATCACTAGAATTGTAGGAAATGGACTCGTCGAGCCGAGTTCAAATCCTAGACGAAGCTACAGTTCACATAGCACTAATGCCCTAGGGAAAGGTATGAATCCAACTATTCTCCCTCCAGCTATGGATAAAATAGTAGGGCAGACTGGACTCTTTAACCTTGGTTTAGGCAGCCATTTTAAAAGAAGGAAGACTCAGAATTCAAACCTGTTAAACTCCGCTTTGGGTGGTCACTACTAGAATAGACTTAGTCCTAATTAGTGATCTATTTCACTCACTAATTTTATCTCAGATGGTAGAAACCCGCCAAGAAATCACAAGGTTCAGGTTCGATACCAATTCCTGCTAACTCAGCGCATGAATAGCACAGATTGGGTAAGCTGATGTGTGTGATAAACTGAGGAGCTTACGAATGGTGGTACGCTCCACCTCAGCAAAACAAAATCTCCCTTGTTTAGCGCTGGCGAAAAGGGGATAGACTCCCTCGCTGTTCGACTAATACCGACAATAGGCCATTCTGCCGACTTTTTATGGATTACCCACTGCCATTGCCCACATCTACTCGAACTTACCAGCAGCGTTGCCTTGGCAACAATTCTTTCGGTTATTCCCATTTTTTTTAATAGAGAACCCACAAAATTAGTCATGTGTGCTAAAGTTTGGGTCGATATTTTTCTTTTCACCACCTTCTCAACCCTGGGACGGGATATATTTGTCCCATACTGACCTCGTTACACTTAAGAAGTTCTGCACCAGAAGTAGAATATCTTTTTCAAAAACACAAACAGCAAAACAATAACATTTCTAGCGATAAATACACTCCAACTGTGCATTTAGCCTTCATTTTTCAATATATATATATATATATATATATATATATATATATTTGGAATGTGATCAATTGTGGGTTCAGCCTGTCATTGATCAGATGCATTCGGGATTTTTGCCTACTGTGACAACGGGTAAAAATAAATGACTTGTCGTTTTGTTGGAAAGCCAGTTACAACATATATATTATATAATATATATATATATATATATAAGTCCTAATAGGTTTCTGTCTATTGTTCTGTTTATAAACTGAAACATTTCCGTCGGTTCCTGACTAAAAATCAAAAGAAAACATAAAAAAAAACATTCAATGTTTAACACTAAACTTAGGGAAGAAACGTAGCCATTTTACTATACTTAACTTTCTTTGGTACATGGCCAGAAGTCTGAGCGCTTTTATTATTTTTTTCTAATTAGAATCGTCTAATACAAATTAAATATCAAGAGGACATAAAAAAAAACCCGGAATGACTGATTATCAATTGAAAAATAAGGAAACCATTCCCCCGCCATAGGATGAAGTTACATGTTTGCTTTATTTATCATATTGAAATTGTGAATTACGGAAGATATTTTAGTATTTCGATCTTTAAAATACTACTTAAATAAACATATCAAATGTTGTAATTAAATTATTATACTGTGGTATATCCACAAGTTCTGCTAGTATTCTATTATTATACTAAAGCTGAAAGAATCATTGATTGTTTGCTAAAGGGTTTTTCCTATTCAGTTTAATAATATAATATAAAAGCCAAAATAATTCTTAGTTCTAGTATTGAGTTATGTTTTAAAAAAATCCATGTTAATGGGTTCTAATTATTAAAAGTGAAGCAGATTAGAGAATTCCCAAAGAATTAGCACATATGTTAAGTTATAGTAACCTCTTAAGTAGACCAAGTATCGAGATGAATACAATATGTGAACCAGTTATTAAAATAGGTAAGATTAAATTTAATTTTTTTAAATTTAATCTAACCTTTTTTAATAACTGGTTCATATATTGTATTGAATAAATGCAATGTAAGTAAGGGTAAAAAATATTACATATGTATAAATGTAAAAATTCTAGGTAAAAAAGAACATTAGGTTTATAAGTTCCAAAACCGAGCGAAACGCTGTGTATATAACAATAAAGCTGAGGACAACAGCCCGAAAAATCTAAATAATACAAATTATCGAGCCGCAAAAAAAAAAAAAAGGCATACAAATGAGACCTAAAATGATCAGTGCAATTTTCTACGGAGCCTTTACATCTGAGACACGATTAGAACTGTTAGCAAAAAGTACTTGACCTGAATCCCAACTTGGGAATACCCATTTCTACATCGGTGTTGCCTAACAACAATTAGGCTGTTAATTAACAGTTTATATTGTTTGTTTTGTTTTGTTTTACGGCATGTCAACCTCAGTGGGTTATTTAATGCCGATAAAGTTTTGAAATAAATTTATTCTTAATGCATAATACAATTTTGTTTATTAGCTCATGTTTTTCTATTTGGTTTGGTTTGGTTTGGTTGGTTGGGTTTTACGGCATGTCAACCCCTTGGGTTATTTTATGCCGAATACTTCTATTGGTAAAGAAATGTTTGCTAACAAAGTTTTGAAATAATTTCATTTTTCAATGGATAATACAATTTTGTTTATCAACTCATGTTTTTCTATTTAATAGATGGGACCCTAACAGGTACTACCACTCCGGGTCAGACTGGACCAGGGAGCAATGGTGATGAAGGGGTGCTCCACAATCCCCAAACCTCCAAAACTGTAACCTCACCATCAGATAGAGTTTAACGTCATTTCCAGGACATGTAGACCCTCAGTCACCGCCTTTAACAGATTATAACTTTAGTCATAGTTCAACATCGCTGTTATTCTTTTACGTCATGAATGTTGGTTGGTTGGTTGGTTTTATCGCACATCAACTCTTGTTTAATGTATTTTATGCAAAAACAGTTTAACAATTTTGTCATCAAATTATATTTGATAGAAAAATCTGATCCAGATACGATTTAGTTGACCAGAAGGGAATTATATTTAGTCACATAGTTATCCCACAGTTCAATATTTTTGGCACATTGTTTATCAAGTTGTTTTAACATTTGAAAATAGATTCAATACAAATAAGACTTAAAAGATTTTTTAACATGTCTGCATTTGTTTATCAAGTCAGATCTCATTTAAAATCTCAATTCAGATCTCATTTTAAATAGGTAAACACTTCAAACGTAGTTGCAATATTGACTTTTCAAGAATCAATGTATTAATATACTTGAAAATAATTTAAAACTTCAGATCTATTTGATCCATAGATAGGACTCTAACAAATACTACCTCAACAGGTGAGAGTGAATCTGGGAATAAGTGCAATGAATGGCTATGCTTCCATATTCCGTAGAGCTTCAAATATGGTTTATGTTGTAGCCTTGTTAGAGACCAAAATAAAGACACAAGAGGAAATGAGTTAAAGAAATATATTAACGAAAAACAGTAGTACAAACATATACAAATGAGAAGGTTACCTTAACTGTCCGAGCAGACCGCTCGAATATTGGCTCTCACTTAAGAGCAGTACCTGCTGCTATTTATAGTATATTTACACATTTAGTTGACCAGAAAGGGAAATTACCTTCAGTCACATATTTATCCCACAGTTCAATACACTTGGCACATTGTTTCTCACGTTCTCTTAAAATTGGAAAGAGATTCAATACAAATAAGACTTAAAATATTTTTTAACATGTCTGCATTTTTTTATCAATTCAGATATTTTATTCAACAATCTTAATCAGGGAACTTCCTATATACGAGGAGGGATTTAAAGGTTTATTGGCTAAAAAGTTTATATGATGACGTCATATCTACTGTTGATGGCACTTTTTTTACAAATAGTATCCAAGCACCACAAGATCAATAGAAAAAATGAGTGAACTGCAAAGGAAGGGTACTATGTTGAAAAATGGGTAATTATGAACTTTTCTTTAGTAAATTAGGGTGTCCGAGAAAAAACAAAACCCACAAATTTTGTAATAAAACTGTTGATTTTAACTAGGGGGTTTAGGGTTAGGGTTACAGTTAGAGTTAGGGTTGGGGTTTAGGGTTTAGGGTTAGTTTAATGGGAAAATAAATAGATGATTTGAGTTCTGTTTTTTCTGGGTCAACCCTGTACAGAGTGAGTCAGAAAAAACAGAACACAAACCCTAACCTTAACCCCAATCCTAACCCTAACTCCAGCCCCAATCCTTAACCCTAACTACCCCCCCCTAGTTAAAATTAACAGTTTTATTACAAAATTTGTGGGTTCTGTTTTTTCTGGGACAACCTAATTTACTAAACAAAAGTTCATAATTACCGAAAAATGTTTATTTTGTCACATTCCCTAGGATTAACTTGGTCAACCAATAAACATTTTAGCCAACCCTCGTAATTCAATTTGAGTTCATTTTCAAAATTTATGGGCATTTTGTAAACTTAATTTTCTTTTCAATTGACTCTCGTTTTAATGCCGACAGTTATATAGGCGGATGAGAAAGGGGAGGAGGAAAAGGAGGTTGTTTATATTTTCATTCTGCATTGTATTATCAGTTGTCACATATTTTCTTAAACTTAATTTAACTGAACTTCAGGTGAATATTTCATTCAATACATTGTTCTTGGGGAAATGTTTGTCAATTAAATTTATGAATTCTTTTCCCACTTTGTTTTTTTTATTGTTTACAGCGCTGTTGAATAGGGTGTTAAACCGGATGATATTTCTTCTTTTTCTATTGTTATTATATTCATTATTTCTATTCTCCTCGTTTTCACTGATGTATGGCAGCTTTTCAGTTATCTTCAGTTACTTTACATATTATTTTATGTTTTGGTTAACAAATTTTTCTATTACTAGAATTACTAGATGATCTTTTTTTTAAAATGAATATTGCTCTTTTTTCTTGTTTAAGAAGAATTGAAGGATGATTGTGTGATGTGTTAAAATAACACGGAGTGTAATTTGGTTTCATATATGTTGGGCAACTGAGGATTAAGTACAGTAACGCGGAGGAAGTGTTAGAATACGAAATATATTTTGTCGACGTTTTTGTTGAGAATTTCACATAATTCTAAGATTTTAAAACACAACAACACACAAACGCAAGACCGCACAGACACACACGGTCTCTGTCAAACCCCCACTACACACACACACACACACACACATATATGTGTGTGTGTGTGTGTGTGTGTGTGTGTGTGTGTGTGTGTAATGGAAAATGGACACGTCAATTCGAGTTCAATTCCTAGACGAAGCTGTTGGCATTTCACATAGCGCTAATACCATTGGGAAAGGTATGAATCCATATATTCTCCCTCCAGCTATGGGTTAAATAGTAGGGCAGACTGGGCCCTTCAGCCTTGGGTAGGTAACCAGTCTAGGAGAGGGATAACTCTGAATTCAAAATTCCTGAGGTCGGTTGTTGATTGGGTTTGTGGCAACCCTTGGTGCACCAATTCTTTCCTATCGAGTTATATACTATATAATACTAGTTATTAGTGAGGTTGATTCTTACCGACGGGCCTATATTGATGGCTTTGCTGCTTGACTTTAATATCAAGCTTAAGCTTAAACGGCAACTGAAAACAAGGCGTGAAAACAATCCCACAACCACAAGTAGGGTGTGACACAAGGTCAATTTTTTAAGTGGAGTAAAGCTGGTTTGAATTTAGTTTTCCTTCTCTTAGACTTGTTGCCTTACCAAGGCTGAAGAACCCAGTCAATCCTTCTTTGCAAGAATGACAAAACTCCACAATATCATTGAAACCAAGCAGCCAATCAGAACTCAAGGAATGGAATCACCCAAATGCATGAATGGATCATTCTTGATTTCTATAAATACCAACTGTCTTGGACACTGCTTCAGTTGTGCTTAGCCAGTTGCTGTTGTCCAGACTATTGAAGTCAGTCAGTTAGACAGACAGTCAACAATTGGTTTGACTGGCCAAGCCTAACATGAAGTTACTAGTTCCCTAATGAGCCCACTATAACAGCTTAAATAATTCCTGCCACTGCTGCCAGGAAGAGTCCATTAAGCTGAGGAGGTGTTTGACTGTCCTACTGTCCAATAGTTAATAATCTGTAACAGTCATTTCCAGACTGCAGGTTCAATCCTGGCTAAGGGTGAAAGTAACACAGAATGACAATTATCAGTATTCTACATCTCCCCTTCCTCCCCCCCTCTCCCATTGCGCAGGCGTATTGGCCTTTGAGGAGAAATTAGTTCCTTTCGGCCAGGCTGATTAGAGGGGAGCAATCTTGACAATGCCCGGGGTATTTTCGTTGGCCTTGGTTTTGGGGGCGGAGTGACATTGGGTGATGCCAGGTCCCTAGGGGAGATGTAGAATACTGATAATTGTCATTCTGTGTTACTTTCACCCTTAGCCAGGATTGAACCTGCAGTCTGGAAATGACTGTTACAGATTATTAACTGATAATGGGAGTGTCACTGGGGGATCCTTGGCTAGCTTTAGTATAGTGAGCATGTCACCCATAGTCTTGATACCCAGTTCCTTAAGCATTGCACGGTCTAGCATATGCAAGCTGGACCTTGCAATCTCTTCACTAGAAAATGTCTGGGCATAAGTTTTAGCAGAGGCAACAGATATGCCTGCCTCAATAAACAGCTTTTCCCATCCAGCTAGGTCGAATCCTGTTCGCAGCGCCATATTGAAGTCAGTCAGTTAGACAGACAGTCAACAATTGGTTTGACTGGCCAAGCCTAACATGAAGTTACTAGTTCCCTAATGAGCCCACTATAACAGCTTAAATAATTCCTGCCACTGCAGCCAGGAAGAGTCCATTAAGCTGAGGAGGTGTTTGACTGTCCTACTGTCCAATAGTTAATAATCTGTAACAGTCATTTCCAGACTGCAGGTTCAATCCTGGCTAAGGGTGAAAGTAACACAGAATGACAATTATCAGTATTCTACACAGACCAACAGTAGACTAACTGACTTCAATAAGCTGGAGGAAATACAAATGGATTCATGCCTTTCCCAAGGGCATTATCGTAAATACAAACAGCCTCATCTAGGATTTGAACTCTTGTCGCCAATTCCATTTCCTACGATGATAATCTAATCTATGATAATTCTAAACACAATTCGATGTATATATATATAAATAACTCCAGCAATGTGAGAGTTATTCACCATCTTTTAATAATCACAATTGCCTGCAAAGGCACCTTGTATGCGTTATAGTTAACGTGATGGATATTATCAAAACATTGTTGCTATCAAACTGGATCAGTAAATGCCAAACGCTCATATCAATGTGTTTGGGGGAAGCACGCAGGTACGTACAGGAAGCATTTGGAAATGTCACTTTGTTCAGGGTTCAGTGGGAATAAGGATTTGATATTAGCGGGTTTTCTGACAAATATATGGGTCAAGGGTCAGCTGTCTGTCAGGAAAACATGTACGAAACATTTGGGCGTGACCTGGACATTATGTGGTTTGTCAGTTATAAATCTTTCTACTCCCACCCACCCTCGGGAAAATAGTTGGTCTCTTAAGCACGTTGAGTGAATAGAAAAAGAACGGAAATTGACACTTACGCGTTAGATTCAGGCAGGATCTTTATTCGTGACACGGAAAGAATAATGATAATAATAATAATAATAATAATAATAATAAATAACTACAAACTGGATCCATGGAAAATTTCTCGGAATGCATTGACGCTTGCACAGATTCGATTACGTTGAAAAATTGAATTAAATATATTTTGTGTACCTTACTCTTCGAATAGCTGCATGCAATGGATATCGTTCTTATATTCAAAGCTTTGATTTGGTTTGGTTTGTTTTGTTTTGTTTTACGGCATATCAACCTCAATGGGTCATTTAATGCCGATAAAGTTTTGGAATAAATCAATTCTTAATGGATAATACAATTGTGTTTATCAACTCATATTTTCCTATTTAACCCATACATGGGACCCTAACAGGTATTATCACTCCGGGTCAGAGTGGACCAGGGAACAATGGTGATGAAGGGGTGCTCCACATTCCCCCAAACCTCTAAAATTGGAACCTCACCATCAGATAGAGTTTAACGTCATTCCCAGGACATGCAGACCCCCAGTCACCGCCTTCTAGCACCAATATGATAAAAAGGGGTCAGGGCTTGCTATAAGGGCAATAGGGTTGGGAAAATAATATAGGTGCTAGGGCTTGACGTGACCAGCTGATTGATCAGAGGGGGCCTTTCCGACCGCCTGTCTTGTCCAAGACAGGGCCAAAGTGGAGTATTGCAAGTCATGAAAAACACGCACATCTTAATTTTCCCTACCCATAATTAATATATATGTATATATCTTACCCCCTCTCTCTCTTTATCAATCTCTCCCCCTATTTCTCTCTTGTGTTTAAATCACGCTGAAATCACCGGTTCCCGTTGATACCTATATGAAAAGAGACCAGACTCATCAGATAGTCATCTCACAATAGAGAAGATAACAACATCTCCTTTTACTGTGGACCCTTTCCCATTTAAAAACGTATATAATAATAATAATAATAATAATAATAACCAATTGTAGTAGGTGCACATCATCCAGACTACTGCATTGCTGCAATCGGCTAGAATACCCAGAAGAGTCCTGGAGACCTGAGGAAACTTGTTTTCACTCAGCCTCTGTAGAATACTGATAATTGTCATTCTGTGTTACTTTCACCCTTAGCCAGGATTGAACCTGCAGTCTGGAAATGACTGTTACAGATTGTTAACTATTGGACAGTAGAACAGTCAAACACCCCCTCAGCTTAATGGACTCTTCCTGGCAGCAGTGGCAGGAATTATTTAAGCTGTTATAGTGGGCTCATTAATGAACTAGTAACTTCATGTTAGGCTTGGCCAGTCAAACCAATTGTTGACTGTCTAACTGACTTCAATAGCCTCCAGTAAAATACCATCAACTAACGCTGATGTGAAAAACTCACAAGGAGTAATAAAAATAAAAATAATAATAATAGTAGTAGGAAAGGAAAGGAAAAAAAGAAAAGGATTGGAAAAGGGTTTGGAAAGTTTAGAAATCAGAGGAAGGGTTGAAACCATTCAGAACACTGCACTGCTGCAATCTGCCAGAATACTCAGAAGAGTCCTGGAGACCTGAGGAGACTTGCTGTCACTCAGACTCCAGTGAAAGACCATCTGCTGATGCTGATGTGAAAACTCAAAAGGAGTAAATAATAATAATAATAATAATAATAATAATAATAATAATAATAATAGACAAACAATCAAGACGATTTAAAAGACAATGCTGAGAAACAATTTTGAACATAATTTCTGTTTGATTTTTCATGTGATTTAGACTAAAATTGGCATAATGGCTTCAACACTACAAATTATTGTTTGTCTGTGTTACGATTCTTGTGGCCATCCTTTGGCTTCAAACAAGAGCAATGTCCAGCGGAGATCCCTTGTGTTAAGCAGAGCGCGATCCTTAGTGAAGAAAAATTTGTTGCTCCCAGGTGTTCCTTAATATTGGCTATGATCATTTGGCTGTTCTTTGCTGTTCCTTAATGCTGGTGTTCCTTAATGTTTCTTAGTACTTGGTTGTTCCTTAGTGTTGCAGGTCCGTTCGCCAATGTCGAATAAAGTGAAAATGAACGGCATTCAATATCAGCGATTAAATATTTAACTAACCACGTATTCGGGCTGTTGATGAACTGGGATTTAAACCACATGACCTCTATTAGTCGGTATGGTTGAAAAAGGTAACCATTGGACCACCAAACAAAATACGAAATAATTTTATTTTTATTTTCCTCATCGCGTAATTGTTATCAATAATTGGATTGTGATATATGTTGTGCACAAATGCGCAAAAGAAAAACATTTTTTTGTAAATGTATGAAATGTTTTTTTCCCAAACGGTAGGTTAAAAAAAAAGAAGTTATTTCGTTTTTTTTTTAGTAAATGAATGTTAAGCATAAAATTTCACTTCTTTTTCGTATTTTAAATGTGAATTACACTCCATCCATTTTAATTATCACCCGTTAAAATTTGCGTTATTATTTTAATAACCCAAATAAAGTAAATGAATTTTAAGCGTAAAATTTCACTTCTTTTTCGTATTTTAAACGCGAGTTACTTTCCATTTATCTTAATTATCACCCGTTAAAAACATTCGTTATTATTTTATAAACGTATATAAAGTAAATGAATTTTAAGCCTAAGTAAGTCATCAACTAAACGTTGTAATTATGGAGGTAAGCGCAGAACTGGTTTATATTTTAGTGATAAATTAAAGATATTCTCTATTTTATTTTTCTTTCGTTTAAAGCTAGAAATTAATCTTCGACACGTCGTATTGTGGGGGTAAACACATTACTTTATTTTATATTTTATCAGTAAATAAAACATATGTTATCCTAAATTTTAGTAAACGTAAACTCTTTTATATTTTATTGATAAATATAAGATGTATTCTTTTATTTTTTATTTTATTTTTAAGTTTGTAATTAATCTTCGACACGTCGTAATGTGGGGGGGGGGGTAAACGCATTACTTTATTTTATATTTTATTGGTAAATATAAAATATGTTATCCTAAATTTTAGTAACACACAATTGAAACGACGTATTTATCGAAGTATTTTCAACTTTTGGTTAATAATTTTAATCTGAAGTAGTCCCCGAGATAAGATTATCGAAATCTAAACCTACGTAGGGAGGGAAAAGGAAAGGAAAAAAAAGGTACGGCTGTTTCATACAGTGCTAAAACCATGTAAATACGTAAAGGGCCCCCCACTTTACGTATTTACATGGTTTTAGCACTGTATGAAACAGCCGTAAATAAAATTAAAAAAGAAATTGTACAAAATGGTATATAGACAAAATCTAAAATAAAATTTGAAAAAAATGTAAAACAAATCATTAAAATCATTCCTCTCCTATCATTATTAATAAAGGGTTGACTTACCTAATCATCTAAGCCTCGTAATCCGTACGGAGAAAAGTGTTTCTGGCTACGTATCCCATTTAAATATGGGTACCGCGCGTCTGATTGGCTGTTACTAACAACCAATCAGATGCGCGGTGCTTTGTATTTGAATAGGTTAGAGTTCTATAACCGTCCAAGAAAATCTCTTTTTTTTTTTTCATTGTCAGACGTCTTTTAGCGGCTATTGTTGGTGTTTGTACCAGAGTTTGAACACTTCTGATAGGGTCAGCAGGGCGAGGGAAGCCTGATGCTGGAAGACTCGAAACTTCCCAATGAACCCTGCGGATTACATCACTGACGACAATCACCAGCGCCCCAAATGTAGGAGCGTATATTTAAAGTATAAATTTAAGTGGTGGATTGCCTTATATACAAAATAATCCAATAGTCTGTAAGTAAGGATTGGTCAACTGATTTCGTTGTTTTATTGAAAAGAAAAGAGAATTTTTCAGACGTGGTGATTCAGTCAAAGAGCAAACATCAGCACATGTGATTAAAACAAGTCTCGAGCCCCTCAATCATATGCCCGCCCTGTCGGCTGGGGCGTTAGAATGCACCGACTGCACCTCTGCAGAGGGGTAAGACTCCCCCCAATGGGGCCACCTGTTGGCCGTGGGTAGCGACCAGTGATGCTTAAGGATAGAGCCCAGGTGGATGAGCAGTTCATGACATGCAATACTCCACTCTGGCCCTATCTTGGGCTAGACGGGCGGTCGGAGAGGCCCCCTCCGATCAATCGGCTGGTCACGTCAAGCCCTAGCACCTATATTATTTTCCCAACCCTGTTGGCCTTATGGCAAGCCCCAACCCCTTTTTATCATATGGGTGCTAGAAAGCGGTGGCTGCGGGTCTACATGTCCTGGGAATGACGTTAAACTCTATCTGATGGTGAGGTTCCCGTTCTGGAGGTTTGGGGAATGTGGAGCACCCCTTCATCATCATTGCTCCCTGGTCCACTCTGTCCCGGAGTGGTAGTACCTGTTAGGGTCCCATCTATGGGTTAAATAGAAAAACGTGAGTTGATAAACAAAATTGTATTATCCATTAAGAATTGATTTATTCCAAAACTTTATCGGCATTAAATGACCCACTGAGGTTGATATGCCGTAAAACAAAACAAACCAAAACAATCAATCATATGCACGCAGTGTGTTGCGAGTTTACGGATCTATCTAGCAAACAATTCCTTTTAGGAGAGACAAAACAGTGACATAATTCGCTGAGAATAATGCGTTTTCTTGTACGCGATTGCATGAATATTTGCAATTTGAGTTGCCCTATGGAAAATGTTTCAGGTCTGCTTTTGTGAATTCCTTCTTGTGAGAAATTATTACCCAAACTGAATTACTGAATGAGAGAGTCGTTACTTTCTACTTTACAATGAAATAGAGAAAAGACCATATCGATAGTGAGTATCATGAACACTTAGGGAATAAAAGATTGCTCATATCATCTACTGTTGCGCCTAATTCAATATTAACTTCGACCAACACATTGACATTTGATATGTGGATATTTTCTGGAAAATGTCTTCGGTCTTTAAATCGAACCAAAGGGTAGTTGGATGATTGGTTGGTTGGATTTTCCGGTATGCTAACCCTTATTTTTATGCCGAAGACATATTCATTCTTTTCGGGTATTCAATTTTTTGTTTTCAAACTTAATTTTTTAAACACATTTTGATATTCAGTGTTTTATCTATTTAACCCATAGATGGGACTCTAACAGGTACCACCACTTTGAATCAGAGTGAACCAGGAAGTAATCGCAATTAAGAGGTAATCCACATTCTTCAGAGAAATAAGAGAACAAAAACATAAAGAAATACCTGGACCTAGCCAGAGAGCAAAAGGGTTACTGAAGATGTAGGTGACAGTAATATTAATTGTAGTTGGAGCTCTTGTAGCAATGTTAAAGAACCAGAAAAAAAAACATGGGGAAGAGGCAAACACATCCAAATCACAGAGATTTTAAAATCACCCAGAATACTTAGAAGAGTCCTGGTGATCTGAGGAGACTTGCTGTCACTCAGATTCCAGTAAAATACCCCCACACACACAAAGACAAAATACAACCCCCCCCAAAAAAAAACAAGCAAACAAAACAAAAACAAACTAATGTGCATTTTTGATATTTCGGACTGCTGTCCTCATCTTTATTATGGTATGTATATATTTACCGACTCCGGCGCACGAGCAGGATGCGACACAATGTCAATTTCTTACGCGGAGTTTAACAGTTTTGAATTCAGAGTTTTCCTTCTCCTAGACTGGTTAGCTAGCCAAGGTTAAGAGCCCAGTCTGCCCTGCTATTTACCCAAAGGTGGTGGTTGAGTAGTTGGATGTATACCTTTCCCAAGGGTATTAACGCTATGTGAAATGCAAACAGTTTCATCCGAGATTCGAACTTGTTCCGACAAGCCCATTTCCTAAGACTCAAAACATTACACCAGACGCCTCCATATTTATTGTGGTATGTATAAACACAATTTTCTGGCCGTTGTAATCTCGGACCTTGCTTAATGGTAATGGTGGCCTGAACATTGTGTTTAAAAATATCACAATAAAGATGAGAACAACAGTCCGAAATATCAAAATTATGTATATGAGGTCCCATCTCATAATTACAGAAAAAAAAACTAATGGGCAGTTTAGATTTCTTACAAGGCTCCAAGTATGGATCACCTAGTGTGGATCGAACTCACTAGTAAGTGATATGTGAGATAGGCTTGCATTACACCAATAGGAGGTTCTTAAGATGCCTTGGAGCTATGTAATGTAATGATATTATTATACCATAAATTGGAATGGATCGGTGATATACAAATTCCGTTTTGTGCGGATGTTGGTCCAAGCACGGTTATCGTTGACCATGACAAGATGACCTTTGACCAACAAAAACATGTCGTTCTTCTATTGTGATTAAAGTGAAAGCTGGACGTCAAGTGCTAAAAGAAATCGGTTAATGCGTCAAAAGTGTTGTTATTGTTTTATATGTCTTTATTTTTCGGCCACAATAAAACGTTGGTGAAGCCGTTCAGACTGGCCGAACGATAACGCGAAAGAAAAGAGGATGCTGGATAATGGAAGCAGATTCTAGGAGGCAAAACCCTAGAGAACAAATTGCAAAGAACAAGAAAGGAATCAAATGAATGACGGGGGTTAATTCAAAAAGGAAAAAAATGTCGGCACTTGGGATCAAAGAGGTCGGGTAGCAAACCACAGCTCATCTAGTTTAAAATTGCTCGAGTTGTACGGTGATTCGCAGGCTTCTTTACACTGACCGAGAGATGTCACAAGAAAAGGACAATATTTGTTGGTTGGTTGGTTGGTTGGTTGCATTTTACGGCATGTCAACCCTTATTGGGTTATTAAGAGGAATAAGAGAAAAAGATGAGAATAAGAGAAATAAATATGAAGAGAATAAGATGGAATAAGAACGAAGGAAAGAATAAGAAAAAAAGATGGGAATGTGGTTGGCTGGTTGGATTTTATGGCATGTCAACCCTTATTGGGTTATTAAGAGGAATAAGAAGGTAAGATAAGAATAAGAGAATAAATATGAAGAGAATAAGATGGAATAAGAACGAAGGAAAGAATGAGAAAAAAAAGATGGGAATGTGGTTGGTTGGTTGGATTTTATGGCATGTCAACCTTTAATAGTGCTGCAACTGATATTCTCAAAAGATGGCCTTTTCAATTAAATAAATCACAAAAGTTGATTTGCCCTTAAACAATGAAACCAACCCATGCCCTCAGAAAAAGATCTGTCCTGCTTTTGATGTGCTAGGTGTTTTGAACATTTTTATAAATAAGTACATTTCATGGCTCTTGGTAATTTTTATCTTGGTCAGGCTGAGGGTATTTCAGCACTCTCGTAAATTAACACATGTTTATTATTGCTTTCTTTTTTTTATTTTTGCAGAGTCCCCACGGTGTAGGGGATATTGTGGGTATCGGCCAAACAGCAAAGGAGTCTATCCCGTTTTCCCTAGCGCTCGACCAAGGAGATTGTTTTGGCGTCTGAGGTGGAGCGACAGACCTATCATCAGCTCCTCACTTTACCGCACAGATCCCCGTGCTATTCATACGCTGAGTTGGCGAGGGACGGTATCGTTATTAACCTTGTGGCTCCTAGTCGAATGCTCGGATCATATTACCTTTAAGCACCCCTTTTTGATCTCGATTAAGAAAGGACATGTTTTTCATTTATACCGTCAATACCCGGTTGTTTGTTAGGGGTTAGGGTTAGGGATTAGGGTTAGGGGTTAGGGTTGGGGCTAGTTTTATTTTTATTTTTTTAATCTAAAAATCGTCTGTTAAAACAACCGGATATTGACGGTGTAAATGAAAAACATGTCCTTTCTTAATCGAAATCAAAATGGGGTGCCTAAAGGTCATATGATTCGAACGCTCTACTGACTGTAAAGCAGGTCAAATTAAATTCATATTGCAGTAGTTTAGTTTCTAATCCTTTTTCTGATCAATGAAAGTGGCATTCTTCATCTTTCCAATTAAATAATTTGATTGCCTTATCATCGACATCGGGAGGTTTTGAATGATAAGAGTCAGAACAGGAACAACAATTGAACGATACTTGATACTTGGATAACTCTACTCCAAGTGACAAGTATTCATTGTACTAAGAGTAGTAGGGTTAGCAGAACGTCATGATGTCTGTTCCAGTAGACAAGAGAAGCGGACTATTGCTGGATTACATACCATCTGATCTTCAGTTATTGTATCATATTGTGGGGTAATAATTTATTCACAGGAAACCGCTTAGAAAACTGCGAGGACATTCCGAAAAGTTCTGGTCCCGACCAAGAAGAGAATAGTTTTCATTCATGAAAACTACATTTTGCTCCTCCAACCAATAGACACTCATGTGTTCTACAATGATACTAGTGGCTCAAGTCATTATTTTGTTGGTTTGTACTTTAACCCTTAGAACCCCGAGCCCTACTTTACCATGATCCACCTCCACCTGGGCTCCTGACTGAATAATGGCTGAACTCATAAAATATTCGGACCATATGACATTAAGGCACCCCTTCTGCGATTTCGACTGGTGGGACACTTTTCTCGTTTACACCGTTAAAATCCGGTTGTTTGTTAGGGGTTAGGGTTAGGGGTTATGGTTAGGGTTAGGGGTTAGTTTTATAATTTAAAAAATCTAAAAATCGTCGGTAAACAATTAACCGGATTTTGACGGTGTAAATGGAAAAAATGTCCCTACGAATCGAAATCTCAAAAAGGGTGCCTTAAGTTCATATGTTCCAAATGTTCTAATCTATTGTTTAACCACTTGGTCCTCTCGCCGGGTCGACCCATCCCACATTTGAGCAAGTGACCGCTTTCCGACTATGTAGAAGGGGGCAATGCCAACACCCAATCAGATCCACCGGCAAGTTCTTCCCAATGTTTGAAAGTATACCAGGTTGAATATAGAACAATCCTTCCCCTTTTTATTTATTCATTTCCACTCCTTTTCACATATATATATATATGAAAACTGTGAAAAAATGATTTTTCGACAGAGAAACAACACCATCCACCTTTATATTATGTTGGAAAAAATTTAAAAGACTCTACCATATATATTAAAATGTTTTTTTGAAGACATATGCATCCTTTGCCAAACGGAATTAATTTAAAAATAAAAAATAAAACATTTTTTTCAAAGTTAAACCAAATATTCTATTTTTAACGAATAAAGGGAGGCAACTTCGTTGGCATTACTACAAAAAAATGCAAATTTTGAAAAAAATTATTTTTAGTAAATCCGAGCTATAATAGCGTCCGCGGAACTAACCGACGTTATATACAGTCCAAAATGTGCCATTGAGTAAAGAACTTCAACAAACACCATAGGATCTTACTCGACAGCCTGATGATTGCTATTTAGCATGAAACCTGGGTCGCTGTTAATAATGAACATTGATCTGTGAAAACTTTATAAAATAAATAAATATATATATATATATATATATATATATATATATATGTGTGTGTGTGCGTGCGTGTGTGTGTGTGTAAGTGTGTGTGTTTTAAAACCGAATTGGTTAAAATCCTCCGACTATAGTTTCACGCAGTATAGTGAATCTTCAGGTAATTGCTTTGTCCAACCATCGACTTGTATTTATATCTGAGTTGTACCCATTCCTAAGTAGTGGGGGTGCCATCTATCCTCCTTTTCCCTTACGTTATGCCTGAATCTACTTGACATCCAATTGCATAATCTCATATTGGTTCTTATAAGAGACAGGTATATTTTTGGTGAATAGTCTATGACTAGTGCTTCTATTATTTTTTCGAATTTTAAAAAAGGGCTCAACTAAAATAGGAGCTGATATTCGAGTTAATTGCCAATCCACGAAGCAAACAGATATTTTTACTTCTGGATTAATTAACATTGATTTAATATATATATATATATATATATATATATATATATATATATATATATATATATATATATATATATATATATATATATATATATATATATATATTGTTGGTAAATCCTCGCGGTGATAAAAAAAAACACACCAAATAGTTAAATTGTAAAAATATACTACCAAACATCAACCGGGAAGAAAAAGACTTTTGGAAAAAAGAAAAGACCAAGATAATCGTACCAACAAAAAAAAATCTATTTGTACAATACTTTGACCAAAAGAAAAAACAATTTATATGCATATATATATATATAAGATATATATATTCATACAAAACCGTCAGGAGACTAAAGCTAATTTGTAAAAAGTGCAAGATTCCTAAGTAGAGCAAATAATCAGATCTTAGCCCTGAAGAGCATTAAGCAAAACTTTTAGTAGGTTCGTCTGACTCATTAGATTTCTCTCTCTCTCTCTCTCTCTCTCTCTCTCTCTCTCTCTCTATATATATATATATATATATATATATATATATATATATATATATATATGAATGAATGAATGATTTTTAAACAGATCTGTATGACCCATGGATATGACCCTTACAGTGTACTAACTCCCGAGACCTCAGTCGTAGATTCAGGACGCATATAACTTTTGATGGGGAAACTTTGGGGGTCTGTATTTCCTAGGCAATGACAGTCACAATCTAATACAAATTGAAGAAGTCCGGGGTAAACTGTCACTGTAGAACGTGACAGTTATCACTTTCGAAGTTTGAGCCCTGTAATGTAGTTTATTTACACGTCAAGGAAACAGACATGTAATGCGGAAGGACGACAGTGTTCAGCCACATGTCGATTTGCTGATTTGTTTTCAGTAAAAGAAAAGAGAATTCCCCCAGGAAATTCTTCCACTCACAGAATATTCATAATCATATATATATATATATATATATATATATATATATATATATATGTATATTACGGATCTTTGCTAATCCACGAAGCAAATAAATTTACTTCTGGGTTAATAAAAATCGATTTAAAAGTGCCCAATAAAAAGAGCTAAATATACGTTTTTTTTAAAGCGAATGTTATAAAATATTCCAACTGCAGTTTCTTGCCGCAGGAATTCTTCAGGGAATTCCCTGAAGAATTGCTACGGCAAGAAACTGCAATTGGAATATTTTATAACATTCGCTTTAAAAAAAAACCCGTATATATATATATATATATATATATATATATACCAATCCCTCCGCACGGGCAGGATGTGACACAAGGTCAATTTCTTAAGCGGAGTTTAAAAGGTTTAAATTCAGTTTTCCTTCTCCTAGACCGGTTACCTAGCCAAGGTTAAAGAACCCAGTCTGCTCTACTATTTACACATAGCTGTAGGGAGAATAGTTGGATTCATACGTTTCTCAAGAGTATTAGCTGTATGTGAAGTGCAAACAGATTCGTCCAGGATTTGAACTCGGGTCGGCGAGTCCATTTGCTAAGACTCTAACGATTAGACCACGCACCTCAATTCATAATTATATATATCAGCCACGGTAGCACCATCAGGCCAAGAGGTCCAGAAGAAAGCAGCGGTAACAAAGCACCGGAACATCAACATCTCCAGGGACAGCCTTCGCATGCAACATCTGTGGTCGAGAATGTTTTTCGAACATTGGACTTCACAGTCACAGGGGGCGCTGTAACTTCAGGCGCACAAGAACTATATAGTCTTCCGAGACTGCAATACCAATAAATATCAACCAATATATTCCTTTATACTCATCAAGAACAAAAACCGTATCTATTGTTAAACTTAAGCTGGTTATTTCCTAAAAGCGTTTTCTTATTAGGTTTAATGACACAAAATATATGCCAAAATATACCTTAGTTCTGAGATTATGTTGGAAAAAATTTCATTTTAATTGATTCTAATAAGTTGTAATTGGCACTTAAGGCAAAAACTGACCTATCTTTTACTACACATTCTGCCTGTCATTTTCTCCCCTCTCCATATATATATTGATTAACTACTCCTTTTGTATGTTAGGTTCAATGTGAGTGTAAAGAGAGAAATTAACCAATATACTCCTTTATAACCAAATAGGAACAACAACCACAGTGTAAAACATCTCAAACACCCTGCACAGTTAAACATTTCCTCGTAGAATGTGGAGCTTTTTGTTATATACTCGTTCAACGTCGGATATATAAACGAGGAGAGTTATTGGGTATACAATGGGTATACAGTTCTCGGGTATACAATCAATATATATATATATATATGTGTGTGTGTGTGTGTGTGTGTATGTGTGTGTGAGTTAAGAGTAAGGAAATGAATCAGACGGTATATGTATAGATAAAAGGGTATGAAAACACACAATGCTGTTAAAATGAAAATATTTCATATCATTTTCATAGCTAATATTGAACAATATTTCGATTTATAAAAATCATCACCGGGGCTTGTTTTTAATCTAGACTCATTGAGAGAAAAGCAGAAAATAATTTAAATTCAAATCGGAAGCATTGTTGTTCCAAAAGCGTGTAAGCTAGGCAATCGCTTCGTCATTTGCACGTCCGCAACATTGGAACAACAATGTTTCCGGTTATTATTTTCTGCTTCTCTCTCGATGAGTCCGGATTAAAAACAAGCTCTGATGATGATTTTTTATAAATCGAAATATTGTTCAATATTAGCTATGAATATGATATAAAATCTGTTCACTTTAACAGCATTGTGTGTTTTTTCATATCCTTTTATCTATACTCATACCGTCGGATTCATTTGCTTTCTCTTAATATTAGCAATGAAAATGATATAAAATATTTTCATTCTAACAGACAGTCTCGTAACATCATTTCTTTTGATATATTTAGCATCTAATGAGACTTTCCGTTTTCAAAATTTTATTGGTTTCTTTCCTGCGTCTAGGATAGTCATTTTTATGAAGGTATAATTTGAAAACTTCCAGAATGTTGACGTAATTGCATAGTAATTTCAGGAAAATATTTTGATGATTTAATTAATAAAAGTTCTGTGTCTGATTATTTTTTTTAATACATTTATTTCACCAGTCATGTAAAAAATCTTTATTTCACCAGTCATGTAAAAATTTATATATAAATAATTGATAGATTAAAAATTGGCATTATATATATTTAAATAATATATATTAATAATATATATATTAATAATATATATTATATTATTAAATATATATTATATTATTAAATAATATTATATTATTAAATAATATTATATTATTAAATAATTGATAGATTAAAAATTGGCATTATATATATTTTTCATGTAAAAATTTCACCAGTCATGTAAAACATCTTTATTTCACCAGTCATGTAAAAAAATGATTTTATCTTTATCTTTATTTTTTTTAATACATTTTTTCACCAGTCGTGTAAAAAAATATTTATTTATTTCACCAGTCGTGTAAAAAAATATTTATTTATTTCACCAGTCGTGTAAAAAAATATTTATTTATTTCACCAGTCGTGTAAAAAAATAAAATATATAACATAAGGGAAGACATGATAGGATATTAAAATTAATCTTGGTCAAGTAATAAAAGTATGAAAGTCGCCACTAATTAGCATGGCTTAATAAATGCGTCGCTGGTCTAGGGAGTGAGGCGATCGAGAAGCATCATAGTGGAAATTATCATCCTTTTTGTGATGGCCTGATGAGAGCAGTTTTAGGTAAAACTAGCAGGACCTTTGAATATACCACAGTATGATAATTCAATTATTACAAAGTTTGATATGTTTACTTAAGAGCTATTGCAATATAGATCAATATCTAAAAAGTATAATAATCTTGCTTTCCCTCTTTCTCTTTTTTTCGTATTTTCCTTCTTTTCATCTTTTCATTATAATGTTCGATTGAAACTGATAAGTTTTATCACTTCAACGCGTTCACGCCTCACTCTATCTTTCCACTTTTCTTTCTTTCTTATATTTTTAAAGTGGAATTTTTAACACTAAAATTAGTGGGAGTTGTTGAATTCTGACTAATCTGCCATTCAATGTGTGTGGTGAGATATTTGTGTTTTAGTATCTTTTGTCTTTTTGTCTTTGAAAAATAAAAGACAACAATCTCACCCCACACATTGAACTGCATATTACTAAATATTTAAAGGCTCCCACTAATTTTAGATTGTCTCAATTCTTCCTCTGATTTCCAGATTCTCGAGTCTTTTTTCCACGTTTATTGGGACCGTTCCACGTGCACCGGCCACAATTGGTATCATTTTCACTCTCATAATCCAGAGCTTTTTCAATTCTCTGGCAAAGTCCAGGTATTTATCCATCTTTTCATTTTCCTTCAACTTCACCTGTGATCTGCTGGAACTGCAGAGTCCACCAGTTGACACGTTCTTTTTTTGTATTTTTGTAAATCAACACTAGGTCTGGTCTCCTGACTGGGATTGGGTGATCCGTCTTCATTTCAAAGTCCCAGAGAACTTTATGCGTTTCCTTCTCAAGAACAGATTCTATTATTATTATCATTATTATTATTATTATTATTATTATTATTATTATTATTATTATTATTATTATTATTCAAAACTAACTTGAAATATTGCACTCACTATATCTAGCATTCTTGCTCTAATTAGAAATATTTACCAAATAAATAAAAAAAGAAAAGAATGAAAGATAGACGGAAATACATACCGACAGTCACAGACGGAAAAAATACTTAACAGATAACATTTTATTATTTGTATTTACTGAATGATAATGGCGCTGTCGACTGGAGCGTTAGAATGCATCGACTGCACCTCTGCAGAAGGGTAGGACTCCCCCAATGGGGCCACCTGTTGGCCGTGGGTGGCGACCCGTGATGCTTAAGGATAGAGCCCAGGTGGATGAGCAGTTCATAACTTGCAAACTCGACTTTGACCCTATCTTGGGCTAGACGGGTGGTCGGAGAGGCCCCCTCCGATCAATCAGCTGGTCACGTCAAGCCCTAGCACCTATATGATAGCCCCAACCATATTGCCCTTATGGCAAGCCCCAACCCTTTTTATCAATGGGTGCTAGAAGGCGGTGAGGGTCTCCATGTCCTGTATCTATCTGATGGTGGTGTTTCAGTTTTGGAGGTTTGGGGAATGTGGAGCACCCTTTCATCACCATTGCTTCCTGGTCCACTCTGACCCGGAGTGGTAGTACCTGTTATGGTCCCATCTATGGGTTAAATACAAAAAAACATGAGTTGATAAACAAAATTATATTATGCATTCAGAATTGATTTATTTCACAACTTTGTCGGCATTAAATGACCCACTGAAGTTGATATGCCGTAAAACCAAACAAACAAACCAAACCTGAATGATAATGTTTTTCTTGCAATTTAAATAATAATTTTTCGTTTATAAAATGGTGAAAAAGAATCCAATTAAATTTAAGTAGAAAAAATGATATCGAGTGGAAATTTCATGAGAAAATAATTAACATAAAAAAAAACAGTTGAGTACAGATACATCGTTCAATTGGAAAATAAAATCAAATTTCAAATAAGAGAAGCAAAAGAAAATAATTGTTTGAAATTCTTCAAAATTTCTTCTTCGCTGAATCTCTTTATCTCTATTATCTATGATCTAAATCAATTTCTTTTTAACTTTATTTCACCCAAACACTTCCCCGCTCTTCCTCTTCTGATTTCATCTTCTTTCTTTGTCTGCCTCTCTTTATTTTTAACATTTTCTTTATGTTTTTCTTTGCTTGTGAAAAAGAACTTTCCTTCCATTATCAGCTTTTTTAAACCACAGACATTAAGAAAATTATCTTTCTAATTCTCTCTCTCTCTTTCTCCCTCTTTCTATCTCTCTGTTTATTTTACTCTCACTCTTTCCCTACTCCCCCTTCCGTTTTCATCTCTTTCTTTTTTGTCTGTCTGCCCCTTTCTTTCTAAATTTCTTCTTTATTTTCTTATGTCTTTCTTTGCTCTGTGAAAAATAACTTTCCTTCCATTATCAGCTTTTTTAAACCACAGACTTTAAAAAAAAATCATCTTTCTCATTCTCTCTCATTCTCTCTCTCTCTCTCTCTCTCTGTTTCTTTTACTCTCACTCTTTTCCGAACCCCCCTCCCGTTTTCATCTCTTTCTTTTTTTGTCTGTCTGCCCCTTTCTTTCTAAATTTCTTCTTTATTTTCTTATATCTTTCTTTGCTCAGTGAAAAAAAGAACCTTCCTTCAATTATCAGCATTTTTCAAGCACCAAGTTTAAGAAATTAATCTTTATTATTCTATGTGTGTGTGTGTGTGTGTGTGTGTGTGTCTCTCTCTCTCTCTCTCTCTCTCTCTCTCTCTCTCTCTCTCTCTCAGTTTCTCTCACTCACTTCCACCCTCTCTCTATCTCTCTCTATCTCTCACACAATCACACACAAGCACACACATACTACTTCCATCTTCTCTGTTATTCCACCTACTCTCTTTCATTTATCACCCTCTTTCATTCTATCTGTCTTTTTCATTCTTTTTTTTTCTGATATGTTTCTTTGCTCTCTGAAAATGAACTTTCGTTCAGTTCTGAGCATTTTTAAACCACCAAGTTTAAGAACATTCTCTCTCTCTCTCTCTCTCTCTCTCTCTCTCTCTCTCTCTCACACACACACACACACACACACACAGACTTGGACTTAGATATTTACGAAACCTACAGACTAGGATTTACCGACTGAATTCTCATAACAAATGAACATCAACTCAATAGTAACATGGTCTATCATATTTATAAGCCATACTGATTCGGATTTACACATTGGATCCCGATACCAACTGAACCCCAACTAAATACAAACTCAGACTTACATATTAACGTGACTTACAGACCCGGATTTACCAAATGGATTCTGTTAACAACACAAGCACTAAACGCCTATAATGGTGACCAGAACTTTAACGACATTATTCTTTGCTCTTAAAAAAACCTTCATTCAATCATAAGTATCTTAATAACAACATCAAAATTAAAATGATCTAAAACCAAACTAAATCCAATTCTTTCCAACAAATCAAAGATCGAGAAAGAACACTTAAAAGCAACGGCCAACAACAACAACGAATGTTCTTGCGGTGAGTGAAGAGAAGAAAGGTAAGCAAAAATAACCGACAAAACTTATCAAGCAATCACAAACGTCGCTCGGGGCTTTCGAAATAAAGACAGGAAAAGCAATTCTTCTTTCCATAAAGGAGTGCCGAATTTTTCACTCGATTGAGAAAGAGAACTGAGATTCGAATAGAAAATCTATCGGTTTGGCCAGGCAATTAGACAGCAAGTCTCCTCAGGTCTTATATAAGTATTCTAGCTGATCTTAACAGTGCTGTATTCTGTATAGTCTCAATTCTTCCTATGATCTCCAGTTACGCAAATCTCATTTCCAGGTCTTTGGGAAATATTCCAAGGGCACCAACTACAATTGGAATCACTGTCACCTTAATGTTCAACAGCTTTTTTAGCTCTTTAGCCAGATCCAAATATTTGTCTATATTTTCACTTTCTTTCAGTGGTCTACTGGAACAACAAAATTCACTAGTTGATGTGTACTTTTAAAAAAATTGAAATTAATATTAGGTCTGGTCTTTTGACCAGGATTGGGTGATTGGGTATCTGAAAGTCCCAGAGAATGTTTATGGGTCTCAATTTGTCATAAGCATTAGAAACCTTTTAAATTTAACTAAATTCATAAAAAGATCGCTTTGATTACATTGTATCAGCGAGATTTTATTAAATAAATCGTCACATTATCGTTGTTAGATTTGTTGATATGAACATGAAAGATGTAAGGAAAAAAATTAGCATTTATGGCATAATATTCTCTTTCTTTTTAATCTAAAAGAAAATGCCGTTCGAACATTCATAATCAAGTTTTGTACAGTCGGTTAGTTGGTTGATTGGTTGGCTGGTTGATTGGTTGGTTGGTTGGTTTTTTTTTTATAGCATGTCAACACTTGTTGGGTTATTTTATGCCGAAGCCGCATTGTTTTATTCATTCTCGATGGATACTCAAATTTTTAAACTCTATTTTTTGTTTTTAAACCCATTTTTAAAACTCCGCTGTTCCTATGGGTAATTCCACGCCAAATCATCCAGGCCATATCACACACCCCTTCAATTTTTCTGAAAAGCTCAAATTTTGGGGATTGTTTTATTTCGACATAGTCCACACCTGGACAAAATTTCAGAAAAATTGAAGGGGGTAGGTGACAATTTTATTTTTTTCTGGGTGATTTGACAAAGAATTCCCCCTATTTAACCCATACATGGGACCCTAACAGGTACTATCACTCAGGTACAGAGTAGACCTGGAAGTACTGTAGATGAAGAGGGACTCAACATTCCCCAGAGCTCCATAATTATAACTTAATCATCAGATAGAGTTTAACGTCATACCCAGGATATTAAGAGCCGCAACCATATAAAAGTTATTGGGGATTGCCATAAGAGCAATATGGTTGGTGCAATTATATAGATTCTAGGGCTCTATGTGATCAGCCGATTAGTCAGAGGGGACCTCAGACCGTCTAGCCCCAGTAAGGGCTAAAGTGGAGTGTTGCATATCATGGACTGCTCAGCCACTAGGATTCCATCCTTAAGCATTATGGTTCGCCACCCACGGCCAACAGATGGCCCTAATTGTGGGGGAGAGGAATCTTACATTTCTATAGAGATACAGTCGGTGTATTCTAAAGCCCCTGTCGACAGGACTTATGCTGTCCACGAATAAGCCACTGCACATTATCAAACATGACAGAATTGATTGGTTGGTTGGTTTATTAATTTTAACGGCATATCAACCCATCTGGGGTTATGTCATGCCTAACGATTACGAAGTAATAATGTTGTGTATTTATATTTATACTTTTAGTAATTGCTTTTAACAATGTGTTAGCACCATTGGAGATCGTGTTGTATGATATTGATTAAGTTCATGTCTATATTCTATGGTATAATTTTATTCCTTAAAAAATGACAGAATATCCTCCAGGTTGACATTTTCAAATAGATATTTCATATTGTTTGCTTTAAAATAACGGTTTCTGATGTGAGCAAAATACCTGCATTCCATGAATAAGTCTTTTTAACAGTCAAAGGTGTTTGACATGTTTGACAAAATTGAGTTAAATAATGAATAGGTAACCTATTCATTATGTAAAGTAAGTGTAGAATTTGAAATTAACTATTGAATAGTTAACTCATACAAGAGTTCATGTATTTTGATAGACTGGTTTAGCTGACCTGTTTGCAGTTCTCTGATTGGGTGGTTTAGTCATGTGACCACTCAATCGTGAGAACGGTTTAGTTAGAGATTCAGAGTAGTTCGAAGCACCGAAGTGAACGGACGTGTTGATTGAATTTTCGCAATCCGAATTTAATCCTGCTAAACTCCGCTTAAGTAATAAACCTTGTGTCGCATCCTTCTCGAGTAGAGAAGTTGGTAAATACACCTACACTCAACCATCTATCTATATATCCTCCCTCCCTCTCTCTCTCTCTCTCTCTCTCTCTCTCTCTCTATATATATATATATATATATATATATATATATATATATATATATGTAGTATATTAGGAAAAATGAAAAAACACAGGTTTAAACACACACAACCACGCACCTAAAAAAAAGCACAATGTTTCCTTTCGATACACACACATACACCATCCCATACCAACGCCGTAAAATAACATATTTTACGTCATATTTCAAAACCGTTACTTCTTTCAAACTTCAAAAATCTTTAAACTGAATAACACATAACTACCACTCGCTTTTCTCGTTATTCTGTGATAAATAATTTATTATCACCTTCCACATACCAACAAATGCCCTGAAGATGATCTAATTAATAGATCGAAACACTACAGCGTCGGCCAATAAACTCGTCACTTAACCCATTTAAACCTGTGTTTTTTCATTTTTCCTAATATACTACATACCGTCGGATTCACTTCCTTTCTTCACATTATATATATATATATATCGTGTTGGCATCTTTCCGTCTGTTAACCACAATGGCGTTGTGTCTATTTTTTAAAAACTGCATCTGCGCAAGTTGCTGAACAGGTCAACTTTTTGAATGGCAATCTCTGGTGCAGTGACTGCAAACAAAGAGTGATGCTTGCTGGAGTTGCTGCTGTATCTCCTTTCCTTCTGGCTCCCTTGTCTGTGGCGGCTACTTTCCTCGTTTTACACACACACACACACACACACACACACACACACACACATATATATATATATATATATATATATATATATATATATATATATATAATATACCAAACTTGTTGGTAAAATCTCGCGGTGAGAAAGAAAACAGCAAATAGTTTGATTGTAAAAATATACTACCAAACATCAACCGGGAGGAGAAAAAAATTTTTCGGAAAAAAGAAAAGACCAAGATAATCGTGCCAACCAAAAATAATCTATTGGTACAATATTTTGGCCAAAAGAAAAAAAACAATTTATATGCATATATATATATATATAAGATATATATATATACATACAAACCCGCCAGGAGACCAAAGCTAATAAGTAAAAAGTGCTCAATACCTAAGTAGAGCAAATAATAAAGATAAATCTAATGAGTCAGGCGAACCTACTAAACGTTTCGCTTAATGCTTTTCAGGGCTAATATCTGACTCTCTCTCACTATATATATATATATAGTACTCATGGTGGAGGGCTTGTAAATACATTGGCACAAAAGGTAATGCAAACATAATTGTTAGGATTTCAACTTGGCTCATTTCCTACGACAATAATCATGAGACGACACGCTCTACGCTGTTTTCATTTCGCTTGCCCCATGGCCTCGTGCCTTCCATGCTGTTAAATTGAGACGGATCACTGTCAAGTCAAGTTAATATGTAATAATAACCAACGTTATAAAAAGAGGAAATCATTATGTTTATCTCGAGATAAATCATTGAAAAAATGTGCCCCAACTTTGTTATCCTAGATGATGTATGGACTGCACATAAGTTTAGCAAAAAAAAGAAGAAGTTCTGTTGGAATTTATATGGGAGTGCTACTCGTAAATTAAACGTGACTAAAAATGTTTTTGCAATGAAACAAAATATCCTCGGTGATGAAAACTGGATATCTTACATAAAGGATGGCAAGAGGCCATGAAGTAATACAAATAAAACACTACCTAATCTTTATCCCAAGAATATACTGTTGCTGATATAGAGAGACATATGAATAGAGGCCTTTACTAAACACTACTTTTCTGTAACTAAGCTATAGATTCGAACAAGTACTGTACTTAATCTGATGAACTGAACAATTCAATCGACGAAAAGCGTCGAGAGAATAATAATGATAATGGGAAAAATGGAAAAATAAATTTTAAAAAATAAAATGAAAAAATGGACAAATACCTGGACCTTGCCAGAGAACTGAAAAAGTTATGGAATATGAAAGTCAAAGTGATACCAATTGTAGTTGGTGCACTTGGAACGGTCCCAAAGGGATTGGAAAAGGGATTGGAAAATCTGGACATCAGAGGAAAGATTGAGACCATCCAGAATACTGCACTGCTGCAATCTGCTAGAATACTTAGAAGAGTCCTGGAAACATGAGGAGACTTTCTGTCACTCAGACTCCACTGGAAGACTATCAGCTAACACTGGTGTGAAAACTCAAAAGCAGTAAATAATAATAATAATAATAATAATAATAATAATAATAATAATAATAATAATAATAATAAGAAGAAGAAGAAGAAGAAGAAGAAGAAGAAGAAATATTTCGTCTAAATACCAGAGGACTACATATTTCTGCTGACCTGTCAAAATATTGTTTTTACTGGGAGTTTTTTTTTTTTTATTTGATATATTATGCAGATTATAATTTTTCCAGACTTTACAAAATTCCCTAATGCCCCCCCCAACCCCCCAAACAAACAAAACAAAAGACAAAAGACAGCATACAAATCAATTCCGTAGATCAGTGCTTCTCATAGCCGGTCCGGTGTCAGTCCGTCGTGTATTACTAGCCAGTTTGCTGGTGCTACATGTGTTTTTTGTTTTTTAAATCTGTATAGTTTTAAAGTTCGGAAACATTTCATATAAACTAAAATTGAAAACATATTTCTAAAAATATTAACTGGCTGGAATTGCTCTCAATATTCTCCCATTTCCATCAACATACTTATGACAGGCTGCTTTTTGAACAATGATAAAAATGAAGTACAGGAACAATTTGGATATTCAAGAACCATTGTGTGGCAGTCACTTATATCGAACCAAGACAAATTGACAAATAAGAAGAGTCTCACTGTTTCCATTGATTGTACACAGGGGTTAGTTTATATTGATGATAGATTTAAATAAAGGTGCTACACATGATTTAAAAAATGTATAATTTTGAAGTTCAGCAACAGTACATATACATACATACATACATACATATATATATATATATATATATATATGTAGAATTAAACAAAAGACATATCTGTTTAACAATTTTATTTTTGATCTTTTCGAGTTTTTCTGGCCAACTTTTTAATGTTTGGGTGGAATTCGTGGATAAGTCCATCAAAGTTCAAGTCCCGAGTACTTTCGGCACTTCGAAGTACCATCATCAGGGGTGATGTGTTCCAGTTTTTTAAAAAATTATATTAATGTGGAGGCTGGAAGGAGAAGAATTGGTGAGAAAGGTGTTATAGGCATTTTAAAATGTGTGTACTGCATTGGAAATTAATTTTGATTAAGGATGGTTTGTATTATTTTTATGCATAGAGCTTCTTCCAATGCAGTACACATATTTGGAGTTTTTGTTTATTTTTTTCCTTGTGCAGAATGTGTCTATTTTCCGTTAGAATATTTCGGTAATTAGAGTGGGGGCATGAATGTAATTTTAGTTGTTGTGATCAAAAATAAAATTGTTAAACAGGAGATGTGTCTTTTGTTTAATTCTACATGTATAAATGAAAAAATGCTGCCCAAATACACACACACATATATATATATATATACCAACCCCTCCACAGAGTTTAACAGGTTTGAATTCCGAGTTTTCCTTCTCCTAGACTGGTTACCTAGACATGGTTAAAGAGTCAAGTCAGCGATGCTATTTACCCATAGCTGGAAGCTGGAGGGAGAATTGGATTCATACCTTTCACAAGGATATTAGCGCCATGTGAAATGCAAAAAAACTTCGTCGGGGAATTGAACTCGGGTCGACGAGTCCATTTTCTACGACTCTAACGATTAGCACACGCGCCTCCGTACAAATAAACTAAAATTGAAAGTATATTTCTAAAACTTTTATGCTTAACCACGATGACTATTTTACCATCTTTTTGCATACGTTGTTTTAAAGAAATCTAATTTCCCTTTTGTAAATTTCAGCACTGCCACCTTGATCACCAAAGTGAAGGGCAGCTACTGAGTGCATATCCTCACCACTTTCTGAAACAAACCTAACATACTACTAGGCACTCGCTTCTATCGGGCCAAATTTGACAAATCGACAAATAAGAAACAGTCTCACTGTTCCAATTGACTTTACACTGGAGTTGAGTTTATATTGATGATGATAGATTTCTGTATTGAATAAAGGTAATTTTAAAATGCCTGCATTAATACTTTTTATTCGATGTTTAACAAATTCTTTAATGTTATACACCGGTCCACGCATCGATCTAACAATGTCATCATCATCATCATCATCATCATCATCATCTCTTCATCATGCGCCAGATCACGGATATCCATGACAGTCTCTCGCCAACAATCCCTATCATTCATTGACCCCCGGGAAGTCCTCCGCATAGTATGCAGTGTCCGCACATTAATGTTCCTTTTCCAAGTGTCTGAAGCTGACAAATACGAAGCAGTCTCACTGTTCCATTGATTTACACTGGAGGTAATTTTAAAATGCCTGCATTAATACTTTTTATTTGAAGTTTAACAAATTCTTTAATTTTATACACCGATCTAAAAAAATACCAACGTGTCCGCAACTTCCAAAAGGGTTGACAGGGCACTGCCCTAGAAGACATAAAATGCATCAATAGCAGTTCTTTGATGAGAAATATATTGATTGAGGCTGGAAGTATGTCTAATTTGGTTTCATTTCTTCGTTTAATGGGATATGAAACTGTGTGAGGTATTTAATGCCAAAGCCATCCATCCAAAGGAACGGTAATTGTACTTTTTAACCCATAGCTGGGGAAGGGATGAGAAGCTTTATACCTTTCCCAAGGGTATCAGATCCTAGAGTAAATGTCAATAGCTCTACTGGAGTTCGAAACCGCTTACTACCGTGTCGCAGTCCAGCGCGTTAACCACTACGCCACGTGAACCCCCACCACCTCGATGAAAGTATGGACCTGAAAAGATGGCGGAAGTATGTAGAACAAAACTGCAAAACTGTCCAATAATAAAAGTCAATGCTGAAAGAAATGTCTTATCTTTATGAAATAAACTGGAGGAGAACCTCCTGTAATGGTTATCGTCGTAATAGATGGATAGGACGACTCGACTTCAAATCCTGGTCGAAGTTGTTTGCATTTCATATAGCGCTAATACCCTTTGGAAAGGTAGATCTCCAGCCCTCCAGACATACACACACGCACGCATACACACGCACACACAGACACACACACACACATATATATATATATATATATAATATATATAGAGAGAGAGAGAGAGAGAGGGAGAGAGAGAGAGAGAGAAGAGAGAGAGAGGGAGAGAGAGAGAGAGAGAGAGAAGAGAGAGAGAGAAACAAACAAAAACTTCAAATAATCGAAGCTTTTATATGCCAAAGAAAAAAAAAACCTACCTTAAACATAATAAACTTTGAAGACAAGATGTTCTCAAATGCTTATAATTTTCCGCCTATCTTCCTTCCACTATTCCCCTCCCCTTCTCACAACTTGTGCCCCCCTCCCATAAAATATCACTACTGCATCGTTCGTTCGAACCACTACCATTCCTACAACCTCCTACTACCAATTGTTATTACCTGCCACTTCTAATTCCTTGCTACTACTCGTTCTCTTAAAAACGAGACACGAAACCATAACATCGTTTCCTACCTGATGATGACAAACTGTATTGCCGAAAGCGCTCGTATCGAAACCTTTGGTGGACTGTTACACCAGTTCCACCCCGACACCAAAAAGATGGCCCGAAAATTAGAAAGGATCAACCAAAAACTCATCCTATAAGAATAAACGCAACGCTCTCCTATATAAGGGATGAAGCACTCTATGACTGCCTTTACATACAAAGCGATGTGTGTATTAAAACAGTTAAAACCCCCTTCGCATTCTGTAGGTGATGAAAAGCCTGATGGTTAAGCTGACGGACTGACACTGAACGATCGGATTTCAATCCCGGCTGTAGGTAGCTTACAAATGTCTAGCCATACTGAAGAGACTTGATAAGTCGAAACACGTGTCTCTGAATGACTATATATATATATATATATATATATATATATATATATATATATTATGTTGTGTGTGTGTGTGTGTGTTGTGTGTGTTGTAAAATATAAATTTGAAGGCAATTTACAATGCAATGTAATAGGTGTTAAATGATGTTTATTTACCTAAATATTTTCGAGAAAATCTCATCTTCAGAGGCAGAAGCATCCGTGTTTTTTTTAAGCATTTTTGTTGTTG
>CM042159.1:19576716-19586716 GCA_023376005.1 Doryteuthis pealeii | reverse complement strand
CCAACGCACAAGTTCTTTTTACTGCGAGACTTATTTTTGTTTATTTTGGGAAAGTTAATTCGATCGAAACGTTGATTTTATTCTGTGTTGTTATCCTATTATTTTAACACACACAAACACATACTCTCTGTCTGTCTGTCTGTCTGTCTCTCTCACAAAAAAAAAACACACACACACACACACACATATATATATATATAATTTAATATACCAAACTTGTTGGTAAACCCTTGTGGTAAGAAAAAACCCGGCAAATAGTTTGATGGTAAAAATATACTACAAAACATCCCCTGGGTAAATTGAAAAAAAAGAAAAGATAATCGTACCACCAAAAATAATCATATTGTAACATCCCTTTTTGTCTACATCTCTCTCTCTCTCTCTCCTCTCTCTCTCTCTCTCTCTCTCCTATAATATATATATATATATATATATATATTATAATAATATATATATTGTTTAATGGAATATCAATATTTCATATATATATATATATATATATATATATATATATATATATATATATAATTGTTTATGCAGTTATTATTGAAGAGCATGAATATGTGTTCTTATGTTCTTTATCTGTATTTTTTTTTGTAAGAATTCTAATTACGAAAAACAGTTGAAGACAAGAATACAGATGAAGATCATAAAGAAGAAATATTCCGTGGTCTTCAATAATAACTGCATAAACATATATATAAATATATATATATATATATATATATTGGATAAATGTAGACAAAAAAGTGATATTACAATGGATGGAAGTTTATTTCTGGTGATAATGTCGACGCTATAAGGTTTCGTTATCATTATCACCAGAAATAACTTCCATCTATTGGTAACATCCCGTTTTGTCTATATATTTTCCATACACTGTTGGATATTATTTCCTCATTTTAAATCCCATATATATATATAATATATATATATATATATATATATATATATATATATATATATAATTGGTTTGGAGGTTGATTTGATGCTATCACAATGCAGGTGTAAAGAAAAAATAATAAGGTAACAATGGTGTTGTGTGTTAGCCTGTATTTTATTCTTGAATTTTCGAGATAAAATCTCTCTATCAAAATCAACCTCCAAACCAATATATACACAATGCGTCAAGCAAATTATAAAACTCTTATATATATATATATATATATATATATATATGTGTGTGTGTGTGTGTGTGTGTGTGTGTGTGTGTACGCTCATGTGTGTGTGTTTGGTTAAAACGACGCATTTCTTCGTTGTGATGATCCTTTGTTAATTCTACAACATTATATTGAGGTCCAATTTGCAGACTTGCACAAGGGTATTAACGCTATGTGAAATGCAAAAAGCCTCACCCAGGTTTCGAATGTGGCTCACCGTGCCCATTTCCTACGACGGTAACCATAACACAAGGGACGCCTCCAGAGTTGACGTTGCACAAGACCCGAATCGATAAGCCTCGTAACCATTACCGTAACAAAGATCGATGAGGCTAATTGCTCTACCCCAAGTGCCCAAAAGAGAAAGTTTTTTACTGATTCTAGATGAAAGCCAGATTACGTAAATGGTTTGCAATTTCAACGCTCGTATATTTTTGCTATTTAAAAATAACTGTGTCGTTGCTCGTAAATTTCATCTGTCAACTCTTGGGCACCGGTAGCTGAAGCGACTCTTTCAATTTATTTCCGCCTGTCATTGGCCTTACGTCTGAATCATGTTGAGTGTTCTATCCAAACGGATATTATGAAAATTAACTTTCAGACATGTCTGAGTAGATTTGCCTATGGAGGCGCGTGGTCTAATCGTTAGAGTCGTAGCAAATGTACTCGTCGACCCGAGTTCAATTCCAGGACGATTTGCATTTCACATGTGCTAATAGCATTGGAAAAAGTATGAATCCATTCTCCCCCAGCTATGGGTAAATAGCAGCGCAGACTGAGCTCTCTAACCAAGGCTAGGTAAACAGACTAGGATAAGGAAAACTCTGAATTCAAACCTGTTAAACTCCGCTTAAGAAATTGTCCTTGTGTCACATCCCCCTCGGTTGGTAAATATATATAGTATTCAATCTAAGCAACTTTTTTCATATATTTCTGGTTACTTAGGGAAACGTAGTTTAATGTATATAAGGACTGTTTTAGCTGAGTCGATAGAGCGTTAAACCGGTAACCACAAGGTTTCGGGTTCGATACAGGCCCGCTCCCTCTCAGCGTATGAGTAGCACAGGGATCTATGTGGTAAAGTGAGTATCTGATGGTAGATGTGGCGCTCCACATCAAACACCAAAAACAATCTCCTTGTTCTAGCACTATTGGAAAGGGGATAGACCTCCTCACTGTCTCGCTGATATCGACTTTAGGCCACCCGAACGACTTTACTTTTTACTTTAGTTTAATATACACTTTGACGTTAGGGTGTGTTGCTAGTTATCATCTTAATACAAACAGAGAGAGGTTGGATATATATATATATATATATATATATATATATATATATATATATATATATATATATATCACACTAACAGTTGCGTGAATTTCACACTCACACACACACAAATAACCAAACTACGTAGAGTTGAGATCTGCCTTATCCCCCAAAAAAAACCCAAAAACACACACACATACAACATAAACATACAACACAACACATACACACATAACATAAACATACAACACACACTTACACTCATACACACGCAAAGAATTCGGGGGAACATATCACCAGACATATAACAATATGAACAGATCCTAGCCACAAAGTAACAGATCTAGAACTTGACTTTCAGAAATTTTCTGAGAAAGGGATGTTTATCCTGAAATATTAAGAAAATAATTCAAAGGTAGTCGTACAACATCATAGTTATCTCATTTTTCTTTACCCTTCATGGTGATAGCCTTCAATACCAATCACCAAACCAATATAGACACAATGCTCAAGCAAATTATAAAATACCAAACTTGAGACTATATGATTTCTAAGATTATATTGTATTTTTAGAAGTAAAATTTTCAGTTATGCAATTCAAATAACCTGATCTTCCATCTGTTGAGACTGGATTTTGGGGAGTTATATTAAATCAACTTTACAAATTTGTATAGGCCCCAATTTTGGTCGAAATAAATTTATTATGGAATTACGGTGTTGAGTTTTTCCTTCCTTTCTAAGATATATATATATATATATATATATATATATATATAGATAGATAGATAGATAGATAGATATGGCATATATATTATATATATATATATATATATGAGAGACCGAATTGGTCGAAATGTACATTCAGGGATTGACATTTTCTCGATTCGTTTAGCCTTACATTTGAACATATATGCCCGCCTAAAATTCATTAATCATTTACTAATTAATTTCCAAATTAGGTATGACTTCAATTAAGCACATATCCTCCAAAGATTGTCGGCTTAAATCCATATAAAAATAAACACATTTGTTTGTTTACTTAACCTCATATGGAGAATAAGTGTTTAATTGGAGTCGTACCTAATTTTGAAAATTAATTAATTAATAATGAATTAGGCGGAATACCTATTAAATGTATGGCTAAAACAAATCGAGATCAATCTCTGTATGTACATATTATCATCAGCAACCTCATATATATATATATGGTGTAGTCCCAAACAGGAAGAAACTTTAAGGTACAGTGTGAGGGATTGTAAGTTAAAAGAATGAAAAAATATCCAAGGAAAATTTGAAATTTTTCGAATGGACCATTCTCTTATTTCTGGATATCCGATTAGATTTGAAACTATTCCAACAATAACATTTTTGGAATTATCAAGGCAATAATGTTTCCCATCATTATTAGAACTCTTGGAATTGTTCCAAAGACCCTTGTAAAAATAATTGATGAATTGGGCACTCGAGGAAGAATTGAAACGATTCCGATAAAAAGCATTCTGGGAGAATGAAGATCAGAATACTTTCTTTCTTTTATTGGAACACTTGAAATAATGACGAAGACCGTCTGAAAAACGATATGAAGAATTGGACATCCTGGCAAGAATTGAATGCATTCTGGGAAGGTGAATGTAATAACTGTCATCTATACATGTGGAGATTAAGGAAAGAAGCCCAGATTGGAAAAGAAATGTAATCCTCTTTTTAATGTGCTTCATTCTCTGCGCTTCGTGTCTTGTAATATGCTCAGTTTTGACCGGATTCATTTCAAGAGACATTTCCATCTCTTATGGCATTTCGATTATTTATCATGTTATTGCAAAAGGGGTGTGCTTCTGTGGGCACATCAACCATGAGTAAATGATGTTCAATTTCAGTTACGACAGCAGTATGGTATAATGGACACAGCGAGACGATTTCAAATCGTCCAAGTTTGAATGCAAAAATTTAGATCTTGATTGTTGTCGCTTATTCGGCAAATTCTTATGTCACCCATTTTAAAAATGAATAAATCTAAAATGAAAAAGTGTAAACAAGAATAATGATACAAATAAACAATTAGTATTATTTGTATTATTCAGACTATTGTCCTCATCTTCATTGTTATCTGTACAACTTTTCGGCTGATGTACCCTCCGACCTTTTTCAGTTATTTCTTATCGGACTCGCGAACCCTCTCGGACTCGGGAACCTTCTTGACGTAATCACGGAACTTTGAACACATAGCCTAGTGGATAAAGCAGTTGGGTTAAGACAGTTCTAAGTGACTTATCTCTAAACTGCAGGTTCAATCCTGGTCAAGGGCAGCAGCAACATATACTAATAACACAGCTTAACACCTGTACCCCAGCTATGGTCAGCGAAATGAGAACAGGTATGGATGTGGACTGAATAAAGGGTTAGGTTCAAAGTTTCGTGATGGCTCCCGATTACGACAAGAAGGTTCCCGAGTCTGAAAGATTCCCGAATCCGAGAAGGTCCTGAGTCCGACAAGAAATACCTAAAGGCCGCAGGACACATCTGCCGAAACGTTGTACAGGTAACAATGAAGATGAGGACAATAGTCCGAATAATACAAATACTACTACTTATGAAGCCTCATCTAAAAAAATTTCAGAGAAATAGAAAAATAAACAACTTAAAAACAAAACTATTTACGTTACACTACGCTCTCCTTGTCGGAAAGGAGAGATATGTTAAACGTTTGTTACTTTACGATTTTCCTCTTCGGCTAATTCACGCTCTGACCTCTCACTCCTCCTCTCTCTCTCCTTCGCCACATCTCATTCGTCGTCCAATCAAACCATGCTATGTGTCTATGCTGAATCATCATTTAAACCTTTCCATTATAATCTAACTCAAAATTATTTCTAAAAATTTTGTGCTTATTTACATATCAGATTACTCTCTTGGTTCCGCGTCATCCCATTACGTGACACATATAAAGAACAAAATATAATAAAACCAATGTATAGAAAAATAATTTTAATAGTCTCTATATATATATATTTACTAACCCCTCCGCACGAGCAGGATGTGACACAAGGTCAATTTCTTAAGCGGAGTTTAACAGGTTTGAATTCAGAGTTTTCCTTCTCCTAAAAGGGTTGCCTAACCAAGGTTAAAGAGCCCAGTCTGCCCTGCTATTTACCCATGGAGGGAGAGTAGGATTCATACCTTTCCCAAGGGTATTAGCATTAAGTGAAATGCAATTACCACGTCCAGGATTTGAACTCGGGGCGACGAGTCCATTTCCCATGACTTTAACCATTACACCACGTGCTTCATACTAATAGTCTATGAATAGAGATAAGAGATTTATTCATTAACTTTTTTATCCCGGACAACGCTGGATAGGTCTGCTAGTACTCCTGATCATTAATAACAAGCAGGACCGAGAAAAGTCTACAAAACGAAAAAATAATCAAGAAAAAACTATTTCATGCACGAAAGGGTGATTTGCAATTTTATTAAATATAAATCCTATTGTTATCTTTGAAATAAATAGTATAAGAATATTCAATAACATCTATCTACATAATACCTAATATCCATATTTGTTACTATTCAATTCTAACGAAACTATAAGATCAATATATAGTTGTATATTTTATTTAGTGGATAACGGTATTGTTGGCACCGGGGAATCTTCGGGGATCTTTTTCTTTTTTCTTTTCTTTTCTTTTTCAACCTTTGATAGGACGTTGTAGGAACTTATCAAAACTTCAGAGCACATCAGATCCTTTGAGCTCATCTGATCTTGAGCAAACCAATATACAATTATTTATGTTTACTTTGCTACTTGGTGAGGATTTATGAAGTTAGGCACAGGGCAATTCCATCGGGATTGTACACAGTGTTTGATCTGAGGAAGTAATGTCTATGTAGTAGAATATCTAAATTAACTGAAGGGGAGGGTAGATGGATATCCCACTTGGCTACAGGGAGAAGATTTAGATGTGTGTAATAAACAAAATTTAACACATACAGCGGGGAATATAGGTATTTCATTTCCTGCTGATTTTGCCAACAAGTACTGAGTTATGTTTTGCTATGGGGTGACATACTTTTTTTCTCAATAAAATACAAATAAATATTCAAAAATAAATATAATGGGATTTTCTCGAATTTAGAAAAAAAAATTCTATCTCTCACTTTAAAGACGGACCTGCATTGAGGATCAGAGACCGTTCCTATTTTTGTAAGGTGGCAAACTCAGAAAATCAGCTGGGTTTGAAATATCTATTTTCGCCATTGTAGTTATATATTCTATTTGGTTATTTCCTAGTTGAGTAACATGGTATTACTGATGACCCAGAAAAAACAGAACCTACATTATCTATTTATTTTCCCATTAAACTAACCCTAGACCCCAACGCTAACACTAACCCTAACCCTAATCCTAACGCTAACCCCCCTAGTTGAGTAACATAGTATTACAGGGTGTCCCAGAAAAAACAGAACCCACAAATTTTGTAATAAAACTGTACATTTTAATTTTTTAAAGTTTAAGTCCAACAAGGGTTAGGGTTAGTGTTTAGGGTTAGGGTTAGTGTTTAGGGTTAGGGATAGGGTTTGGGTTTAGGGTTAGTTTAATGGGAAAATAAATAGATAATTTTGATTCTGTTTTTTCTGGGTCGCTCTGTAATGTCATGTTACTCAACTAGGAAATAACGTTAATGTTGTGTATAGCAGTCTTACTGCGTGCCAATGAATCTTTGGAGCTCCTTTTCTTTTTCCTTTTCAGCCTTCAACAACATATTGTTAGAGTTTATGATTGGATCTCCAACAAATATATAATTAATGTTTACTATGCTACTTAGTGAGGATAATGAAGTTAGCACAGGGTAATTCTATTGGAGTTGAATACAGTGTTTGTTCTGAAGAAGCAATGTATATTTGATAGAATATTCCAAGTGATTGAACGGGAGGGTGAAGGATATCCACTTGGCTATAGGAGGAGTGGAAGTAATATTCTACTTAGCTATGAGGAAGGAGTGGAAGAACATCCAACTTGGCTACAGGGAGGATATTTAGATTGAAGTGTAACAATCAAATAATCTATGGTTTAGTTTGCTACTTAGTGAATGATAGATAAGTTGGCACAGGACAATTCCATTGGAGTTGAACACAGTGTTTTTGTTCTGAAGAAGGAATTTCTATGTAGAAGAATATCCCATTGGCTGCAGGGGATATTTAGATGAGTGTAACAATCAATAATCTATGTTTACTTTGCGCTACTTAGTGATGATAGATGAAGTTGGCACAGGACAAAAATTCCATTGGAGTTGAACACAGTGTTTGTTCTGAAGAAGCAATTTCTATGTAGAAGAATATCCCAATTGGCTACAGGGAGGATATTTAGATGAGTGTAACAATCAAATAATCTATGTTTACTTTTCTACTTAGTGATGATAGATGAAGTTGGCACAGAACAATTCCATTGGAGTTGAACACAGTGTTTGTTCTGAAGAAGGAATTTCTATGTAGAAGAATATCCCACTTGGCTGCAGGGAGGATATTTAGATGAGTGTAACAATCAAATAATCTATGTTTACTTTGCTACTTAGTGATGATAGATGAAGTTGGCACAGACAATTCCATTGGAGTTGAACACAGTGTTGTTCTGAAGAAGCAATTCTATGTAGAAGAATATCCCACTTGGCTGCAGGGAGGATATTTAGATGAGAGTAACAATCAAATAATTTATGTTTACTTTTCTACTTAGTGATGATAGATGAAGTTGGCACAGGAACAATTCCATTGGAGTTGAACACAGTGTTTGTTCTGAAGAAGGAATTTCTATGTAGAAGAATATCCACTTGGCTGCAGGGAGGATATTTAGATGAGAGTAACAATCAAATAATTTATGTTTACTTTTCTACTTAGTGATGATAGAGAAGTTTGCACAGAACAATTCCATTGGAGTTGAACACAGTGTTTCTGAAGAAAGCAATTTCTATGTAGAAGAATATCCCACTTGGCTGCAGGGAGGATATTTAGATGAGTGTAACAATCAAATAATCTATGTTTACTTTTCTACTTAGTGATGATAGAAGAAGTTTGCACAGAACAATTCCATTGGAGTTGAACACAGTGTTTGTTCTGAAGAAGGAATTCTATGTAGAAGAATATCCCACTTGGCTGCAGGGAGATATTTAGATGAGTGTAACAATCAAATAATCTATGTTTACTTTTCTACTTAGTGATGATAGATGAAGTTTGCACAGAACAATTCCATTGGAGTTGAACACAGTGTTCTGAAGAAGCAATTTCTATGTAGAAGAATATCCCACTTGGCTGCAGGGAGGATATTTAGATGAGTGTAACAATCAAATAATCTATGTTTACTTTTCTACTTAGTGATGATAGAAGAGTTTGCACAGAACAATTCCATTGGAGTTGAACACAGTGTTCTGAAGAAGCAATTTCTATGTAGAAGAATATCCCACTTGGCTGCAGGGAGGATATTTAGATGAGTGTAACAATCAAATAATCTATGTTTACTTTTCTACTTAGTGATGATAGATGAAGTTTGCACAGAACAATTCCATTGGAGTTGAACACAGTGTTTCTGAAGAAGCAATTTCTATGTAGAAGAATATCCCACTTGGCTGCAGGGAGGATATTTAGATGAGTGTAACAATCAAATAATCTATGTTTACTTTTCTACTTAGTGATGATAGATGAAGTTTGCACAGAACAATTCCATTGGAGTTGAACACAGTGTTGTTCTGAAGAAGAATTTCTATGTAGAAGAATATCCCACTTGGCTGCAGGGAGGATATTTAGATGAGTGTAACAATCAATAATCTATGTTTACTTTTCTACTTAGTGATGATAGATGAAGTTTGCACAGGACAATTCCATTGGAGTTGAACACAGTGTTTGTTCTGAAGAAGGAAGTTCTATGTAGAAGAATATCCCACTTGGCTGCAGGGAGGATATTAGATGAGTGTAACAATCAAATAATCTATGTTACTTTTCTACTTAGTGATGATAGATGAAGTTTGCACAGAACAATTCCATTGGAGTTGAAACACAGTGTTTGTTCTGAAGAAGAATTCTATGTAGAAGAATATCCCACTTGGCTGCAGGGAAGGATATTTAGATGAGTGTAACAATCAAATAATCTATGTTTACTTTCTACTTAGTGATGATAGATGAAGTTTGCACAGGACAATTCCATTGGAGTTGAACACAGTGTTCTGAAGAAGCAATTTCTATGTAGAAGAATATCCACTTGGCTGCAGGGAGGATATTTAGATGAGTGTAACATCAAATAATCTATGTTTACTTTTCTACTTAGTGATGAAGATGAAGTTTGCACAGGACAATTCCATTGGAGTTGAACACAGTGTTCTGAAGAAGCAATTTCTATGTAGAAGAATATCCCACTTGGCTGCAGGGAGGATATTTAGATGAGTGTAACAATCAAAATAATCTATGTTTACTTTTCTACTTAGTGATGATAGATGAAGTTTGCACAGGACAATTCCATTGGAGTTGAACACAGTGTGTTCTGAAGAAGCAATTTCTATGTAAGAAGAATATCCCACTTGGCTGGCAGGAG
>CM042159.1:19564900-19576616 GCA_023376005.1 Doryteuthis pealeii | reverse complement strand
GTGAAGAGAAGATAATGGCGAAAATATCTGGACCTTGCCAGAGAACTGAAAAGGTTATTGAATATGAAAGTCAAAGTGATACCAATTGTAGTTGGTGCACTTGGAACGGTCTCAAAAGGATTGAAAAATGGTTTGGAAAGTTTGGAAATCAGAGGAAGAATTGAAACCATTCAGAACACTGCACTGCTGCAATCTGCCAGAATACTCAGAAGAGTCCTGGAGACCTGAGGAAACTTGCTGTCACTCAGACTCCAGTGGAAAGACCATGATGTAAAAACTCAAAGGAGGAGTAAATAATAGGCACGACTGGGTTTGAAAGGTGATTCATTGGGAATTATGCAAAGAGAGAGAGAGAGAGAGAGAGAGAGAGAGAGAGAGAGAGAGAGAGAGAGAGAGAGAGTTTTTAATGCTTTTTTTATCTAATGATATTATATCTTGCGCGCTATACTGCATTAGTACCGATTAATTCCATAATATTAGATATTATTTGAACATATCTATTTGATGCATAGATGGGACGCTATCAATTACAAGCACTCCGGCTCAGAATGAACTTGGGAATAATGGCAATGAAAGGAATCTGTGCTGTCGGCACGCCTTGATGGTAATGATGATGATGATGATGATGATATATAAAGGTGGAAATATAAATATACAACATTTCAAATATAGATATACAACACAAATTGTTTCCTAAATTATTGGCATAAAATAATCTCAGACGGGTTGATGTTCCGTTAAATTCCACCAACCCACCAACCAATAAATGGAATTCGGCTTATCGGGTCAATTCCCGAGGACGATAATCGTTACGCTAACCAGGCCTTCATAGTTCTGTATTGATGATGATGAGGATGATAATGATGATGATGATGATGGTGTGGTGATGATGACATGGCCGACGGTTCGGTTAAATACATACCCAGGATACCCGTTTTTGGGATGGGAGTCTTACCCATTTGCAATGGATCCACTCGGCATATCCTAAGCTTCGCCAACAGGGCGTGGAAGTCTTTATATAAAGGACATCTTCCAGAGAACGAAACAATTGTTTCAAAGTCAAACTAATGATCGATTGAAGAAAGCAATCAATGAAAAACATCCGGAAATAGTCAGCCGTATATTTCATTGGGATAACACTGAATTGCATGTTTAATCAGTTACCGGACAAATGTTGTTACAACTTACAACACCAGATAGATATAGATATGAACAGACTGAGATATATAGATAGATAGATAGATATAGATAGATAGATAGATAGATAGATAGATATGAACAGACTGAGAGATATAGATAGATAGATATGAACAGACTGATATATATAGATAGATAGATAGATAGATAGATAGATATGACAGACTGAGATATATAGATAGATATAGATAGATATGAACAGACTGAGATAGAGAGATAGATAGATAGAGATAGATAGATTGATATAAAGACTGAGATAGATAGATAGATAGATAGATAGATAAACAGACTGAGATAGATAGATAGATAGATAGATAGATAGATAGATAGAACAGACTAGATAGAAGAAGATAGATATATAGATAGATAGATAGATATTAGATAATATAGATAGATAGATAGATAGATAGATATGAACAGACTGAGATAAGATAGTAGATAGAGAGAGATAGATAGATATGAACCGACTGAGATAGATAGATAGATAGATAGAGAGAGATAGAGATAGAGAGATAGAGAGAGAGAGAGAGAGAGAGAGAGAGAGAGAGAGAGAGAGAGAGAGAGAGAGAGAGAGAATGAACGACTGATAGATAGATAGATAGATAGATAGATTGATATGAACAGATTAGGATAGATAGATAGATAGATAGATAGATATGAACAGACTGAGATAGATATATAGATAGATAGATATGAACAGACTGTGATAGATATAAATTAATAGTATGATATTAGACAGATATGTGCATTCATTTGCACGTACATATTATGCATACAAGTCAAGAGAATGATATATATATATATATATATATATATATATATATATATATATATATATATATATAACCCCTCCGCACGAGCAAGGTCAGTTTTTTAAGCGGAGTTTAACAAGTTTGAATTCAGAGTTTTCCTACAAGTTTAAAGAGCCAAGTCTTCCCTACTATTTCGTCACTGGAATAATGTTTGCTTCTCAGACCCTTTTTCATGGGAACGAGGAAGGTGATGTAGTGAAGAAGTGGCTCAAAGAACAGCCAAGGAATTTTACGGGGCAGAGATACATGCTCATTCGAAGGTGGAAAATTGCTATTGACAGAATCGGCGCCTAAACCAGTAACCCCACGATTTTGTCTGGTGTGGAGGGTGGCTAGACACTCTACAGAACGAAAAACAAGACCTTTAAAAAGGCATTGGAAGCTATTTGATTAAGGAGCATCTAATACATTGTTTCCAGTTTAACCCCTCCACATCACGAAGGGCCGTGTAAACTTGGTAGTGCCAGAGCCATGCCGTCTGGAACTTAACTTCTAAGTTCACCCAGGTCTGGCACCCAGAGGTATTAGGGCTACAACCCAGCCAAAATATTGTATGTTGGCATCAAATTCTATTCACTATATGTTATATAGTGGCTTCTATTCACTATATGCTATATAGTGGCTTCAAATTCACGACCCTACTTCGTGTATCTGCATACGTAACGGGTATCGTCACTAACCCTAGACGATATATGTAGTTGTCGTTTAATGAAATCTACAACACATGCTGTATAGTATGAGTTGTCTTAATTTCTCTTCCTTGGCTGGTGGGTGGCGAGCGTGACAATAGGAATTCCCAAGGGTTGACGATGACTACTACTACTGCTGGGATGGTGAGGTGAAGGGGTGGCTGGTGGCATCTCACGGTCACTCACTGTTCGCCGTCCGCTGCCGGCTGTCTTATGTCTGACTGTCTCAGCTCGAACCGTCTGGCCCTTTATACTGATAGACACTCCTACGCATCCTTATCCTTTGATCTGATGACGGGCATTTGTTATATATTTCTTTATCTTCTCCCTGCTTCCTTGACCGGAAACCCTCTCTTCCGCTTTCTCTTTCTTTTTAAATATATATTTTTATTTTTCTCTTTGTCTCTCTGCCAGAAGCTCCGTTTTCCGGGCGAGGACAATACTACAAAAAGTGTTCTGACAAAAATCTCTCTTCGGCCCCATGAAAGAGGGTTTGAGAGTCAAACATTATTCCAATGACGAGGAAGTGAAATCTGCAGAAGAAGTGGCTCAAAGATCAGTCAACAAAATATTATGGGGCAGGGATACATGCTCTCATTCTTAGGTTGGACATTGCTATTGATAGAAACGGAAAAGTAGGGATGTGATCCACAGAGGACCAGCTTCATTTTGATGTAGGATACATGTTCCTGTATTGATAATTATACCTATTCTAAACATAATAGCATAACCTTTTGACTCACCCTCGTATAAAGGTGTAAATATAGATATACAACATTTCAAATATAGATATACAACACATATTATTTCCTAAATTATTGGCATAAAATAATTCCAGACGGATTGATCTTCCGTTAAATTCCACCAGCCAACTAACCAATAAATGGAATTCGGCTTATCGAGTCCATTTCTGAGGCCGATAATCGTTACGCTAACCCCCGCCTTCATAGTTCGGTATTGCCAATGTAAAGATCGTTACAATTTGAATTATAAGTATTTACTCACTCTCTGCATTCAGCAGATGCTGCACTTGAGATAACCATTTATTCTGGACTTTATAGAATTCTTCCAATGAAAAAACAGAAATCAATTCTTAGAATAGTGAATTTCAATAAAGACCACGGTCAATTCTTTACTGAATAATCAACAATGAAGAGCCCCCCCCCTAAAAATAAGACAAGCTTTATATTAATTTTCACTCCGAAATATAAGACTAGGCCATATTTTCGAGGGGGGATGTCTTATTCTTCATATAACGAAAAGCGATATTAAGAAAAAGACAATGCCGAAATTTCTAAATTAATAGAAATTTTAAAAAAAGAGCCAAATCTTTTTTATTTTAACTAAAAGACATTAAATATTTAAAAATCCTGAAGATTTAGATATTTTTTTATATGCTAATAAAAAAATGTCAGGCCCTTTTGAATTTAAAAAAATATCTTATTATATGGTACGATCAAAATACGTCACATGGTTAGTTTACGCCATATTGAAAGAAGAAACGTAATACACTTTTTATGATAACTTACATTTTTAAAATTTATTTTTTTATATGCCTTTCTTTTTGGGTTTTTCTGCAGCGACTATTATATCCATATTAATTCCTAATTTAAGCACGCGGGTGTTTTTTTTTTCTTTTAGAAAAATCATAGCTGTATCAGCTAGGATATTTCAATCAGCAAGCCCAAACCCCTATAAAGTTTTGCCAAATTTATTTGCTTCCAGACATTTTTTAAAAAGTAAAGTCGTAGGTCTTCTAATATTTTATTGGATTTGGCTCTTTTATATCAATTTTCCCTACGAAATATAAGACTGTGGCTTATTTTCGGGGAATGTCGTCATACTAGCAAGAATGTGCGCCCTCTGTGCGTAAGTATTTGTTTTAAATAGAATATATTAAATTAGAAAGACTTACGGAATTAAATAATAACGCATTACATTTATTTTAATTATATTTCAATTGGTTTCTATATAAAATCATTCATAGGATTGATTTTAATACATTGGTGAATAAAACAATAATATTAGAAATCAATAAGACCTAATAATTATTTGTTAAACCCGGTTTTGTTAAAAGCAGTATGCAAATTAACCAGGCCATATGTTATGTAAACCTTTATTTCTTAGTGATATATAAGACACATTGCAGGATTTTAAATGCACTAATAACACGGGCTGTTTTGAGGCAAGTTGAAGATAGTGAAAAAAGAAGTAGAATATCTTATTATAATGGGAATGTGTGTTTGTCTATCTGTAACTGAAAGGATATTACTACCCAAGTCACAATTCCCTTCATTATTTACGTCACATCCATGATTTTATATTCATTTAAACCTCAATTATTAATGAAATTGTTTTATGTTATTAATACTGGTGACCATATCTGTATATTAATAACATGCAATTGTGCTTATATATACAACAAAATAGCGGTTTACAGTGTGATCTAATTTGCATATTGATATCAAACATTCAATTTTAATAAATATGTACTTAATATTATTTATTTCTAATTGTTTGTTTTTATCTTAACGAATATGAGCAAAAATCTAGGGGATAAATCTTAAAAGAAATCCATTAACAAGAAGAAATGACTGTAATTCAATTGTTCCCTATTTTAAGTAAATTAGGAACATTTAGCAATGAAAGATTGGAGTGATGGAAGAGTAAGTTTCAAAGATGTTCTATTTTTCAGTTATGCTCCCTCTGTTTCAAATCTTTTTATCTGCATTCTTATTTAGTTTCATTAGCCTTTCTAAACTAATCTAATATCTTATTACATTAAAACTTAGAAGGGTTCATGTATTTGCTAGTTTTTTAATGAAGCTAAATTCAAAACGTATAATATATCATTCCCAACATATTTTAACTTGTCCCTCTCCACAAACAAAATAAAAATCATATTTTACTTTTTTTAAAGACAACCGGTTTTATATATTCATGTGAGATTTTAGGAGGAGCCGTTTTTAATATCCAAAGGTCTTTATTTACTTTAATATCCAATGGTTTTTATTGAACGTCACTCCTGACAATGAGGCTAAGAATACGCTGACTGTATCCCATTAAGGGGCAAGATTCCCCACAAGAAAAAGATGCTCTGGGTATGACATTAAAATGAATATATATATATATATATATATATATATATATATATATATATATATTTACTAACCCCTCGACACGAGCCGGATGTGACACAAGGTCAATTTCTTAAGCGGAGTTCAACAGGTTTTGAATTCAGAGTTTTCCTTCTCCTAGAACGGTTGCCTAACCAAGGTTAAAGAGCCCAGTCTGCCCTACTATTTACCCACAGCTAGACTTAGAGTAGGGTTTATACCTTTCCCAAACGTATTAGCGTGAAATGCAATTACCACACCCAGGATTTGAACTCGGGGCGACGAGTCCATTTCCCATGATTTTAACCATTACACCACGCGCTTCTTCAAAATGAAGATATGAGGAGTGTGGAGTACAACTTCATTGTCATTAGTTCTGGGTCTACTCTGATCCGATTATCATTCATGAGTTAAAGAGGTCTGTTTAAAGAGTATTAGTATTGGATGGGAATACTCGATGTCATATAAGTGTAAATTAATTGTATTAATATTAGTTACTTGAAGCTATAATTGTTTACTAAGATGTACTATTATTAGTAACATGAAACTATGAAAATGTGTGCAAATAAATGATTATCATTAAATGTAAATTATTACTTGAAACCATAAAATCAGTAGTATAAAATTGATATCATATAACTGTGTGCAAATCATTAGTATTAGATAGGAATACTTGATATCACATACTTACCGTTAAGTCACGTTGAAAGCACCGGTTCTCGTTAGATCACCGAAGTTAAGCAGCAATGAGCCTGTTCAGTACTTAGCTGGGTGACCATTTAAGAAACATCAGGTACTGTAGGCAATCTAATATCAACATGACTTCTTTCGGCATTAAATGACCAAAAAAGCCTGTTCAATACTTGATATCATATAACTGAGTGCAGATTATTAGTATAAAATAGGAATACTTGATATCATATAACTGTGTGGAAACAGCCTCGTACATGATTTAAAATCGGGTCGATTATTCTATTTCCTACTACAATAACCATTACACTAGACGCCTCTTTCTTGGTAGATTGTCAATTCTAGAGAATATACCAAAAAAAGATATTGAGTTAAGTCGACTTCCAAAGTGAGCATAATCGACAAATACACAACGTTTGAGATTCACATTAAACAAAGAACGCATGGTGAATTTATTCACGTTGATAGGAAAATTTTACTTGAACATTTCAGCCAACTTATCAACTGCTCATTAAACTTCATATTTAATGGGCTTTTTTTGCCAGTATTAATTTATTTTTATAACCGGTTTTATGGTTGGGTATTCCAACTTTTTTTTCTATCATAATTGAATGGCATATGGAAGCTATTAGCAAGAAAGCATCTAATGATAGATAAGACAGAAATGTGTTCATTTAATTTCTACTTCTTCTTCTTCATAAGGAATCCCATCAAAAATGAGGAAAAAAACGGCTGCAAGCTTCAAGTCGGTATCGCAGACTTATTACAATCACTACGGTCGTTAGCAAATTAATAGCATCGATCCCAGGGGGCTATCCCCCCAGGCAATCCCCCTTGATTTAAAGGGGCAGGGCTGGGTTTATTGCCCAGCGCTTGAGCCACCCCTTGAGGGAAATGCTGACGCAATTTTTATGCGCCCACATAAAAACGAGACCTTGTGTCCAGCAAATCAATAGCATCGATCCCAGGGGGAGGCACCCCCAGGCAATACCTGCCCCCTTGATTTAAAGGGGCAGGGCTGGATTTATTGCCCAGCGCCCGAGCCACCCCTTGAGGGGAAATGCTGACGCAATTTTTAATTCGCCCACATAAAAACGAGACCTTGTGTCCAGCGCTCATATGTGGGGTGAGAGCCAAATACCCTTCGGTCGTTAGCAAAAACAAAGAAACACGCGCATACACACACGCGCGCATATACACACACGCGTATGCACACACACACACACACATACGCGTACACACACACGCGTATACACACATATGCGTACGCACACACGCGACACGCACACATGACACGCACACGCGCACACGAACTACATAAAAGGAGTCAAGCTCAAAGAGAATCTTTTGTCTTTACATAAGAACAAAGAGACACCTCTCCTTTGAAACTACCACCCTGTCGACTGTGGCTGTGGAATACATCGACTGCACCTCTGTAGAGGTGTAAAATCCCTATTGCCTGTACGTGGTGACACTTGATGCTTAAGGAATGAATTCTAGAGGCTGAGCACTCCATGACATGCAACACACTACTTTGACCCCTACTTAGGATAGACGGGTAGTAGGAGAGACCCCTCCGATCAATCGGCTTTTCACGTAAAGCTATAGCACCTATATGATTGTCCCAACTCTATTGCTTTGATGGCAATCTCCAACACGTGTTATCATATATGTGCTAGAGGGCGGTGGCTGAAGGGCTTAGTGTTCTGGACATGATGTTAAACTGCATCTAGTGGTGAAATTCCAATTCTGGAACTTTGGAGAATGTGGAGAACCACTTTATCTGCATTACTCCCAGGTCCACCCTGACCCGGAAGTGTTATGTTCCCTCTATGGGTTAAACAGATTAAAAATGAGCATATATATATATATATATATATATATATATATATATATATATAAAAGAGTTTTATTATTGATTTATATTACATCCAACACGAAATATTATACATCACCATGGCCACCAAACACAAATACGCTCTTTAATACGCACATACATATGCACGTGCAATCGCGTGCTAGAATACAGTCATAACGTTACAACCAACCCGCATTTTCATGGACACGCAAATGACAACATACGTGCAAGTACAAAAAAACGCAAATACGTAAACATACAACACGTGAATACAGTTACATAAAAATACCATCATTTGAAAAAAAAAAATTTAAAAAGAAATGCCATAAATAGACGACTTCAGTTCCAGTGATCTTTTGAAAAGGAGATATTATCTCGAAAATTCAAGAATTAAATACAGGTTAACACACAACATCATTGTTACCGTATTATCATTTTTCTTTACACCTGCATTGTGATAGCCTTCTAAATCAACCTCCTAACCAATATATATATATATATATATATATATATATATATATATATGTGAAGATGGGAGGGTTGGAGTAAATCCGACAGAATATGGTAACGATAAAGGAAAAATGGACAAAAAGGAATAAATCAAAACAAATTGGTGTGGAGAAATATATTTCGAAATATATCTCTCCACATCTATTTGTTTTGAGTTATTCCTTTTTGTCTATTTTTCCCTTTTCCTTACCATATATATATATATATATATATATATATATATATATATATATATTGATTAATTGATTAAATATATATAAATATATACATTGATTGATTAAATGTCAATAAAGGAAAAATAACACTTTGTCATTTATATTTTATTCCATCTATCTAAATTAAAAACCACAAACATGAAATATAGTTTTCTTAAATCGTTCATCAATTTGAGTCTAAGTAAATAACCATACATTTTCTAATAAATAATTGAAGATAGTCTTTTTATTTATTTATTCATTTATTTATTTTACAACTGTAAAAGTTATTCAAAATCTTCCAGTCGATCGTTTTTATCTTAAATCCAAAAGTATACATTATTGCAATTTATACTAGATCTGGAACATACAACATTAGATATAATAAAAAAGATTCAAATCATTTCTCAATAGAACACCACAAAGGTAAGACACCTATTTGATCTTCCTCTATATCTTATACAATAATTATATTAATTCAAATCTTCAAAAGAGTCCAGTAATAGATGAGGAAGGCTTTTTCATTATAGACTTCTCATAATTTGTTTTATTACTTTTGAGAGAGGTCCTTTGAAAAAGACCATTTCATTTATTCCATTCATTTCATTCATTCTTTTATCTCATTCATTCATCCATTCTTTCCATTAATTATTAACTATATATATATATATATATATATATATATATCAATAAAGGAAGAACTCAATACAGTAATCCCATAATAAATTTATTTCGACAAAAATTGGGGCCCATATAAATCTAAGTTGATTTAAACCGGCTCCCCAAATTTTCGCCCCATCAGATGGGTCTCAATTCACTTATGAACAAGCATATCACAAAAAAACCCAAAGAGCTGAATATATATAAATTCAAACAAAAACAAAAAATAATAAAAAAAATTATATATATTTTTAACAGTGTGGGAGTGTAACCATAGAAACAGGAAGTAAATGAAAAAAAGAGATACATCTCAAAGTTGATTTCTAGGGTGTCCAGACAGACAAAAAGGTGACATGACAGAAAAAACAGAATAGTATATTAAAATATAAATAGAAAAGTAAAATAAAAAGATTTTAAATTTAAACATTAGAGTATAATGATGTATAAAAGAAAATACTAGTTAAGATATAAATAATAAAATAAATTAATAGAATATATATATATATATATATATATATATATATATATATATATTATTAACTAATTAATTTCCAAAATTAGGTATGACTTCAGTTAAGCACATATCCTCCAAAAATTGTCGGCTAAAAGCCATATCAAATAAACACATTGTTTATTTACTCACTCTCATACTGTCGTGTAGCAAGTCATTAAAAAATGGAATATAAATAAGTTCAAAACATACGAAGAATCTGTGAATGGCCAGCTGGTATAGTGGTTAGAATCACTGCCTGTCAACTTGGCAGACGAGGTTTCGAGTCACACTCGGAGCAGTCTCCCATGTCTATAACCTTGCTATTGAGACCTAATAGGTCGAAATGTACATTCAGGGATTGACATTTTCTCGATTTGTTTAGCCTTACATTTGAACATAGATACCCGCCTAAATTCAATAATTATTAACTAATTAATTTCCAAAATTAGGTATGACTTCAATTAAACACATATCCTCCCAAAATTGTTGGCTAAAAGCCATATCAAATAAACACATTGTTTATTTACTCACTCTCATATATATATATATATATATATATATATATATATATATATATATATATATATATGACGTTGGGAATATGCTACTGAAGAAACGGCCATATATTTGGACATTACAAAAGTGAAAGAGTTTCTTTTTAAAAAAGATATGGAGATGACATTTTTTAATTTCGCCGCTGCCAATAACAATTTTGATTAAGTCGAAATTCGCTCGAGGCTTCTTTAATTACATCACGAATATCAGGAAATGAATCAGAGTTCATTAATTTTATGACCAAAAAAAGGCCAATTATCAGCCGGTATTTGTACGTTTTCCTAAAAACGGGTTTATTTACTAAGATTATAGTCATCCAACCAGTCTAATCCCGTCATTATTTGGTGTAGTTATTTGTTGACGATAATATAGTGAATATTAAATAAGATAGCTAAATTCTGCAGCAAGGTTATTGAACACGCCATCATCGTAGTCACGGTAAAATTCACCTTTAGTTGTCAAAACTCCTAGCAAATAAGGCAATTAGAGTAATCTCCCTTGACTTTCACTTTGAACTAAGCCGGTGGCTATTTTGAAAGTCTCCGTGCGAAATAAACAAATCTTAGAAACGTTTTCGAAAACAATACAACTGCATGCTTTAACAAAAAAATATCATAAAGTGTGTTCTTAATAACAATTAAGTTAATTTCAGATAATTTTATGCTAGGAATTTAGCCAACTGACTTTCACTTTGAAACAAGATGGTAGCCATTTTGAATGTGTCCGTACGGAATATACAAACCTTAGAATCGTTTCGAAAACAATACAATTGCATGCTTTAACACAAAAATATCATAAAATGTTTTTTTACCAATAGAAGTATTCGGCATAAAATGACCCAAGGGGTTGACATGCCGTAAAACCCAACCAACCAACCAACCAACCTCCATGTGACGCCCAGTATACGTCTAAGGCAGCGAAGGTAGAAGCTATTTAGCCGCC
>CM042159.1:19542400-19559900 GCA_023376005.1 Doryteuthis pealeii | reverse complement strand
TCATATGCAATCTGCTTAAAATTGGCATTATGTCGCGTCGTACTTGTGGCGGGAGTTTTGCATGACCCCACCCCACTCCCCACTCGGCTGCACATGCGCAGACACCAAGAGAAAGAGATTGATTGGACACGCATAGTGACTGAAATAGTTTCGTGAAGATTGATTGTATTTATTGGTAATTGAAGTTAGAGGATATATATTATATATATATATCCATATATATATATATATATATATATATATATATATATATATATATATATATATATATATATATATATATGGTAGAAATGTGAGGAGGTTAATCCGACAGTATGTGAAGAAAGTAGACAAACACGGGATGTTATGGAAACTTGATGTTTATTGTCGACGATGCAAAGTTTCGGTCTCTTATTAGACCATCTTCAGGACTTGGATATAGTTCTTACTCCAATGATGGCAATGATATATACATATATATATATATATATATATATATATATATATATATATATATATATATATCATCATCATCATCATTGCCATCACATTCTCGGAAGACCATAGATTTCTCGTACCCTGAAGTTACGTTCTAGTGTAGCAGCTTTTGTGACTGCGAAGGCCAATATATATATATATATATATATATATATATATATATATATGATTATTATTATTATTATTACTGCTCTATGTTTTTAATATATTGAGCACTTTTGGATTATTTACTGATGACACTGTAACGGAAATGTTAAAGCGGTAATTGGATACTTATACAGATATACTTATTTACATATATATCTATTATACTTATTTACATATATCTATATCTATATCTATCTATCTATCTATATATATATATATATATATATATATATATATATAAAGGAGTCTTAAGGAATCTCACTGTATGAGCGTGTCAACGTATAACTCTGAAAATATACATCACTCAGATTTGAAATCATTGATTTTGCTAATTATGCGAGATAATTAATTGATTAAACAAAAATCTAATGATTTGTGGAACTCTTCATAATTCTTTATAAATAAGTACAGAAAGACTCTCTGTAGTTTAACCCACCCAGCCTACTATTGAACATGCCCAGGTGAATATAGTTCGCCGTACTGTCTTTAGTTTCAGATTTTTGAATGGGTGAATGTTAAAATGTAGTATCTACGCCTGGATCTAGAAGACGAAAAAGGTTCTCTTGATTCCAGTGGGCCATCTCCCCCGGCAGCACCAGTACCCTCGCCTAAAAAGGACAGGACTGGGTTTATTGTCTGCTACCTTAGGCCGCCCCGAAACAGGAATGGCAATGGAATTTTATGTAAGTTCTAGACCCGACTTGCGTCTCCTGCACAGTAAACGACCTTGTCACATTTGGTTTGATGGGTATCAAATACTCAGTCGAAGAACCTTTAGATCATAACGAGTCATTGGCGTCACTATAAAAGGATATACTCAGAATTAGACATTAATAATACCCCAGCAATTTTAATCCTCATCATTTTGTCGGAAATGCCAGAATCAGATATCAGTTATCAGGTAAGGGACGAGAAAGTGCTCGAGTTGTGACTTATCTTAAGGTGTCTCACTGTTCATGCTGACTCCCTACCTTAGTCTCCAGCCTTTCCAACATTCAAAATCCCCCCCCCCTTTGATACAGGTGTGGAGCAAATGACCTGATGATCTAGGATCCACAATTTGCGGAAACCCATGTAACCTGGTACTGTTTGTTTCTTAATATCTTTCATTTACAAAAGAAATACACATTAGGTCTCACAACCAGATGCAATCTAGGGCCATACCTAGGAACCCCCCTTTTTTGAAGCACACATCTTGGAGTAGAGAAGGAGCAGAGTTGTCTAGAGCAGGGACCGTAACTAGTCTGTATGCGTTGGCTGACTATCTGACTCTATCTTCTGATAAAAATGTGTATTTCTTTCATGTGCATTCAGTCTCTTTGTCTTGTTAGAATTGACAAAGACTCATTAATCATAAATACGAGGTATATCAGAAAGATCATACTTGTGACACATACTATCCGTAGCGAACAATTTGGGTAAATACAAAGTATACAATAATATTACACTCGCCATATTTAGATATAGCCTATATTACATGGGCAAACATTTCAATATAATCCTTTTTCGAAAATTACTGTGTCGTAATTTAGTACTAATTGTAAAACTCGTTTGCCACGAGTATGACACAAGGTTGAGTGTATGGGGCATCCATCGAGGATCAAATTAAGAATCAAACGAGTTGTGGGTCGCTTCAGCTACTAAAAGTAATTCTTGGTATAATCTCTGCCCCCCCTCCCCTGTACTGGAGCTAATCCCCGCAATTAATCCCACTGAACAGCTATTCAACAACTTATGTCTTAGCCGTGGCGAACGGGTTAAAACTACTTACTTTGCCTTTATGAAGACCTATTTCTTAGAACCGAATATATTCATGTTTAGCATTGGATCTGGAGATAAACTTTCAAATGACAACATTATAGAACCAAGTATTGACTCAACCCGTTTCTCCTGGGTAGGGTGTGAGACTAGGTTGCAAGTTTCAGACATCCAGCTTGGATCAGACTCGTTACTCAGCAGTAATGGATCTTATGAGTCTACTTATACTTCAGAAAATGTCATTGAGAAATAAAGTCTCAAATGTAATTTAATTTTATGAGAAAATGACATATTCAGTTTCTTTTTACTGATGAAATGATCTAATTTAATAAACATTAATCGATTTACGGGAATTGCCACAGTTCTTCATGAATAAAATGTCTTAAGACACACGATGTTTAAATATTCCAATTCCACATTCACACAGGATTTTTTTCCTTTTTTTTAATTCAGTACTAATTGTAAGAATAAAGGTTATTCTTTTGGTAATTAAAGGAAATCATAAAAACCTTTCAGATCAATGAGTATCTTTTATTTGAAGTACTATTCTAAATGTAACCATACCTAAAAAAATATTGAATGACGAAAAAAATTCTATCTGTAATATTTACCTTATTATCGTGAAATTTTTATTGGGTTAAAAAGAAAATAAATTAAATAAACACGTTTTCTTACATTGCAACTCAACAGGTAAAATAAAATTGCTTCAACCACTAACGTGTTAATGATATTTAAAAAAAAAATTTTATGTGTATGTATTTACCTACACCGTTCGCCACGGTTATGATGTGACATAAAGTCGCAAGTATAACGCGTCCACTGAGAATTGAACTCGCTACTCAGTAGTAATGCATTTGCAAGACAAGCTTGATAACAATTACACTATGACGCCCTTATTCTTTGCACAAACAGTTCGTTCATGTGTAGGATGTGACACACCATCATAAATATGGAGAATCGACCAAGGATCAAATTCATTATTCAGTAGTAAATGATCGGCGAGTCTAACATTGCTCACCATTACACTCAGATATGATGCTCTTTTCAAACTTGTTTATCACGTGTAGGATGTGTCACAAGTAAGGGACACACAGTGAAAATAAAAAATAACCATTACACCACAATGGGACACCATCATTATTAACCCCATGGGTATGATGTAACACAAAGTTGCAGGTATGAGGACATACAACATGCATTGAACTCGTTATGTCGTAGTAATAAATTTACCTTGCTTGCTATTTTCTTGCTGACTGTTACACCAATGGCCTGCAATTCTTATTTACCCGATTCATTCACCATAGGTAGAATTTGACAAAAGTTCACAAGTGCAGTGCATCCAGCGAGAACCGAATTCACTACTCAGCAGTAATGGATCTTATCTTATTATTAAACTAATACATTTTCTAACATTACAGTTCAACAGGAAAAATACATTGATTCAAACAACGTTAGGGTAAAAATTAAAAAAATATTTTAAATGTAGGTTTTTCTCTAACCAGTTCGCCACGGGTAGGATGTGGCACAACGTAGCAAGTATAATACGTCTATTGAGGATCGACCTCGTTATTCAGTAGTAATGGATCTTGCAGATCTAGCGGACCGCCATGGGATTGATTCTTTATTTACTCGAATCGTTCACCACTGGTAGGATGTGACAAAAGCTCGTAATTGTTGGGCATCCAGCGAGAATCGAACTCGCTATTCAGCAGTAATGGATTTTATCTTATGAATCGATTTATACTTCAGAAAATGTCATTGAGAAATAAAATCCCAAATATAATTTAACATGTTTATAATGAGGAAAAGTACAAATTTAGTTTTTCATTTTTACTGATGAAATGATATAATTTAATAATTAAATTAAAATTAATTTGCCGGACTTGCCAGAGTTCTTCATGAGTAAAAAAAAAAAGACTGAAAACCAACGATGTTTAAATATTACAAATTCACATTCAAATTCAGTACTAATTGTAAAAAAAAATGATTAATTTTTTGGTAACTAAATAAATCATAATAATCTTTCAGACCAATTGGTACCTTTCATTTGAATTACTATCCTAAATGTATTCTCCCCACAAAAAAGGAATGACGAAAAAATATATATCCTTAATTCTTTTATTGTTACATTTTTATGGGTTTAAAAAATAAAATATATCAAACTAATACATTTTCTAACATTGTAACTCAACAAGAAAAATAAAATTGGTTGAAACCACTTACGAGTTTAGGGTAAAAATTTTTAAAGATATTTTAAATGTAGTTTTTACCTAACCCGTTTGCTATTCAGTAGTAATGAATGAGACGCCCTTATTCTTTACACAAACTGCTCGCCACGTGTAGCATGTGACTCACGATCACAAATATGGAGAATCCAGCAAGGATCAAATTTATTATTCTGTAATAATATTTCGGCGAGACTATCTTGCTCACCATTACACCTCGTTGTGATGCTCTTTTCAAACCTGTTCATCATATGTAGGGTGGGACACAAGGTCACAAGTAAAGGGCATACAGCGAAAATAAAAAATAATAACTACTACACCACAATGCGACACCATCATCATTTACCCGACACGTTTGCCATGGGTAGGATGTGACACAAGGTTGCAGGCATGAGGCACACAACGGGATTGAACTTGTCATGCAGTTGTAATGGATCTGCGAGAATCGAGATTGCTGACTGTTATGCCGGAATGGGATGCTTTCCTTATTTACCCGTATCGTTCACCAGAGGTAGGACATGACTAAAGTTGGCAAGTGTGGGGCATCCAGCGATAATCGAACTCGCTAATCAGTAATAATGGATCTGTGAAGTAGCTTGCTTATTTTCATACCACGATGGGACCCTACAATATGTTGAATGTAAAAAACAAAACTTTTCCTAAAAAAAAAAAAAAAACAACAATAAAAACATTGTAATATGTGAATTCTTTGCGATTTTTTTTATATTGATGAGAATTTGCAAAATCATTTTCCTCTTCTTACTACTCTCTTCCTCTTTTCTATTTCAATCACCGGTGGTCTTCAAAATCATTTTTCTCCGGTCATGGACGGGTACTTTTGCTAGTATATATATATATATATATATATATATATATATATATAGACTTATAGCAAATTAATGGATGTAGTTTATCCAATTTATCAATGTCTCACGGATGATACATTTTTAAAATCAATCCTGCTTTTACGGTACAAGATGTCATTGATATATCAATACCAGGTCACAAAAATCTAATAAGATTTTGTCCCCATTTCCTCAACGTGAACCATCGCATATTATTGGTCTTCATTCGCAACGAGACCATTTTCAAGAAAGACAAACTCCAGAATTACCTTGAGGAATATTACACCAGTTCCATAGTGCTTTTTCCCTCGCTCATCTTCTTACGTATATAAGACTGTAGTTACCCGTCAATTGCTAAAACTAATCAGACAGGCCCCCAAACGTAGCCCAAATCTTTATTCTGGATTTATGTCTTTTGTAGAGTCGGATCCAGTTAGACGCCTTCAAACGGTAGGCACTTTGTATAATAACTAAGTTGGTGGGTTGCTTTCATGTCAGATTCCTTCAAGACACTTTACGCATAAATTGGTTTAATAATCAAATATCTGTTCTCATAAAGTAAGAGTATTCCTTAATATTTGATATAAGATATATATATATATATATATATATATATATATATATATATATATATACAAATCATACGTCTATATATTCTTATATCTAAAGCTGTTTGCATTGGTTGTTTGAATTTATAATATCATATATTGTAAAATAATGAGATCTGGAAAAACCCAAAGTTTTAGTTATACGTTATGTAATAGTGGAAAGCTACTCAGATTTTTGGGATGACGTACGGAAGCTGAGCTGTTGCTTCGTGGTTGATCAGCAAAACGGAGAACGAGGGTGAGAGAAAGAGAAAGTGAGGAGTTGACAGTTTGGGCTGTGTGTTTGAAGAGAATAGTCGCAAGATGATGGTCTATTGTCCAATGCATTTTTACTTGGATTATATATATTGAAATATCATGTCTATATATTTTTATCTCTAAAGCTGTTGGGTTTTATAGTGGCATATAGTGTATAATAATGAAATATAGAATGCCCCAACATTTTCGTTATACGTTATGTAATCGAGGAGTGTCGACATAATTTTGTGGTGACGTGTGAAAGGCTACCTGTCGGTTTCTGATTGGTCAGCACAAGAGAGAACGAGGATGAGAGAAAGAAAAAGTGAGGAGTGGCAGTTCTGGGCTGTGTGTTTGAAAAGAATAGAGGCAAGATGAGAATCTGTTGTCCAAGGCATTTTTACTTAGGGTTAAAATAGAATATAATCTTCAAAATCATCTTTATTAAAAACTAAGGCACGACACAAGACGAGACATCCTCAAAAGGGCCCAAGTAGTTCGAGACCCCTTGAAGAAACGTGACAATGCCATCCAGCCAATAACTGATCCACCAACGGACACAGATAAACCCACCTACTCCGATTTAGAATAGCAGCGACCCAACAGATTCAGTCCAGAGATAAGTAAAAAAAAAAAAATAAAAAAAAAGGTATAATATAAGTATAAGACGATTATTACAATTTACACTCCACCTCCTCTAAATTGATACAACTCACATTTCCAAATGGGTCGTGCCACGTCTCATATAGATATTTACCTGGAACATTATTTCCTTTAGATGACCCAGCAACGTTACAATTGTACCTAAATAATGAGAATGGAATCGTCTGTTTTTCCTATATAATATCTGAAAAAATCCCTGAAGAGAGAAACAGCAAGATCAAATGGGTCTTGTTAATTCAACCTAGCAATTGCTAATTACTCTGTTCACCTTGTATCTTAGTAAATCTTTTTCACTATCCTTAAATACTCGTTGTGTTTCTTCCCATTATTTCGTTATTAACTCTGATACTCGAGTTTCAACATATATCATGTCAACCCTATTGAAATGTTTTCTGTATATAAAGCGTGCTGTAATCCACCACTTAAACTTATAGAGTAAGCGAGGTCGCGTGGTTTAAACCCAGCCAATCAACAGCCCGAATACGTGGTTAGTTAACTATTTAATCGCTGATATTGACAGCCGTTCATTTTCACTTTATTCGACATTGACGAAAGGACCTACAACACTAAAGGACACCAGAGAACAACAAAAGGATCATACACAACACTGAGGGATACCAAGGAGCAACCAAAGGTTTCTTCACTAAGGATCGTGTTCTGCTTAATACAAAGGATGTCCACTGGACAGTGCTCTTGCTTGAAGCCTATGGATGGCAAAAAAAACGTAACAAATCCTTGTCGGGTTATTTTATGCAAAAGTCAATCATGTCCATGTAATTCTTAGCATGTATTCCATAATGATATCGACATACATTCCAATGAATATGCTACAAAATATACAAATGAGATAGAGTCCAACGCACAGCTCTTTAACAACAGCAATTAAAATCTCTTTCGCAAGATTAGCTACTACTCAACTACCCGACTAGTAACAAAATGCGTATTATTTATGTTTCGTTGGACGAGTCCAAGTTTCTTGAAAGTGGAATATCTTCCACTACAAAAAAGGGACAACCAGATTTTCATAACTTTTTACAAAATAGTTTAGAAGTCAACAAATAGTTAAAATAAAAGTAGAAAGAAAATAAGGTAATGTAGTTTATTTTAAAATTTAGGTTTGGTTTGTTTTGTTTTACGACATATCAACCTCAGTGGGTCATTTAATGCCGATAAAGTTTTGAAATAAATCAATTCTTAATGGATAATACAATTTTTTTATAAATACATTTTTCTATTTAATCCATAGATGGGACCCTAACAGGTACTACCACTCTGGGTCAGAGTGGACCAGGGAGCAATGTGATGAAGGGGTGCTCCACATTCCCCAAACCTCCAAAACTGGAACCTCACCATCAGATAGAGTTTAACGTCATTCCCAGGACGTGTAGACGCTCAGCCACCGCCTTCTAGCACCCATATAATAAAAAGGGGTTGGGGCTTGCCATAAGGGCAATAGAGTTGGGAAAATCACATAGGTGCTTGACGTGACCAACCGATTGATTAGAGGGGGCCTCTCCGACCGCCCGTCTAGCCCAAGATAGGGCCAAAGTGGAGTATTGCATGTCATGAACTGCTCATCCACCTGGGCTCTATCCATAAGCATCTGGGGTCGCCACCCACGGCCAACAGGTGGCCCCATTGGGGGACTCTTACCCCTCTGCAGAGGTGCAGTCGGTGCATTCTGACGCCCCAACCGACAGGGCGGTTTAAAATTTAATAAGATTTCTAAAATACCATTAGTTACTCCCCTTAATTCTAATGAATATATACAGTAAGTGCACTTTAGACATGAAATATAAATGAATTAAACATTTATTTTGGGGATGAAAAATAACGTGAATAAATTGATTATAAACATTTTTATTTTGTTTTGGTCGGGAAAAAAATTTGCGCCATATTCAGAAATTGATGATTGCAGAAGGCACTTGAAAATTGATTGAAGTGACGCAAAAATACGGTAAGAGGTTTATCAGGAAAAAATAACTATAAAACATCAGAACATCGTTGCTTTTTTCGCGAGAGAAAATAATGGCTTTATTCCGGAAAGTTCCTTTTAAGATAGGAATAAGCCGATCATTGGTCTTCAAACATTCGGCAAATGCAGTCTTTTTTTTACTTACGAAGCAACATTTTATAAAATCGATGAGGCGCAAATACTATAAATCATAATAGTTAAAAAAAAAAATGTATAGTATTTTAGCTCAGTCGATAAAACATCCGCCCTGGAAACGCAAGGTTCCGGGTTAGATATTGGATCCCCTTGATGTGTGCAGTAAGAGATGATGCCAAGTTTCAGTGACAGCATTCTTCCTGATCTAGCGCGAGTGAGAAGAAGATAGTCTCCCACGCTGTCTGGATGATGCTGGCAATAGGCCAATCCGGCGACGTTACTACGGCTAGGATGATGCGTTTGTACGTTTCAATTTCGATGACGCTCTTAGTAAAGGCTGGAACCTATCTCTCACCGAATATGGGTAAATAACAGAACAGACAGGGTTATTTAGCCTTGGTGTGGTAGCCAGTCTAGGAGATGGAAAACAGATTTCAAAATAGCTGTACTCCGCTTAAAACCTGATTGACCTCCGCATGATCACTGTGGGGAACGTGTTGATTAGACAAACACACTCAGAAAATCACACACACACACACACACACAGACACACACACACACAGAGACACACACATCTAACTATGGATCACACCCACCCACACACCCATATATCTATCTATGGATCACACACACATGCACACACACATATCTATCATTTGGATGTCACACAGACACCCAGATGAAAACGATTAATCTACTCACATTTCCATACACGCTCTCTCTCTCTCTCTCTTCTCCCTTCTCTCTCTCTCTCTCCCTCTCTCTCTCTCTCTCTCTCTCTCTTGACACACACACACACACATACAAACACACACACAACGGAAGTGAATGTTCGACGTCATCTTTCAAAACTATTTCAAAATAATTTCGAATTATTCTAAGAGCACTAATTTTCCATTCAAAACATTAAAAAAAAAGATCAACAAAAACTATCACATTCTCCTTATTATTCTGTGGTAAATTTTCCTTTTCCTTATATAAACAAAAGCCCTGAAGAAGATCTAATAAACAGATTGAAACACTGCGGTGGCTGAATACATATCACTCATTTTATTTGAACCTGGGTTTTTTCAAATTTTCACCATATTACAAACTGTCGGATTCACTTCCATTTTTCTCTTCACATATCTATCTATCTATCTCTCTCTCTCTCTCTCTTCTCTCTCTATATATAATATATTTATATATATATATATATATATCGCTCTCTCTCTCTCTCTCCCTCTATATATATATATATATATATATATATATATATATATATATGAAAAAGGGGAAGAAGTGAAATAGGAATAGGAGATGACAGATACAATTAAAAATTAGATTAACCTGACACAATTAGACGTGTTAAACCAACAAATAGACAACTTGTAACGTCAAAGAAAAAATACCGAAATAATTAATAGATTTAGAGACTAAAGTCTTTACAAAATAATTAAAAGAGTAACCAAAATAATAACGGCCGACAGCAGACTATTTTCATGCAGGCTAGTATATATAAAAAATATACTAGCCTAGCATGGTTAGTACTCCTGAAGAAGGTGCACCTTGATCAACAAAACCTTGGTATTAAGAAAAAGGTTTTTTCTACAAATATATATATGCATTTGAGTTCAGGTAGCGCGGAGATGAAGTCAATACCTGGTTACTGAAAGTTTCTCACCTATGCGATCTTCAACACTTTTTGACTGAAGATCACATTGGCGAGAAACTATCAGTAAACAGGTGTTGACTCGTTGTCCACGGTAACTTAACTCAAATATAAACGCTCTAGCCTTACATTTGAATAGGTATGCCCTCCTAATTCATTAATTATTTATCAATTAATTTTCAAAATTAGGTACGACTTTAATTAAGCACATATTCTCCCAAAAATTGTCGGCTAAAAAAGCCATATCAAAACACATTGTTTGTTTGTTTACTTCTCATACTGTCGTGTAGTAAAGTCACCATAAGTGGAATATAACCTACTTCCAAACAAACGAAAAATCTGGGAAAGGCTGGCTGGTGTAATGGTTAGAGTCCCCGCCTGTTAGCTTGACAGTCATATATATATATATATATATATATATATATATATATTGTTATGTTTTTACATACAGATAAAATACGGAGCACTGAATGAAAATGAAAGACCTGGTTGTTCGTCATCATCAAGGTGTTATCTAACTACCCTACTGTGACTAAAATAGCCCAACCGTGTTGATCACGTGCGTCCGGACCGCACTAATCCAAATCCAAACGTGTCATAGCGGAGACCCCACATCCGGGTTCCCATAAGTCCACTAGTGATCAAGGGGAGTAACAAGATTTCGTTAGGTCTGGAACCTCCCATAAATTTGGTAGAGCTCTCTAATTGGTAATTTAAATTAACTCTCACTACTAAGTATATAAGCAATGATCGTTTCACCGGAAATTTGATCTCTCTGTGACCGTAAAATACATAAACAAATCTATGTACTTAAAAGTTTAAAAACACCAGTCCCCGCTACGGCTGTCAGTGGACGAGGGGATAAGATATACGGTCAGTCCTAACTCGACACTAGCCAAAGATAGTTGTGTCTAGCCACACTGAAGAGGCGTGAAACGCCGAAACACGTGTCTGTGGTTGACTTATATATATATATATATATATGGTATTTGTGGAGAAGGTGACTTTCCGGTGAAACAGGTCACAATGGTTAGTTGATGCAAGATTCACAATGATAAGGCAGCGATATAACAAATATAAAGTGCTCAATACGTTGGTTGAGAACATTTATTATGATAGTATTACACAGTAAAAATCTACTCGAGTTTCACCGTAAGGATCTTCAGGGTTAAATTCACTAGATTAGTCAAGATATTGATTAATTTTAGTTGATTGCACGTGTGTATTTAAAAAAAATACACACGTACAATCAACTGCAATTAATCAAGATCTTGATTAATCCAGTGGATTTAACCCTGAAGATCCTTATGGTGAAACTCGAGTAGGTTTTTACTGTGTACCACTATCATAATATATATATATATATATATATATATATATATATATATATCAAAGTGGATGATATTAAGTGTTACTTTGATACTTTGAAACGTACATATAAAGATTTGTGTATATATTTTTACAATAAAAAAACCCCAAACAGAACTGATGAGACGGCAAAGTCGAAATAAATTTATTTTCTAAAGGTATATATCCTTTATAATTATATTTACTGGCAGGACCTGTGGATATAACACAGTATGATAATCTAATTATCATTAATATTGATAATTTCTCGCCTCCAAAAACTTTTGTCTGAAGATTACGTAGGCGAGAAACTGTCAGTAAACAAGTGCTGACTCTTTATCCACGGTAACTTAACTCAAATATAAACGCTCTATCAATGATATTGAGCACCATCATCTGTTTAGAAATACACCACCCATATTATCTACAATATATATATATATGATATATATATATATATATATATATATATATATATATATACTGTAGTGTGAGATGGTCACTATTTCAGCTTTTGCTGGAATGGTGTACCAAGGCAGTATTAATTGGTATAGTGCTCAATATAAAATAGAGCTGTTATATAATATATAAGATAAATTATATGTTTTACATATCTATTTATTGGGTGACAAAGGAACTTTTCGCAACCATATTGGTTTCATGCGATGCATTCATCAGGTGAATATGTTTCAAATGTGAGGAAATCGAAAAAATTTCAAAAAATTTCAAAATTCAATAGACATGGGATGCGTATGATTGGATAAAATGATGTGTGTATGTATGTGAAGGTGAATTGAATGTATGAGAGTGTTTATGCGCAGTGTAAAGGTTGTGTACGCGTAGTGGCTGGTCACCACATAATACGTTGATCTGTTAGTGTGCGGTATTTTAATAGTGCTTACGTGCGAGCGCTCGTGCCTATACATGTATGTGTGCGTGTGCGCGCGCGTGCATGTTTTTCTTTCTATCTGATGCGTAGGCCGTGTATGATGTATACGGACGGGTCGTGATAGTTGGGGAGTGGGGTTGGATAATATTAATTTTAAGGTTGTAAATGTTGTATATTATTTGGTGGTGTTTTGAACTTCGGTGTTGTCTATTACGAGGTGTTGCGTTGACAACCGGACGTGGTTGCACGTGGTTACATATACTCGCGACATATACACGCATACAAAATAATATTCATACATATTTATATATGGACTCTCCCGTTGATTTCGACGTATGAGTGTTCATACATTGAACATCCACACAGTGATTTGTTTATAGTGGTGAAGGCTTGTGTTGGACCATCCACACAGTCGATAGGAAAGAATTGGTGCATCAAGGGTTGCCACAAACCCGACCAACGACTGACCTCAAGAATTTTGAATTCAGAGTTATCCCTCTGCTAGACTGGTTACCTACCCAAGGCTGAAGGGCCCAGTCTGCCCTACTATTTAACTCATAGCTGGAGGGAGAATATATGGATTCATACCTTTCCCAAGGTATTAGCGCTATGTGAAATGCCAACAGCTTCGTCTAGGAATTGAACTCGAAAAGACGAGCCCATTATATATATATATATATATATATATATATATATATATATATATATATATAATATATGTGTGTGTGTGTGTGTGTGTGTGTGTGTGTATTGTAGATAATATCCTCTGTGAAAAATATAGCAAAATAATCTGAAAAGCCACCGTGAAGTAAACGCCTGGTAATATATATCAAATCAAAATTGGATTCTCTGATTTAGTAGGTACTTCATCCAGGAAATATTTGAAGTTCCTCGAAATGCAAAACTTAAACGTCAAAGAATATGTTCCATCAGTTTCAAAACTGACAGAAACTACCGGTTTCATGGCTCAATCTTATCTTATGAAGGATGATTGAAATTCTATGCAATGGCGCTATTACAACATACTGGAAATATACACAAGGCTCGGTGGTAATCATATACCAAGTCTGCAATTAACATTAAACCGTATCATATGATAAGTAATTTATTGAGAATATTATTGTAGACCTGCTTCAATAGATTATACACATACACACACACACACACACACACACACACACACACATATATATATATATATATATATATATATATATATAGTTTTTTTCCGTAGTTAGGGTCTTTCCATGTGTGGTTTAACCAAGCTGATGCAGGTAGACCATAAGGAGAGCTCAATCTGCCTAATACCAGTGAGTAAAAGGACAGAGCAAGAAATTTAGTAAATGAAGAAAAACTCTAAACTTGCTTCATTACAATAATTTATTTCAACCGTCTTAATACGGCATCTTCCGGTAATCACAAGAACATGACTCTCAAGAACAGAGTCATGTTCTTGTGATTACCTGAAGATGCCGTATTAATACGGTTGAAATAAATTATTGTAATGAAGCAAGTTTAGAGTTTTTCTTCATTTACTATATATATATATATATATATATATATATAGGTATATGTAAAAACAAAATTTTTTTTGCGATGAAACAAAGAAAATACAGTGCTCAATCACAGTTTGTAAGAGCTAATATTTATTTATTTTACAATGTTTTCATAGATCAATGTTCATACTGAACATTGATCTATGAAACATTGTAAAATAAATAAATAAATATATATAATATATATATATATATATATATATATATTATATATATAAGTTTTGTTGAACTGCACAGACAATTCTTGTCGAACCACAACCATTCCTACAACCTCAACAAATAATGAACCATTCCGTTTTAATAATTAGATTTATCATACTGTGTTATATCCACAGGGTCTCCTAGTAAATATAATTATGAATTCTAGTCCAGACAAATTAAAGAGCAGGTGAAAATTTCCGCCTAATTTGTGCTAATATTTTTTATGAAATATAAATGCATTTATCCTGATCACGTGGGAAATATTTAACTTGCCAAAACTGTTTTGGAAAAAAGTTTGAAATTAACTATTTAGATCCGATATCAATCTTTTAATTAGCACCAAGTTCCGCTTAACTTCAAAGTCCTCGAATTTTGTTATTTCAAATGTGTTAATTGCATTCCTATTAATTAACTAGAAGATCTGATCTCATATACTTTGAACTAAACTATTGATAATTCGATCAGGATAACTCATTATTTGCTTCCTAAAGAGTAATCCAACTATTCTCTCTTCATGTGTAAATAGTTGGGCAGACTCGGCTCTTTAACCCTGGCTAGATACCCAGTCTAGGAGATGGAAAACCCTGAATTCAACCCTGCTTAAGACCTTGTGTCACATCCTACTCATGCTGAGTAAGGCTAAACAGATCGAGAAAATGTCAATCCTGAATGTACATTTCGAATGTACATTTCGAATGTACATTTTCTCGATCTGTTTAGCCTTACATTTGAACATATATGCCAGCCTAAATTCCTTAATTATTAACTAATTAATTTTCAAAAATTATGTATGACTTCAATTAAGCCCATATCCCCCAAAAATTGTCGGCTAAAAGTCATATCAAATAAACACAGCGTTTATTTACGTACTTTCATATATATATATATATATATATATATATATATATATATAATCAAGCATTCAAATTGACCTTGTGTCATATCCTACAATATATATATATATATATATATATATATATATATATATGTGTGTGTGTAGTCTTCAATGTGGGTTATAGTAAACAAGTATAAACTATGATTTGTTAATAATAAATGGAGATTTAAAAAATCAGTTAATTTATCGTCCTGTTGCCAAATATGTTTAACACAGACCAGATTTATCTTAGACTTCCATATGTAAAAAAATACAAGAAAAAGGAGAAAACTTTTGAGATAAACAAATCATAGTTATCTAAATAATTCTTATCTAATAATATAATATTGAGTGTCTGTGAAAGATCAGGGCAATGTGCTTTTGCTAGAGAGCAAAAGAAAGCGGAGAAGCAGTATTTTAATCACACACACTCACACACACACAAACACACACACACATATATATATATACACACACACACACACACACACACACACACATATATATACATATATATGTATATATTTATATATATTAAGATAAAAGTATACAATCGACCTGTAAGTTGGGGATTATCCTATTTCAGATCATCTATACCGTCCGTATTTTGAAAATGCATGCCAATGTAGATGCACACTTATAGATCTATACAATGATTATTTCGAATCCTAAAGAGAGCTCAATGTAAGACAATTATTGTTCGCTATGTACCGGCGGCCGAACGGATATGGTCTCTGACTATGCCTGTGAAGTCCCGGTTTCGATTCCTGTCGGAGGGGAGTCGTTAGTATACATCGCTGAAGAGACTTAATAAAGTCGAAACAGTCTGTACGGTGTTCTGCATAGCGAGCCATAGCTTTGTCGGGATTCACTTGTCAAGATTATTTTCTATAATTATCGAATTTTATGCGATACATGCATTATAATTGCCTTCAAGCAAAATATAAATAATTATATATATATATATATATATATATATATATTATATATATATATATATATATAGAGAGAGAGAGAGATTAGTTATCCACAGACGTTTACGACTCATCAGTGTGACTCGACTTTAATAACTACTTCTTGCTGGGAGCGAAACCCGACTGAATTTTCTTCAGTCAAGCTCATTACTGTCGGCAACTGTCAGTAAAGGCGATCGATTAATTGATAATTAATTGATACTTACGTAGATGTACGTTTACAATGACCAGAGAACTCAAATCTGTAAACGACAGACGTGTAATGCCTTACGCTAAACGGTGAAAGTTCAATTAAGGTCTCCTCTAAAGAGCTCTACAGGGTATATATATATATATATATATATATATATATATATATATATATATATATATATACCTGTAGAGCTCTTATATCATATATATATACTTTGGCCGGGTACCAAGTTTTTTTGCTATTAGAATGATTCTAAACTGGTCTTTTCCTCGAACAGTTAAGTGCTGCAAAGTTCAGGTCACGTTTGAAAGCTCAATGTTTGTTTTTTATAAACAGAGCCAAGTAATTTGTAAATAAAAAAAGGCTTAAAAACCGGGTAAGTAGTGATTATGGTCCATTTCCACCCGTGGGTATTTGAGATACTCCGAGTTAAGTGATCAGACGAAAATCGAAGGGTCTCAATACCCACGGGTGGAAATGGACCATAATCACTACATACCCGGTTTTTAAGCCTTTTTTTCTTTACAAATATATATATATATATAGATATATATATATATTATATATATATGTGTGTGTGAAGTGGTCAAACAATGTGTTTGAAATGGCGAATCTCCCAATAATATATATATATGTGTGTGTGTGTGTGTGTGTGTGTGTGTGTAAAAGTCTTCAAGACTCGTGGCGTAATGGTTAGAGTCGTAGAAAATGAACTCATCGACCCGATTTTAAATCCTGGAGAGAT